>OY744531.1:79548193-79578193 GCA_963556195.1 Sepiola atlantica | reverse complement strand
AAACACTGAAGTTTAGACTACAACAAATAAATATACGGATATATTTATTTACACACATGTATCTCTCTCTTTTATCTATCTCTCTATCTATCTATCTATCTATCTATCTCTCTATCTATCTATCTATATATATATCTATCTATCTATCTATCCCTATCTCTCTCTATCTATCTATCTATCTATCTATCTATCTATCTATCTATCTATCTCTCTCTCTCTCTCTCTCTCTCTCTCTCTCTCTCTCTCTCTATATATATATATATATATATATATATATATATATATATATATATATATATGTATGTATGTATGTGTGTGTGTATGTGTGTATGTGGGATAATAAAAAACAAATATTTTAAATATTTCTGATTGAGTCTTATAGGAATCAATTTTCTAAAGCAAAATGAAGCTTAGTATTCAAATCTAAGTTATTCTAAAATTGCAGTACAGCTAAAAATAAATAAAATTACATTAGTTATATCATACTGTGATTTCTCCGACACTTATGTTAAACCACACTAGGTTATAACTCTCATTTGTATATATATATATATATATATATATATATATATATATACATATATATATATACATATATATATATATACATATATATATATTTATATATATATATTTATATATATATATACATATTTATATATATATACATACATATATATATATACATATTTATATATATAAACATATATATACATATATACATATTTATATATATATATACATATATATATACATATTTATATATATACATATATATATACATATTTATATATATATACATATTTATATATATATACATATATATATACATATTTATATATATATACATATTTATATATATATATACATATTTATATATATATATATATATATATATATATATATATATACATACATATATATATATATATATATTAGTACTTCATGTATCCACATAAAATATTATAAGGAGATATAATTTTTTATGTGTCAGTTTTCAGTATTTACTTCAACAGTGCTCGATACGTAAGTAGAGCTAGGTAGTAAGCAATGAAAATATATATGGCAATCAAGCTACACAGAGGCTCCCGTGTTTCAACCCCGGGGGGAATCGTCAGGCTAAATGCATGGAGTTGTTGGTGACGCTCCTATTTTTGTTAACAATGGATTTTCCTATATCCTGTTTCCTTTGTTTTGTCAATACAGTGGGCGAATTTATTTTAACACGTGGTTTCTTGTATTTCTATTTTAGGTTTTAAATTTTAACTAATTCAGTTTTTTATTTATTTATTTATTTATTTATTTTATTTATTATATATCATCCTAAGGTAAATTTATTCCTGTGTAAACAGCTGTTTGCTATTTCACTTCTAGAGTTTAATAGGTTTCAGAGATCTTTAAAATTTAGGATTTCGTATTTTTCATTCAGGCATAATCTACACGGGTCGTCTAAGTTTCTACATGTACTGGCCTGTTTTACTATTTTCCATTCAATTATTGGTGAGTGTCCATTTTCTTTGAGCTCCCAATAATGGTTAGCTAGTGCTGTTTTAGTTCGACGTTCTTTGTTTTTAAATGTGCTTTTATGGTCATAGTATCTGGTCCTAAAGTCTAGGGATGTCATACCCACGTAGTATTTCTTGTTATTTGGTCTTTCGTTGGCAAATATCGTTGCTTGGTATACAACACTTTTAGTTAGGCATTTATTTTGTAGTGGACAAAGTTTACGATTTATGCAGTTACATCTTTTCTCTTCATTGCTAACTTTTTCGTTTCTATTCGGGTGGTTATTATTAGTGTTTTGTTTATTTCTATTAGTATTGTTTATATTTTTGTTCTTCGTAGTGTTATTTTTGTTATATTTTCCACTTTGTTTATTTTTTCTTCTCTGTTGTTGTCTTTTAGTATTTTGTTGTTGTGTGCCTTAATTATAATTTCTAGGTTTTCACAGCAGCTGTAGGATAGTTTTAGATTATTTTTATTGAATATTTTATGTAGAGGGTTGGTTGCGGAGAAGTGTTTTTCAATCAGATTTAGGAATTTTTTGCCTAGTTTAGTTTTTAGCATCTGGTTATAGGGAGGGGTATAGTAGATTATATTTCTTTTGTTTTTCTTTTTAATTTTGTTGTAATTATTTGTGTCCTGTTTTTATATTTAATTTCGGTATTGTGGTAACCACTATTTTTTAGAGCTGTATTGTAAATGTTGCTTGATGTTTTAAAAACGCTTTCGTTGCTAGAATTGTTGATAAGCCTACTTTCGATCGAATTCGGGATATGTTTTATGATTGATTGGGGGTGATTAGACTTTGGGTGTACGTATATTGGGTTGGCGTTATCTTTTAGGTATGGTTCGTATGTGTTTTTACTTAAGTTTAATGTGACGTCTAGAAAGTTCGTTGTTTTAATGTTAGCCATTACTTCTACCTTTAGGCCTAGTTTTTTCATTTCCATATGTATAATTTTCGTGAAGTTTTCTCCCTTGACTTTGTTAGAGTCTCTTATTATCGCTAATCACTCATCTCTATAAAAGCCGATATCCGTATTATCGAATATATTTGTGAGTGTATATAAAATGTATAACCCCACAAGATCAGATGCCTCCGCAGAGTCAAGGGAACCCATGGCCAAATAAAAGGAGTTTGTCATATTCGTTTTAATCCATTGGTCCTCGTTGTTGATTAAAACTGATCTCCTACATTTTTTAATGATGTGAATTTCATCCTTGGATATATCGGTATATATCTCGGCGAATTCTAGGGCGATATTGAAGAGTCCTTCTGATGTGGATGGGTAGAAGTCCACTATGTCGAATTGTAAGAAGGTACAATTGTTCTTATTTTCTATACTGTTAAACCAAGTGATTGCGTCGGCAGTATTCACCCATTGGTTTAATTCTAGGTCTTTTCTTATTTGTTTGTTAATTCTACATAGAATTGTTTGGCTGATTCTTCCTATTTCTGGTTTGGTCGGATTAATTAAGCGAGTGCTGGGGTAATTGTTAAAGTTACTTTTGTGGTCTTTAAATAAGATATAGGCTTCCTTAGGTTGTAACTTACTAACTTTGTGGCTAATTTTTAGTTTATCTGTGATTTGTTTACTTTCAGTATTTATTATATCTATGTAGTTATGTTTCGCTAGTATCTAGTTTTTTGTAGTTTTTTGTAATATTTTCTTTTAGTAGTTTGTTATACTCTTGTTTATCTATTTTGTAGCGGACAAAACTAGAAATTTTTACAAAATAGATAAACAATTGTAAAAATTTCTAGTTTTGTCCGCTACAAAATAGATAAACAAGAGTATAACAAACTACTAACAGAAAATATTACAAAAAGCTACAAAAAACATAACTACGTACACCCATAGTCTAATCACCCCCCATCAATCATAACACATATCCCGAATTCGATCGAAAGTAGGCTTATCAACAATTCTAGCAACGAAAGCGTTTTTAAAAAATCAATCAACATTTACAATACAGCTCTAAAAAATAGTGGTTACCACAATACCGAAATTAAATATAAAAACAGGACACAAATAATTACAACAAAATTAAAAAGAAAAACAAAAGAAAAAAGAAATATAATCTACTATACCCCTCCCTATAACCAGATGCTAAAAACTAAACTAGGCAAACAATTCCTAAATCTGATTGAAAAACACTTCTCCGCAACCAACCCTCTACATAAAATATTCAATAAAAAATAATCTAAAACTATCCTACAGCTGCTGTGAAAACCTAGAAATTATAATTAAGGCACACAACAACAAAATACTAAAAGACAACAACAGAGAAGAAAAAATAAACAAAGTGGAAAATATAACAAAAATAACACTACGAAGAACAAAAATATAAACAATACTAATAGAAATAAACAAAACACTAATAATAACCACCCGAATAGAAACGAAAAAGTTAGCAATGAAGAGAAAAGATGTAACTGCATAAATCGTAAACTTTGTCCACTACAAAATAAATGCCTAACTAAAAGTGTTGTATACCAAGCAACGATATTTGCCAACGAAAGACCAAATAACAAGAAATACTACGTGGGTATGACATCCCTAGACTTTAGGACCAGATACTATGACCATAAAAGCACATTTAAAAACAAAGAACGTCGAACTAAAACAGCACTAGCTAACCATTATTGGGAGCTCAAAGAAAATGGACACTCACCAATAATTGAATGGAAAATAGTAAGACAGGCCAGTACATGTAGAAACTTAGACGACCCGTGTAGATTATGCCTGAATGAAAAATACGAAATCCTAAATTTTAAAGATCCCCGATACCTATTAAACTCTAGAAGTGAAATAGCAAACAGCTGTTTACACAGGAATAAATTTACCGTAGGATGATATATAATAAATAAATAAATAAATAAAAATAAATAAATAAATAAATAAAAAACTGAATTAGTTAAAATTTAAAACCTAAAATAGAAATACAAGAAACCACGTGTTAAAATAAATTCGCCCACTGTATTGACAAAACAAAGGAAACAGGATATAGGAAAATCCATTGTTAACAAAAATAGGAGCGTCACCAACAATGCCTTTATTCGAGGGAAGCCCAACGATTGGCTGAGGGAACAACAAAGAATCTGATTGGTTAACTAGCAAGCCATGTATATAAAAACACCTGACAAAAATAACTCCATGCATTTAGCCTGACGATTCCCCCCGGGGATGAAACACGAGAGCCTCTGTGTAGCTTGATTGCCATATATATTTTCATTGCTTACTATATATACATATATATATATATTTATATATATACATATATATATATGTATATATTTATATATATATATATATTCATATATATATATATTAATATATATATATATATATATATATATATATATATATATATATATATATAGTGCTTCGGGGGGGGGGGTGTTGAAAAGAAATCAATCAATGCTCGATCGTAGGAATGTGAGAGCTGAAATACAAATGATCTATTTAAAAACTATACCTTACATATTCTAGAGACGTACCATGTTTTCATTGACATGGTTTAACTTTTACTGTTTAGAAAAGACTCTTAAAAATCCATCTCAAATCCTCGGCGACTCACGAAATGGAGACAGCTTGAAAAATGGAATTCGACGGTCACCTGTTTCATCGTCCGGTAAATTCGTTCAAGTGTCATTTTTGTGGAAAGTACCGAGTTTACGGGGCGGACTATATGGCTGTATGGACCCTAATCGTAACTTAGTATTATTATTGTATAGTTAAATTGTTAATTACAGATACTGTATGTTTGTCTATTTCTATGGCATAGTCATATTCACGGGTGATGGTGTGCAGTGTAATTTATTGATCGGCGAGTGGGTGAAATTCTAGTGTGACCGACTGTTATTGCTTTACCGAGTATTGATTTACTCCTCTCCAGGAGTTAGACACAAGGCCAGTTTTTATCTTACTCCCACAAGTAAGATGTGACCCAAGGTCGAGTCGGGAAAGTGGGGTTTAAAAATTGCCTGGTCAGCCCCATCGGCATGCCTCAGGCAGTAAGCAATAAACTTACTCCTCCCCAAAGAGGGGAGGCGAAGCCTGGGAGAGTGGACCTCCTAAAACTGCACAGGACAGACCCATAGACCGGCGTAAATCAAGCCCCGGAGGCCAAGACAATACCAGTCTATGGGGTGCAGTATCCATCGGAACAGATACTACACTTTGATCTTAGCCAAAAGTACCGAGTAGGGGAAAATTACTGTTATTAAAAGGTAACTGTGTTATATTTATATTTATTGAGGATGCTTATATTTGAGTACAAAGCTGGTATCATAATTGTAGTTTATTAGTTAAGAGAGGGCTTGGTTGTAATGGAGGAGGGGTATCTTTATCAGTGAAAAATGCTGTCCTGATATATATTTTAGTCGCAAAAATATTAAGAACAAGGAGATATTTTTTGTGTTTATTAAAAGTGAAAGAAATTCGTTCCTTCATTGTTCATTATCAGTTATTATGTTCATAAAAATTAAATTTGCTTACATGATTATTCTTTTCTTTCTTTATTATTATCAGCTATTATTAAGATTAAGTCTCCCTTTCTTTGCTAATTAAAATTAATTTGGATACGTGATTATAGATGCATGGACATAGACAGAACACGGCGGGTCTAGTATTATCCGCGTAAACAATGGCATCAACAAAAAAGAAGCTAAATAGATAAGATACTGCATATTATCGAAAATACATCTCCAATATTAATCATACGCGCATGCAACATCTCATCACTACACACGCTCAGTTTAAAGTTGTAAATTACTAGTCGTTAAAAATATATATATATATTAATATATATATTAATGATGAGTGGTTTAAGCGTTGTTGTTTTTTGTTGTTGTTATAATTCAATATTTCGACGCTCTGCGTTTTTCATCGGGAATGATTATTAATTGAATTGTATGGTGGTAAAAAAAAAACGGACATAAGTATTCATATGTTAAAATTGGACCAATATACAGATATGAGTTCATTTCACTTTCACGCGGATGTCACCTTCATTACGTTAGACGTCTCTGATGATAGGTACCGCCGATAAGGTTGTAGCCACTGACATGAATGATCTCCATCTTAGTGATCATCACCAACACCTTAGTCCTTATCATAATCGCAACCGATGTCATATTTATCATGCATTTTGTCAGAATTATTATTCCAAGTCAACAATATCGTTGATCAACACAGATTTTAATGACTTGACAAAAACTTTTCCAACGACTTACACGTTTGTTTTTTTTTGTTGTTTTCTTTTTTGTTTTTGTTTTTTGTTTTTTGCAAACCCTTCGGGTCTGAAAAGAAGAATGGACTCTGCTTTATAAAGACGATATATCACTCGTTTAATCTCTTAGTTTCAACAAATGCTGATTAAACAATTAGTAAGTTATTTGAAAAATGATATCTGGGCGAACTTAGAAAGAAACAAAAATTCCAAATCGGAGATTTTGATCAGATCAAATTTCATAAAACTGAATAATCTTTACAAACCGAAATCTTTGATTCTGATAATCTCTGATTCTGATAATCTCTGATTCTGATAATCTTTGATTCTGATAATCTTTGATTCTGATAATCTTTGATTCTGATAATCCCGCCAAACTGAATTTGAATAACACTTGATCTTTTTGTGCGTCGCAGCTAACAGCTTCGCTACCGGATCCAGCACTGCACTATCATCAATTTCGCAATTTCGGCCCTAACTCCTCGGCTACTTTTCTAAAGTGGCACGGCCCCTCCGTTAAAAGGTGGTTATTTAGCGCTGGTATCATCTGCCCATAAATGCTATCAAGCCCAATTACCTTCTTGGTTCACTTTCCTCAACGGTAGACTCTTTGTTTAATGACAAAAATATTACAGTTTGGCGGGAATATCTGAATCAGAGATACACAATCTTTACTATGACTTCAGGAAAAGATTTGTCGACCACCCAGAAAGATGGGCTACAAAACGGAAAGACGTTTGACTTGCATGACAGAGCCATAGCAAAGCGGAAAGAGGTTTGACTTACATGACAGAGCAATAGCAAAGCGGAAAGACGTTTGACTTGCGTGACAGAGCAATAGCAAAGCGGAAAGACGTTTGACTTGCGTTACAGAGCAATAACAAAGCGGGAAGACGTTTGACTTGTGTGACAGAGCCATAGCAAAGCGGAAGGCGCTTGACTTGCGTGACAGAGCCATAGCAAAGCGGAAAGACGTTTGACTTGCGTGACAGAGCAATAGCAAACCAGAAAGACGTTTGACTTGCGTGACAGAGCCATAGCAAAGCGGAAAGAGGTTTGACTTGCGTGACAGAGCCATAGCAAAGCGAAAAGACGTTTGACTTGCGTGACAGAGCCATAGCAAAGCGAAAAGACGTTTGACTTGCATGACAGAGCAATAGCAAAGCGGAAGGCGCTTGACTTGCGTGACAGAGCCATAGCAAAGCGGAAAGACGTTTAACTTGCGTGACAGAGCAATAGCAAAGCGGAAAGACATTTGACTTGCATGACAGAGCAATAGCAAAGCGGAAAGACGTTTGACTTGCGTGACAGAGCCATAGCAAAGCGGAAAAACGTTTGACTTGCATGACAGAGCAATAGCAAAGAGGAAAGACGTTTGATTTGCGTGAAAGAGCCATAGCAAAGCGGAAAGACGTTTGACTTGCGTGACAGAGCCATAGCAAAGCGAAAAGACGTTTGACTTGCATGACAGAGCAATAGCAAAGCGGAAGGCGCTTGACTTGCGTGACAGAGCCATAGCAAAGCGGAAAGACGTTTAACTTGCGTGACAGAGCCATAGCAAAGCGGAAAGACATTTGACTTGCATGACAGAGCAATAGCAAAGCGGAAAGACGTTTGACTTGCGTGACAGAGCCATAGCAAAGCGGAAAGACGTTTGACTTACATGACAGAGCCATAGCAAAGCGGAAAGACGTTTGACTTGCGTGACAGAGCAATAGCAAAGCGGAAAGACGTTTGACTTGCGTGACAGAGCCATAGCAAAGCGGAAAGACGTTTGACTTGCGTGACAGAGCAATAGCAAAGAGGAAAGACGTTTGATTTGCGTGAAAGAGCCATAGCAAAGCGGAAAGACGTTTGACTTGCGTTACAGAGCCATAGCAAAGCGGGAAGACGTTTTACTTGCGTGACAGAGCCATAGCAAAGCGGAAAGACGCTTGACTTGCGTGACAGAGCCATAGCAAAGGGGAAAGACGTTTGACTTGCGTGACAGAGCCATAGCAAAGCGGAAAGACGTTTGACTTGCGTGACAGAGCAATAGCAAACCAGAAAGACGTTTGACTTGCGTGACAGAGCCATAGCAAAGCGGAAAGAGGTTTGACTTGCGTGACAGAGCCATAGCAAAGCGAAAAGACGTTTGACTTGCATGACAGAGCAATAGCAAAGCGGAAGGCGCTTGACTTGCGTGACAGAGCCATAGCAAAGCGGAAAGACGTTTAACTTGCGTGACAGAGCCATAGCAAAGCGAAAAGACGTTTGACTTGCATGACAGAGCAATAGCAAAGCGGAAGGCGCTTGACTTGCGTGACAGAGCCATAGCAAAGCGGAAAGAGGTTTGACTTGCGTGACAGAGCAATAGCAAAGCGGAAAGACATTTGACTTGCATGACAGAGCAATAGCAAAGCGGAAAGACGTTTGACTTGCGTGACAGAGCCATAGCAAAGCGGAAAGACGTTTGACTTGCATGACAGAGCAATAGCAAAGAGGAAAGACGTTTGATTTGCGTGAAAGAGCCATAGCAAAGCGGAAAGACGTTTGACTTGCGTGACAGAGCCATAGCAAAGCGAAAAGACGTTTGACTTGCATGACAGAGCAATAGCAAAGCGGAAGGCGCTTGACTTGCGTGACAGAGCCATAGCAAAGCGGAAAGACGTTTGACTTACATGACAGAGCCATAGCAAAGCGGAAAGACGTTTGACTTGCGTGACAGAGCAATAGCAAAGAGGAAAGACGTTTGATTTGCGTGAAAGAGCCATAGCAAAGCGGAAAGACGTTTGACTTGCGTTACAGAGCCATAGCAAAGCGGGAAGACGTTTTACTTGCGTGACAGAGCCATAGCAAAGCGGAAAGACGCTTGACTTGCGTGACAGAGCCATAGCAAAGGGGAAAGACGTTTGACTTGCGTGACAGAGCAATAGCAAAGCGGAAAGACGTTTGACTTGCATGACAGAGCCATAGCAAAGCGGAAAGACATTTGACTTGCATGACAGAGCCATAGCAAAGCGGAAAGACGTTTGACTTACATGACAGAGCCATAGCAAAGCGGAAAGACGTTTGACTTGCGTGACAGAGCCATAGCAAAGCGGAAAGACGTTTGACTTACATGACAGAGCCATAGCAAAGGGGAAAGACGTTTGACTTGCGTGACAGAGCAATAGCAAAGCGGAAAGACGTTTGACTTGCGTGACAGAGCAATAGCAAAGAGGAAAGACGTTTGATTTGCGTGAAAGAGCCATAGCAAAGCGGAAAGACGTTTGACTTGCGTTACAGAGCCATAGCAAAGCGAAAAGACGTTTGACTTGCGTGACAGAGCCATAGCAAAGCGGAAAGACGTTTGACTTGCGTGACAGAGCCATAGCAAAGCGGAAAGACGTTTGACTTACATGACAGAGCCATAGCAAAGGGGAAAGACGTTTGACTTGCGTGACAGAGCAATAGCAAAGCGGAAAGACGTTTGACTTGCGTGACAGAGCCATAGCAAAGGGGAAAGACGTTTGACTTGCGTGACAGAGCAATAGCAAAGAGGAAAGACGTTTGACTTGCGTGACAGAGCAATAGCAAAGAGGAAAGACGTTTGATTTGCGTGAAAGAGCCATAGCAAAGCGGAAAGACGTTTGACTTGCGTTACAGAGCCATAGCAAAGCGGGAAGACGTTTTACTTGCGTGACAGAGCCATAGCAAAGCGGAAAGACGCTTGACTTGCGTGACAGAGCCATAGCAAAGGGGAAAGACGTTTGACTTGCGTGACAGAGCCATAGCAAAGCGGAAAGACGTTTGACTTGCGTGACAGAGCCATAGCAAAGCGGAAAGACGCTTGACTTGCGTGACAGAGCCATAGCAAAGCGGAAAGACGTTTGACTTGCGTGACAGAGGCATAGCAAAGCGGAAAGACGTGTGACTTGCGTTGCAGAGCCATAGCAAAGAGGAAAGACAATTGACTTGCGTGACAGAGCAATAGCAAACCAGAAAGACGTTTGACTTGCGTGACAGAGCCATAGCAAAGCGGAAAGACGTTTGACTTGCGTGACAGAGCCATAGCAACACGGAAAGACGTTTGACTTGCGTGACAGAGCCATAGCAAAGTGGAAAGACATTTGACTTGCGTGACAAAGCCATAGCCAAGCGGAAAGACATTTGGCTTGCGTGACAGAGCCACAGCAAAGCGGAAAGACATTTGACTTACATGACAGAGCCATAGCAAAGGGGAAAGACGTTTGACTTGCGTGACAGAGCAATAGCAAAGAGGAAAGACGTTTGACTTGCGTGACAGAGCAATAGCAAAGAGGAAAGACGTTTGATTTGCGTGAAAGAGCCATAGCAAAGCGGAAAGACGTTTGACTTACATGACAGAGCCATAGCAAAGGGGAAAGACGTTTGACTTGCGTGACAGAGCAATAGCAAAGAGGAAAGACGTTTGACTTGCGTGACAGAGCAATAGCAAAGAGGAAAGACGTTTGATTTGCGTGAAAGAGCCATAGCAAAGCGGAAAGACGTTTGACTTGCGTTACAGAGCCATAGCAAAGCGGGAAGACGTTTTACTTGCGTGACAGAGCCATAGCAAAGCGGAAAGACGCTTGACTTGCGTGACAGAGCCATAGCAAAGGGGAAAGACGTTTGACTTGCGTGACAGAGCCATAGCAAAGCGGAAAGACGTTTGACTTGCGTGACAGAGCCATAGCAAAGCGGAAAGACGCTTGACTTGCGTGACAGAGCCATAGCAAAGCGGAAAGACGTTTGACTTGCGTGACAGAGGCATAGCAAAGCGGAAAGACGTGTGACTTGCGTTGCAGAGCCATAGCAAAGAGGAAAGACAATTGACTTGCGTGACAGAGCAATAGCAAACCAGAAAGACGTTTGACTTGCGTGACAGAGCCATAGCAAAGCGGAAAGACGTTTGACTTGCGTGACAGAGCCATAGCAACACGGAAAGACGTTTGACTTGCGTGACAGAGCCATAGCAAAGTGGAAAGACATTTGACTTGCGTGACAAAGCCATAGCCAAGCGGAAAGACATTTGGCTTGCGTGACAGAGCCACAGCAAAGCGGAAAGACATTTGACTTGCGTTACAGACCCATAGCAAAGCGGAAAGACGTTTGACTTACATGACAGAGCCATAGCAAAGCGGAATAACGCTTGACTTGCATGACAGAGCCACAGCAAAGCGGAAAGACGTTTGACTTGCGTGACAGAGCCATAGCAAAGCGGAAAGACGTTTAACTTGCGTGACAGAGCCATAGCAAAGCGGAAAGAGGTTTCACTTACATGACAGAGCCATAGCAAAGCGGAAAGACGTTTGACTTGCGTGACAGAGCAATAGCAAAGCGGAAGGCGCTTGACTTGCGTGACAGAGCCATAGCAAAGCGGAAAGACGCTTGACTTGAATGACAGAGCCATAGCAAAGCGGAAAGACGTTTGACTTGCGTGACAGAGCCATAGCAAAGCGGAAAGACGTTTGACTTGCGTGACAGAGCCATAGCAAAGCGGAAAGACGCTTGACTTGCGTGACAGAGCCATAGCTAAGCGGAAAGACGCTTGACTTGCGTGACAGAGCCATAGCAAAGCGGAAAGACGTTTGACTTGCGTGACAGAGCAATAGCAAAGAGGAAAGACGTTTGACTTGCGTGACAGAGCCATAGCAAAGTGGAAAGACGTTTGACTTACGTGACAGAGCCCTAGCAAAGCGGAAAGACGTTTGACTTGCGTGGCAGAGCCATAGCAAAGCGGAAAGACATTTGACTTGCGTGACAGAGCAATAGCAAAGCGGAAAGACGTTTGACTTGCGTGACAGAGCCATAGCAAAGCGGAAAGACGTTTGACTTGCGTGGCAGATCCATAGCAAAGGGGAAAGACGTTTGACACGTATGTTTGTTGTTTTTATTATTATATATGAAAAATAGTTGAATTCTTTTCTTGGCTTACTTTACTCAACATCGCGGGTCGATGGACCATAAAATGTGTAGGAGATACCCCCAGGTTGCAAACCACAGTTGGAACAAAGTTAAACCAAACTCAAAAAAATATTTATTGTAAAAAGTTGGTGTTTGCATTATTAAATAAAATTACAATTTTAATTTTTATTAAAAAAACGCAATTTTTAGTTGATTTTTCAAATTCTTACTTTTATTGAAAAGTAAAATAGATCCTTTAAAAAATTAACGATATCTTTAAACAATGGAAATGTGTGAAGTTTAATGTTTTGTTAGAAGCTGAAGACAATATCTGAGAGTGGACAGAGTTGGGGCTGAGTAACACGCTCAGGAAAGAAGAAAATCTGAAAGGCTGGGAGAAAGCTAGTTTCCAGGTCATCTTTGGTGCCTCAACGGTCTTCCAGACCAAGGGACATGTGAGATGAGAAGCTAAGCATACTTTGATAGGATCTGTTTATTTTTAGTTCTGAACGTGGTTGGCATTTATTTTGCACAGAAGATTAAACAAATAATAATTCGTTTAATTTTAATATTTTCATAAACAATTTTTCATTTTTGGTGCAGCGTGAATTTTGACTGGCGGAATACTTATGAACTTCCTATCTATATTATTAAAAAATACAATTATGGAAAGTAATTCTAGCCGAAGTTAAACTTTTGCTCTGGTTTTTATATTTTCAATTTTGACATGAATATATCCAAGATGTCAAACATATTTGCTTTCATTTTGTCCGGGTAATGCAACAGTGATGATTATATATATATATATGTATATATATATATATATATATATATATATATATATATATATATATATATAGGCAGAATCATCTCTTGCAGGCAAGTATTGTTGAATATAAGAGACAACTCATGTCGAGATATCCTTTGGTAGATCCTTTCAATAGTCCGGATTAGGATCTTTGTTTCGGATTAACCCCATTCCCCCGAAGTTTGACCCAGATGGGTCCGAAAGTACTTGGGAGACAAATGCAAATTATGGCAAATTCATCAGCCAATTCCCATCCGAAACTAAGATCTTAATTCGGACTATTGAAAAGAATATATATATATATATATATATATATATATATATATATATATATATATATGTATATATATACATATATATATATATATTATGTATATATATATATATACATATATATATATATATATATATATGTATGTATATATATACATATATATATATGTATGTAGGTATATATATATACATATATATATATATATGTAGGCATATATATATATACATATATATGTATGTATATATATATGTATGTATATATATATGTATGTATATATATATATATATATGTATGTATGTACATATATATATATATATATATATATGTATATATATACATATATATATATATGTATATATATATACATATACATATACATATATATATATATGTATGCATGTATATATATATATATATGTATGTATATATATATATATATATATATATATATATATATGCTAAATATAACAGACAATTTATGTCTGGATATCTTTTCGTAGATCCTTTCCATTGTCCGAATCAGAATCTCAGTTTCGGGGGGAGGGGGTGGATTGGCCGATGAATCTGCTATAGTTTTCATGTGTGTCCTAAGTACTCTCAGGGGAATGCGGATAATCGGGTAAATACCATGTGTTCGCATTATATATGGTTTTGGCGGGAATTATATAATAAGTACGAAACTATAGTTAACATTATAGACGTTTTAGTATATTATTACTGGTATTTTCTACTCCGATAACCAAGAAAAAAAACATATACATAGGTTTTACTACCACGACTTTGTCGAGGAGATTGACGATGCATTTGTCATTTGCATGACAATTTGCATAGCCCAACACTTAACTAACGACCATTCCTGCCCCCGATCGGAATTCAGAAAACTCTTAGTAGAAAATACCAAAATCTTAAAATATAGTACTAACAAACAAAAACTCCATATATTAGAAGCCTTATATAAAAAAAAACGTAATTAACAGAATTAACTTCAATACTAGCAATAATATACGTTTTTCACTCGAAGATGATTCAACGAAGAATCAAAAGTGTTACTGATACTTATGGAATATTCATTGATTTTTTTGATGTTGTCACACAAAAAAAAAGATTATTAGGAAATAATTACGAAATATTAGGTATAGACAAGCTGTAGAATTCTATTGTTTAACAATGTTTGCTTAAATGAAAGAATACTCCCTAAATACACACACACAATATATATATATATATATATATATATATATATATATATATATATATATATATATATATATATATATATATATATATATGTAAATTATAACTAAAAGGTAAACTTTTAGAGAGTTGGACCTATTGTGAAATAAGGAAAGCTCAATATACTGGATAGAGCAAAAATATGGTACGTCAATGAAAATTAATAAGACCTGCAAATGGAAGCAAATCGGTATTTTCAGTTGTTCAAAACAAGGAGCAGTTTAGTTAATAAAAACATTTATTTTTCATCTGCAAATGGAAGCAAATCGGTATTTTCAGTTGTTCAAAACAAGGAGCAGTTTAGTTAATAAAAACATTTATTTTTCATCTATGAAAAATAAATGTTTTTATTAACTAAACTGCTCCTTGTTTTGAACAACTGAAAATACCGATTTGCTTCCATTTGCAGGTCTTATTAATTTTCATTGACGTACCATATATATATATATATATATATATATATATATATATATATATATATATATATATATATATATATATATATATATGATTATTTTTATTTATACAGACATGTACAAAATGTGAGACACTGGCATGTCGATGTTATCGATCAACAGCTATTATAAACTTAGATCTCATCAGGCATGTGTGTTGGGGGGTGTTGTATTTTACTGGATTATAGGAGAAATATAATCAGAGTGCTCAATTACGTTTGTAAGAGCATAATCTATTTTCATATTATATTATACAATAAAAAATTAAAATTCTTTCTTTCTTAATAAATTAGTTTCACGTTATCATCTTACATGTCTGAGACTTTTTTTTAGATGAGAATTGATAATTTGTATCAATTTTATTTTTCGGACTACTATTCTCATCTTTTCGGCCGATATAACCTTCGACCTTCTGGTGAATTTTTTCGGACTTGGGAATCTTTGTGTCGAATTCAGGAACTTACACGAGATTTCGAACTAAAACCTTTATTTAATACACAGACATTAATTTTGAGTCATTATCGCCTTTAGTAAGGATTGAACCTTCAACCTCCGAAATGACCGTTAGTTAGAACTATTAATTAATTAATGCTTCTACACAGTCATGACTGACGGAATGAGAACAATCTACCCCTGTGGATTATATAAAGGGCTCAGTTAAAATTAAAGACATTTGATTGACGGACAATTTTCTACACGAACAAACTGAAATCATTTTTGTAAATTAAGATAAATGTAGTTTTATATTATTTGGATTAATCGGACTACTATTCTCATCTTCTTTGTTATTTTCACAACGTTTCGACCGATGTAACCTCCGGTCCTCTACATGTGCATCTTGTCAAGGGTTCAATCCTTACTAAATGCGATAGTAACTAAGAAAAATATAATAATTAATTAACAATTCTACCCGATCATGGCTGACAGAACGAGAACAGCCCCCCCCCCCCCGTGTATTAAAAAAAAAGTCCCCGTTAAAAACTCCGTATAAGTTCCCGAGTTTGATATGAACGTTCCCAAGTTCGAAGAAAAAATGTACCTAAAGAAGGTCGGAGGTTATATCGGCCGAAGTGTTGAGGAAATAACAACCAAGATTAGAATAATAGTCCGAATAATTTAAATAATATAAATTATCGAATGTAGTTCTGTTTCAAATAAGGATAATACTTTTTCCTCCTCGTATAATAATTTCTTCTCCCATCAACCAACACGGGCCAAGTTTATTTTTAACCATAGCTAAAAGTCCAAACAGGTGTCGCTTCTTAAAATAATGTATTCCTATATCAACAAAATATGAATTTCCAAAATAAAGTGAAATATGTACATAAAATATACATTATTGAATTTATTAGAAACTGTTTATAAAAATAAATATGCAAATTAGGAATAACTTTAACTGTCTGCGTGTGTTTTCAGATTACTATATATACGGTGTTTTTAAATGTTATGTTGTATCATCGATACGCGCCATAAACTGGTATCGTCTTGGCCTTCGGGGCTTGATTTACGCCGGTCTATGGGTCTGTCCTGTGCAGTTCTAGGAGGTCCACCCTCCCAGGCTTTGCCTCCCCTCTTTGGGGAGGAGTAAGTTTATTGCTTACTGCCTGAGGCGCCCCTACCGGGGAATGCCGACGGGGCTGCCCAGGCAATTTTTAAATGGCCAGAGTGCTCACCTCTCGGGCGCTGGCTTTTCAAACCCCACTTTCCGACCCGAGCTTGGGTCACATCTTACTTGTGGGAGTAAGATAAACCTGGCCTTGTGCCTAACCTCCTGGGGAGGTAAATAATATGTTGTATCATTGATACGCGCCATAAACTGGTATCGTCTTAGCCTTCGGGGCTTGATTTACGCCGGTCTATGGGTCTGTCCTGTGCAGTTATAGGAGGTCCACCCTCCCAGGCTTTGCCTCCCCTCTTTGGAGAGGAGTAAGTTTATTGCTTACTGCCTGAGGCGCCCCTACCGGGGAATGTCGACGGGGCTGCCTAGGCAATTTTTAATGGCCAGAGTGCTCACCTTCTCGGGCACTGGCTTTTCAAGTCCCACTTTCCCGACCCGACCTTGGGTCACATCTTACCTTGTGGGAGTAAGATACAGCTGGCCTTGTGCCTAACCTACTGGGGAGGTAAATAAAATGTTGTATCATAGAATTATGATACAAATCAGTCCGACAGTGGCTTTGTCGGGCTGATGTAACGTTCTGTTCAGTCATAGGTCCACTCTCACAGGCTTTCCTTTCTCTCTCTGTCAGGGAACGCCGACGGGGCTGCTCGGGCATGTCTGTAGGCCATTGTGCGCTTATCCTAGTGAGCTGGCTTCTAAAAACCACACATGACCTTGTGTCTTACCTCCTGGCAAGGAGGTAAATAATATGTACATAAAACTTACACTGCGAATTTGAAATAGAAATTATTTTACTGCTTTATCTATTTGGGTTTGTTTTTATCAAGTAGGCAAGGCCAAGGGCCACACAAACATAATGGGTAATGAGATGAAATGATTGTCAGCAGAGATGAGGAACGCTATGGGAGTACTAACATTAATCACAGGTATAAACTGCGCTTGATTACTTACGGGGCTTTTTATGACGAGAATTTGTTGACATTGGATTTGAAGACAACCAAGTTGTAATCAACAGTGAAGCAGTCCCGCGGTAATGTGTTCCACGTGCGAGGGAGCTCTTACAAATGAGCTTTGTGCGTGGAAATTCCTCCTGGCGCTAGGCATTTGGAAAGGAATAACAGAAATCAACTTTCCGTTGTCGAAAAAGACAAATTCTTGCTGTAGAATATCTTGCAGGGAGGAACCAGAGATCGGAGCTCAGTCGAGCAGCACCTTCCACGGAAATAATGATAGAGTAGACAGAGACTAGCAACGTCTCTTCTGTGGGGAAGAGAAGAGGTAACCTCCCACTAGATTTCGAAGTCGATTTTGTACTCTATTATTCTCGCTTCCGTCTCTCTCCTTCCCACCAACCCTCTCTCTATCTCTCTCTCTTTCCCTCTTCATTAAAAATCGAAGCTAACGAACAAACGAAAAGAATAAATCGATTGGAATAGTCCATGATAAATAAAAGGGAATATAACAACAGGCAGTAATACGATTAAACTCATAGTTGCTGAAGACAATATATACATATGTATATATATGTATATATATATATATAAAATCCGCCATTCGATATATATATATATATATATATATATATATATGTGTGTGTGTGTGTGTGTGTGCGTGTGTGTGTGTGTATATGACTTTGCACACTCCCTTTTTCCTGATTCAAACAATTTAACCCGAGCTCAATGAGTGACCCAACGGGTCACTTTTTTCCTAGTATATTTTAAAGTGTTTCGTGTAAACGTAACTTCTCTATAAATATGATAAGTGTGGTAGGATGGCCTACCCCCTTTTCTGTCTATCCTTCTTTGTATCTCTACCTTCTCGTATGTTTATGCCTGCACTCATCTTCTTGTCTGTTTTTGGAGTGGATCTGTCTGCTTTCTTTTGTATCTCTATTTCCAGGTTAAAAAAATAAATAACATTAACACGTTGATCTTTAATAATTGGTACTTTTAAATAATCTCGTGTAAATAGAAAATTATATTTACTGTATTTCTATAAAGCCACCATTCGCCCATGCCGAGGCTGACGTGCCAACTACTAGCTTCTCCCTCTTTGACAGAGAGCAAAAGAAAGTCTCTAACCTAATAGGCCCCGCACTGTCTACCAAGCTCAGGCCCCTGACCCATCGCCGCAATGTTGCATCTCTGTGCTTGTCTTACAAGTACTTCCACGGAATGTGCTTCGACGTATATACTGCACTTGTACACCCAAAACGAAAATACCCTTAACCCACACAACTAGAAGCAAAATCCCACCCCTTCACCGTAGAGGTTCTTAGATGGCAAAAAACTTTATATCTAAATAGCATCTTTCCTCGGACCGCTTAAACCTGGAATTCCCCTCCTTGCTCCCTGTTTTCCTGACTGTACCAACATGCAGAAATTTAAATGTAATCTGAACAAAAATATATCTGCAAAACTCCCTACTTAGGATACCCTTATAATTTGAACACAGTAACCCCTTACGTCTCAGTGGCAATATGGGAGGTGACGGTGGTTAAGTGGATATCGACACGGACTGAAGACCTGGGTGTTCCAAGTTCGAATCCAGTCGGTTCCACAGTATCACTTTCACTTAGAGATGTTGGCAACCTTCTCGTGGTCCTTCCTGTAAGTACCCGATGTCTTTCCAGAAAGATTTCTAACTAGAAAAACATTGGGGAAACTAATGCCAACACCAGAATCATCTGGCTCACACGAAAGAAGAAGTGGCAATATGCCTTGTTTAGGGTGAAATAAAGTTATTTTTTAAAATTCAATTATTAGCAGAGTAAACAAAAATCGATAATGTTCAGTTTTATTATTTTTATTATTTAAAATGCATAAACTATTTTCTACCTCATCATCTTTTTATAGTTGATTGGTTTGATTGTATTTATTTTTTTAATGAATTCTTATTATTTAGAACAAATGTCATAAAAAATATAAAAGAGTTTAGAACAAATGTCGTGAAAAAATATAAAAGAGTTTAGAACAAATGTCATAAAAATATAAAAGAGTTTAGAACAAATGTCATAAAAATATAAAAGAGTTTAGAACAAATGTCATAAAAATATAAAAGAGTTTAGAACAAATGTCGTAAAAATATAAAAGAGTTTAGAACAAATGTCGTAAAAATATAAAAGAGTTTAGAACAAATGTCATAAAAATATAAAAGAGTTTAGAACAAATGTCATAAAAATATAAAAGAGTTTAGAACAAATGTCATAAAATATAAAAGAGTTTAGAACAAATGTCGTAAAAATATAAAAGAGTTTAGAACAAATGTCGTAAAAATATAAAAGAGTTTAGAACAAATGTCATAAAAATATAAAAGAGTTTAGAACAAATGTCGTAAAAATATAAAAGAGTTTAGAACAAATGTCATAAAAATATAAAAGAGTTTAGAACAAATGTCATAAAAATATAAAAGAGTTTAGAACAAATGTCATAAAAATATAAAAGAGTTTAGAACAAATGTCATAAAAATATAAAAGAGTTTAGAACAAATGTCATAAAAATATAAAAGAGTTTAGAACAAATGTCGTAAAAATATAAAAGAGTTTAGAACAAATGTCGTAAAAATATAAAAGAGTTTAGAACAAATGTCATAAAAATATAAAAGAGTTTAGAACAAATGTCGTAAAAATATAAAAGAGTTTAGAACAAATGTCGTAAAAATATAAAAGAGTTTAGAACAAATGTCATAAAAATATAAAAGAGTTTAGAACAAATGTCATAAAAATATAAAAGAGTTTAGAACAAATGTCATAAAAATATAAAAGAGTTTAGAACAAATGTCATAAAAATATAAAAGAGTTTAGAACAAATGTCATAAAAATATAAAAGAGTTTAGAACAAATGTCGTAAAAATATAAAAGAGTTTAGAACAAATGTCATAAAAATATAAAAGAGTTTAGAACAAATGTCATAAAAATATAAAAGAGTTTAGAACAAATGTCATAAAAATATAAAAGAGTTTAGAACAAATGTCATAAAAATATAAAAGAGTTTAGAACAAATGTCATAAAAATATAAAAGAGTTTAGAACAAATGTCGTAAAAATATAAAAGAGTTTAGAACAAATGTCGTAAAAATATAAAAGAGTTTAGAACAAATGTCATAAAAAATATAAAAGAGTTTAGAACAAATGTCATAAAAATATAAAAGAGTTTAGAACAAATGTCATAAAAATATAAAAGAGTAACTCACCTACAAGTTTTCACATCGATTGTATAAACAATGAGGCAGGTACCACCATTCAAACAGAAATATCTTTCCTTTCTCGAGCACGGTATTAGAAATGAATGTCCCAATTCATCTCCACTGCCGTACTCTGCCTCGTTTGACGACTCTTCCGTGTCGACAGCAATGTCTAATATTTGTACAGGTTTTGGGGTTTCGTTGTTTTCGGGAAAGACAGGAGAGCGAAGTACCGTTTCGGGAAATTCCAGCGTTGAGAAAGCGACCTTCGACTCCGACGGCGATAAGTAGATTGTTTCGTAAAGGTCCTCGTCGCCGTCGTCGTTGTTTCTCACTTGTCGAGGTTCGATTTGGGATCGAAGGGCAAACACCTCGTCCACCGAACCGTCATTCGAAACGCCAGTTTCAAGCGGTTTCTTTGCGACTTCTCTCCTTTTTTCTTTTCGTTCATCTAATCCGATGTCGTCGGATAAAAAAAATCCCCGCTTTTTTCGCGCGCTCGACATTTTATTGTCGTCGTCGTCGTCGTCGTCTCGTAACCGTATCGTTGCCCTCCTCTGGCGTTTAACTGATGGCCGAGAAAGGTTCAATTGGTACTGTTCAGATTGATTTTGAAATTGATTCGATTCTTGCGGGCGTTCATTTTGTACATTCTGCGCATGCGTAGAGTTCTGTGAGTGTCTTTCAGTTTCGCCAGTGTATTGTCCGTGTTTGTTTGACATGCCGTCGCGATTATTTAAACGAGACGAATTTCGCGCGATCTTGTCTAACGCTTTATTCATTGTGCTTAAAGGTGTGCGAACCGTTGTAACCATGTTGTTCGTCGTGCTCCTTGCCGGCAATGTGCTACTGTCAACACGTGCTGTTACGAAGGTGTCAGACGCATGTCGACGAGCAACTCGTCTTTGGCGACTTTGGTGTTCTTTATAAAGCATAAATCCATTCTTGGTTTTGGAATTACCACTGATGATATCATTTACTTCTGTCTCGGCATCGGAAACAGTTTTGTCTGGTTCATCAGTCTGCACGATTTCTTCATTGCGAACTATTGTCGTTGATGGAATAAAGGCCTGCGAATTTGAATGCCGGATTTTTGGGTCGAGTTCAGGGTTCAACCCGTCAATGTTGATTTCGGGTCGGGCGGTAGTTGTCTGTTCTATCAACATCGACCAAAAGGAAGTAACAGAAGAAAAATAAGGAGAAGAAGAAAAGGTGGGAGTATTCAGGGGTTCATTATTTTTTGGTGGATTTATTACCGGTTCTACAACCAGTGGTTGGTTTCTTTTTAAAATGTTGGTTTGTTCTGAAAATATACTTCTTAGAGTCTTGCCAATTGTTTTAGTTCCTAGTTTTTCCTTCTGTATCGAAATATGATTGGTATTATTTTCGAATACGCTAGAATTATTTTCCTTTTCATTGATGGCATTGCTGGTGTTACCCGACCTTCTTACATGCAAATACGGCAATACCTTTGTCGATGAAGCGAACTTTCTTTTAGAGAGTGAGTAAAAACGTTCAGTTTGTGAAATATTCCTAACTTTTACGCGTGGCACTTTCACCTCGACATTTTTGTCTCGGGATTCTTGCATTTCGATATTGTTTTTGAAACTTAATGATCCGGTCAGAAATTTCTCTTTTTCTTTTATATTGTGGACGATGCTTTTCGAGAAAGGATCTCGGTGTAAGAATAATGGTTGGTCATTTGTTTCTCTGTCTAGTAATGACTTGTTACGTCTTTCGTTACCAGAATTCACGGAATCGGTATCTGGAAACGGTAATGTCCGTGGATTCGGGGTTTGCGCTAGTCGCATTTCCGATAGCTTTGTTCGGTTCTTTTGTTTTGTTTCGTGCAATTTTCGCGGATAAAGTTGTGTCCTTTTGTCTATTCGATTTTTGGGGGCGAAGTGATTTAAAAGGAGCTGGACGTAGTAGGTAGCGCGATCAACGGTGACAGAATCGGCGACAGTAACGTTTCTTGGAGATTTCCCTTTGGCTGAAAGACGTTTGTAATCCGTTTTTCTTCCAAGTGGTCTCCGTTTGTTTCCGTGTAATTTAGTAGATAACGAATAAACCGTGTCTATAGCAAACAAGGGTTGTTTATGATTCCGCTTTGAAACAGAAGATGAAGATGATGTAGCGTCGAATAAAGATGCCAATGTTGGGGTTTTCGTTGTTGGTAGAACTGCTCGGAAACTGTGCGCATTAAGACGTTCTAATGTTGACGATGGTGAAGATGAATATAATGATGACGGTGGCGACGGTTTTTCTGTGACTGGTGAGGTAACCGGTGAGGTAAAAGTTCCGAAAGAGGGCGTGACTGTAGTTTCCGCTAAACCCTTTAACTTGACTGTCATGGGTTTTATAGAAGGTGTGAGAGAGTTCGATTTCAACGGAGGCCGCAATGAAACAATCCTAGTTGTCCGTTTGTAATTCGAACCTTTCTTGGTTTGTTTAATTTTCTCTTTCTTTTTCTTGTCGGACAAATGTCTTCGGCGTTTCTTAAAGATCACCGATGATGACAATGGAAGAAGGGAAACGTTGGGTGAAAAGTTGTTTTGTCTGTCTGTTGTCGCCTGCGTCGTCGACGTAAAAACAGCTTCACTGGTCCTGCTGCCACCAGGGGGAGGACGTGTCGGGGCGAAAAGTGTGCGGCCGACTGGTTGTTGTGGTTGTTGTTGTTGTTGTTGCAGCCAAGTAGAAAGAGATGGAGGACGGGGAGAAGGAGGATGTGGTGGTGGTGGTGCGGGAGAGACATTCCAGATTAGGAGCAACACAAGTAAGGTTTGGACAACGAAGTTGGAATTAGTGAACACGAACGCACGCCTGGTTCCCATAATGAATTTAAGTACATTTTGGCCAGCCTTATGAAGCGGCGAAGCTAACAGCCATGAAAGAAAACATCGAAAAAAAAAAAAAGATTTGTATTTGTTTGTTTTTTTGTTTGTTTGTTTTTTGTTTGTTATTGTCTGTTCTTTCTTTCTTTTTTTTCTTTTTTTGTTTATGTGAAGAGGAAGAGAAAGCGGCCGAACTGAAGGCAGACTTACTCTTGGATGAGATGCGTGGAAGAAGCAGAGGGAGAGAGAGGGGGAGAAAGAGGGGCAGAGAGAGAAAGAGGGACAGAGAGAGAGAGAGAGTAAGGGCAGGGAAGAAGCTGGAGGATGAAGATTAAGAGGAGGGGGCCGACGACAACAAAGACAGATTCCTTTTCTTTCGTTTTATTTCTTTTCAGTTATTCAATTTTTTTTCCATTCTCTCTTTCATATTTTAGTAGTTTGAAACTTTGAAAAGTTATTCATTTTTTTTTTTTGTAAGATTCAATTAGTTTTTAATATCGTTTTTTTTTGTTGTTTGTTTTTTTGTTTGTTTTTTTCTTCCCACTTCGACTTTCATTCAATAGTTTCTTCCCCTTACTCACCCTGTTCTATAAATCGATTCAAAAAGAGAAGGGATCGATGAAAGTGAGAAAACGTAGATTATTTTATATTTCCAAAATATACCAAAAGTCTTCTGGCGTAAAACGGCAGCAACTTTGAAATGTGACAACATATAGGAATAGACACGACGCCGCATCCAGGGTAGTATTGATAATTAGAGGACCGTCTCTCTCTCTCTCTCTCTCTCTCTCTCTCTCTCTCTCTCTCTTATATATATATAAATATATATATATATATATATATATGCAAATATATAGACAGATACTGTGTCTCTCCTTTTCTCTCTTATGTTGATAGACAACAATGAAGAGGTAGTTGTTTTTTTTTAGGCTGGCGATGACATCAAACGATGAGACACTGGAAAGAAAGAAAAAAAACGCAAAGAAAGACAACTTACTACCAGTGATGGTTGTGGCGGTAAAATCGCAAACGATAGCTATAAACAATAACACACTAGCCTCCTATCTGATAATGTATACATATATGATAGGGACACACGCGCTATTAAATGCTGAGAAGCTTTTAAATAACTTGAAGCTGTTCATCTTTTAAAAGAACAACAGAGGAGTCAATCGAATATAGTTGTAACAAAACAAGTAAGTAATTTGATTGTTTACTTAACAACTAATTGCTGATTAATTAACAACTTTTAAATGTGGCATCAAAGAGCAATGGAGATAACGCCGCATCCAGTGACCCGGGGTAGTATTAATAATTAGACGACGGTATATCTATCTATCTATCTATCTATCTATCTATCTATCTATCTATCTATCTATCTATCTATCTATCTGTGTGTGTATGTGCGTGCGTGCGTTTGTTATAACACAAATAAACCATTATTTTATACAGTTCAGATCGATTATTACGGGAATCAAATTCCAGAGCAAAATGAAGCTCATTATTCAAATAGTTAAATAATTATTTAAAAAATTTGTAATAGGGTTATAAATAAATTTATCTATAGATATATTAACGTATATAAACAGATACTATAGATTTTCGGGGGTAGGGGGAAACAGTTTTTAGAGGCACAGGGTCGGCGTGTGCTTAAAGAAAGAAAAGAAAAGAAGTAAATAATAAAAAAGAAAAGAGAGGCAAATAGAGACAATGTGCGCACGGTGACGCGTGCCTTTTTCTTTCTTTCTTTTTTCCCTTTCTTTTTTTCTTTCTTTTTTTTCTTTTCTTTTTTTTTTTCTTTTTTTTTTTTTCCTACCTACAACCGTTTCATTTTGGAATAAAAATGCGAGAATATGTAACTCGTGTCAACTAAGAAGAAGTGTTTACAAGAGATCCTCGTCGTCGTCGGCGGCGGCGGCGGCGGCAACGGCCGCGGCGAGAGGGGGCACAGAAGAAAGTAAACTTTTATGCCATCGCGTAAAAGTTTGTTCGTGCGGTCTGTATCCTCGTAAAAGGCCGGACACAGTAGAGGTTCCATCCTGGTAGTCGGAAAGGTTTCCACGAGAATCCGGACGCTTCCATTTGAATTGAGTTTCCGATATGAGAGAGGGGCGAGAAACTGGCAAAAAGGCACGCATTTGCCGCGACAAGCAGCGCCAGTAGTACCGCTTACTGCTCGTTCTCAAACAACGGATGCTCTTACGACGATTACTACTACTCCCCCTTTTTTTTTTTCCTTTTTTTTTTTTTTTGGTACTATATTCCTACCACGACTACTACTATTACTACGATGGCAACGAATACTATTACTACCGCTCTCTTTTTTTATGGCAGCGTCTCTATGCGAAGACGGGCTTGAAACAATTTAGGAATACTACTGTTGGCGATGAGGGTAAATACTAACCCACCACATGAATGATGTACACAATAAAGTCACTTGATATGTTACACGGTAGATTTATCACTTTTTATTTCTTTCTTCTATCTTGTTTAAAGTTAAGAAAGAAAAAAAAGATGCTGCATTTTTTTTTTTTTTTTTTTGCCGGCAGCTTTAAACGGAGAAAAATAAACAAACGCATCGAATAATTTCTTGTTCTTACGTTTAGTGGCATTAAAGTTTTTATTTTATTAATTTTTTTTTTTGTTATGGGAGATACATTCTGTGCGTTTATTCTGATGGGGAGGGGTCTACTTTTTTTAGGCGATTACGTGTGATTTTAACGATCTCGCCAGTCAAACTTAAGGTTAGTGGTAAACAAAAAAAAAATAGTTAAAAAATTAGTTAACAGCCCTAAAAAGTTAGAATGGCCCGGAAATGAAGGTTCATTTTATGTTTAATTTATATACGAAACTGACCCCCCACTTTAAATTCTAAAATAATTGTTTAGTTTTTTTTTTGTTTTATTGTTTTTCCTGCTTTTCTCCATGTTTTTATGTGTGTTCAAACGTAATCGCTTTAAAAAAGTAGAAACTCATTTGGAGAGAGAAGGGGAGGAATCTACAAAAAAAACACTTATTCACTTTTATTTCGATTGGAGAATTTATTTCCAAATTCATTTCAGGCAGTGGGGTAAGTTTGAGGTGGTTGTCTGACTTGCTATTTGAGTTCTCGCTTCATTTGAAAGGGTTTTGTCCGAAGGCTAGAAAAAGGCACGTTTTTTACTCGCTAACTTTTGTGTGACGAGGCGGATATACATCCATTTATATAAAAAATAAGTTGATTATTAATATTACCGACATACATTATTTTTAAGGAAATACAGTTGAAAAAGTAGTCAAAAACAATTTATTTTTGCTTCACCTACTCATTTGTGACCTATTTGCGTTAAAAAAATATTTAAAATAGTGAGTAGTAAGTTTGAACTAAGTACATAACCGGAGCGAAAGCGAATAAAGGCTGAATACTTGGCTTCTGCATTTTTAACCTTGACTCGCTTCCGCCCCGGTAATGTACGAAAAAGGCGATACATTCAGTACTAGCGAAGATTGGCTCAGTGGTAGGGCTTCAGATTCTGGGGTCCTGGTTTCAATGTTTGCTAAGTTCAGCCACGCTGATAAGTCGTATAACGACGAAACACGTGTCCGTGGATTATTATATTTGAAAAATATGCATGTCGTTCTCCGAGCATCACATTGGTGGAGGGAAAATTATTCCCAACTAGCATTTAGGTAGAGTATCGCAAACAAAATAAACAAATAAATGATATCTATAAATATAACCATCCGTCTACAATAACGAAAAAAAAAACCCATGCTCCGCCAGTGTTCGCAGTCGCTATTTATCTAGATACATTTTATTTTAACATAGTTCACCCCAAATAAGGTAAGTTGTCACTGTAGACTGTGGGCTACTGAGAATAAGAATGAAAGTTTTGGGGGGTCATCCTAAATTGGGATCTGTGCAGCGAGATGCTTGTTCACATTAGTTTTAAACTTCTGCATGTCGGTACAGTCAGGGAAATAGGAAGCAGGGCGGGAGTTCCAAAGGCCGGGAGCACAAGGAAAGAAGCTATTGAAGGCTCTCCGGCATCTGGGGACCTCCACAGTGTTGGATGAGATTTAGCTGATTGTCGGGTTGGTCTAGTGTATTTACGTACAGGGGCCACCAGAGCAGCAAGTTCATTGGAGCACATTCAATTGAAGTACTTGTAAAACAAGCACAAGGATGCAACATTGCGGCGATGGTACAGGGGCTGGAGTGTGATGGATAGTGAGGGACCTATTAGATAAGCGACTCTTTTTGGACCTTGTCTAGTGGATGGTGCACCAGCCCGGATGTGACAACAATACTCCATGCATGGGCAGATTGTGGCTTTGTAGAGATATAGGATAATGTCAGGTGTGCGAAGTTTTCTAGCACGGTAGAGGGATACCACTTTCTTTGCAGCAGTCTTGGCAATGTCTTCTATGTATTTGTTCCAATTCATTTTTCCTGTGAATGTTAGGCCGAGGAGTTTAAACGTTGGACTCTTATGTAGAGTGTTATTAGCCATGGCAATCGGTGGTTGAACATGTTTCTTGTAGTTGTTGAATGAAAGGAGCTTTGCCTTATAGCATTAAATGTTACAATCCATTTATGAGTCTATTCCACTACAGACTGAAGGTCACTTTCTAAGGATTCAGCCATTGCCTCGGATTTGTGCGCGTCCGTTTTTTGCCCACGTAACGAGAGTAGAGCGTGGTGTCGTCAGCAAATATACCCATCTCAGACACAATGTCACCAGGAAGGTCGTTTATGAAAATCAGGAACAATAAAGGTTCAAGGATCGATCCCTGTAGTACACCTGCATTTATGTCATGTTGTTTGGATGAACGGCCATCGAGGACAACCTGGATCTTTCGTTTGGTTAGGAAGGATCTAATTATATTAAATATTCATCCAGTAATACCATATGAATTATATTAAGACCTTTATGCCATAACTTGTCAAATATTTTGGATATATCAAGCACTACTGCCCTAGCTTCACCTGCCTTGTCCAGTGTATGGTATATTCGTTCGTTAGGATATCCGCAGTAGGCATGATTTCCTAAATCCATACTGATGGTCAGAAAGAAATTTAGCATTAACCAGGTGCCGCACTATCGCTTGATTGATTAAGGATTCAAAGATTTTAGTGAAGAGCGGGAGTAGACTGATGAGGCGATAATTCTGAGGGTCAGTTCTATCTCCAGGATTCTTGAAGACTGGTACCACAGAGGCAATTTTCAAGCTATCAGGGAAGCCTACTCGGCAAGGCATTTGTTGTTGAGTTTAGAGAGGGTAAGGGTCAGTTCAGTAGATCATTTCTTTATTACTATTACTGGTATAAGATCAGGTCCACGTGCTTTGGAGGTGTCAAGGTTTTTTATGATGTCCCGGATATGAGATGGGGTAATGGCCAGGTCATCAAGTGTGGCTTCAGTTCGCAATCGGAAATTTGGGAGGGAGTGGTTTGCGGAGTCCAAAGTGGAGTTTACGGCAAAACATTGGGCAAGTAGTTCAGCCTTGTCAGTTGCCGTGCAAACGACATCGTTGTAGTTGGATAGCGGGGGAATTGTGTATTGCCGATTGCTGACCACACTATTGAAGATTTTCCAGAAATCACGAGTACCTAGTTTCTGCGACTGAATGCGTTTTCTGGTCATCACTGTATACCTTCTCTTTTCTTCACCTATCACAGTCTTACAATTTTTTCTTGACGCTATAAAACATGTCTATTCGTAGTTGACTTATGGCGGTTGAATTGTTGGAATGCTTGCTGCTTCTGAGCAATAGCAACTGCACATTTCGAAGTGAACCATTGTGGAGAGTGGGGATTGCTATAGAATTTTTACATGGGGACATGTGCTTCAATGTTTACTTTGATCCATTCGGTTACCTCATTTTCGCACTGATCAGCAGGGAGATAAAACGTTTCACCCCATGTTGCGTCTCTGATGTGATCTCCGGTGAAATCAAAATCAGCCTGCTCGTAGTATCTCATCGTTT
>OY744531.1:79445693-79540693 GCA_963556195.1 Sepiola atlantica | reverse complement strand
AGCATCAATGAAACTTCTATACTATACCCTACGCCGTTATTTGTGTTTAAATATACTTAAAAAGAGATGGGGCCGTCTGTTTAAGACTGTAATTGGGGAGGCGGGGTATTTGTTTCGAATGAGATAAACTAAAGGTAAAATGTGATGCATATTAATATCGGATGATAATGATCTAATTTCAAATAGAAGTTACCTAAAATTGGAGACAAACTAGTTTTAATTGTTTTTATTTTTTTAACGAACAGCAAGATCAGACGTTGCCCAGGATTGTATCAAATGTCCTTTTTTGTATATTATTTATATATATTACCTTTTTATTCCTATTTTTTATTATCTAGTCCCTCACACAGCGTTAAGATGTGACACATGGTCGGAAAGTGAGATTAAAAAGCCAGCACCCGAGAGGATGGGAACTCTGGCCTACAAAAAAAATGCCTGGGCTGCTCCGTTGGCATTCCCCGGTAGAGGCGTCTCAGATGATTAGCAATAAACTAACCCCTTATCAAAGGGTGAGAAGGCAAAGCCTGGGAGGGTGGACTTTCCTAGAACTGCACAGAACAGTACCTCAGACCGGTGGAATCAAAGCCCGAAAGCCAAGACGGTACCGGTCTACATAGTGAGCATCCGTCAGAACAGATACTACACCTTGATCTTAGCCAAAAGGACAAGAGAGGAAGATTTTTTTTTTTTTACATTTCTTTCTCGGTTTTAAAGAGGAGCGTAATTAAATAGTCATAATTTACTTAAATTACATTTTCATTTGTCTACACTTGAATTGTGAACTAGCAACCGTTTTTCGATTTCAAACTTTCATGTTTACATTCTTTTGGTTTTTCAAATTTACCCATTTGTCGTTTGTATTATCATCGTTGGGACTGAGATTGTGTCGCACATCAATGAAAAGCAAGTGAACCGTTTCACTTTAAATATTTTATACAAAATAAGAATAAAAATCGTAAAATGGAGTCCACGGTTGGAAGCAGCAGTTTTTTGTGCTCCGCTAGTTCATGTTAAAATTTTCCAAAACGATTCAAAATGAACCTTAATTTACCGTATTTTAACCTACAGGGAAGCAACCCCGTGGTAATGGGTTTAAAGATTAGCAGTCCTTGGAAATAAATTCTGTTCACGGAAAAAAGAATTAAAAACAAGAAATTCAAAAATATCTATAACTTGTATGGAATAAAGTGAATAAAATTTATGTAACTGAATAATCTTTGATAACGACTCAAAACCTATTTGATTTTTATGTTTCTGTATATTATCTACATGTTTCCAACAGTTATCCCTATCTTGCTAGTTTCACATACTGATCAAAAGACACACGAAGAAGGTCGGAGAGTACAACGGTCGAAACGCTGTAATAATAGCAATAACCAGGTTTAGGACAACAGTTCGAAACATGTAGATAATGTATGGTGTAATGCCCGTGTACCTAAAACCCGGTCCCTATTTACTTGCCTCCTCTATGAGGGCAGAGTTAGACACAAGGTCGGTTTTTAATGTTAGGAAAAGCCATCTCCCTTAAAAGGGGCACTCTAGATTGGGATAAACAATAAAATTTGCCTCACTTTAAATGAATTTTACGTTCACTGACTGAGGACAGAATAGATGAAGTTTCTTATCAGAACAGATACTACACTATGACCCCAACTAAAATGCAAAGGGTTTTCAAATCCAATGTCACCAAAAACTTGTCACAAACCGTCCTCATAAGTAATCAACATTTGTTTATTCCATTCATCGTATTCAATCCTCTCGTAATATTGTTCATCATTCGACTGACAATACATCCATCTTATAAACTTTCATCCTCGAGTGGCATTTAGCCTTGATACATGATGACGCATTAATAAAAAAAAAACAACTGTTTATACACTTTAGCGAAGAATGTGTTTTAGTACACGTTTAGTGCACAATTTTTAGTACACGTTTAGTGCACAATTTTGTGTTCTTTCATTTATTGCCGAAAATCTTTTGTAAATACAATATTTGAGCAAAATTGCTTTCAAGGATTGACTTTATAGGATAATTCGATCATTTATTTATACAATATATAAAAATGTGGGGTGATTATAAGGACTACTTACTAAAGAAAATGTTGATTGAATAATAGATGAAACTGATTGTATCATTTCACTCTAGATTTTCACATTATATTGAAAACTGAAATATCAGTGTTGCCAATATACATCAGACAGTAGGTGTAATATTTGAAAGACACTCTAATCTTTATGACTAACTACAGATATCTCTGAAAAAATACAGATGTTGCTGAAATATGGTTAACTATCCTTCATGTCCTAAAAAAAGGACCATGGGCACTGATGGGTTAATGTGTATCTTTTGTTTATTTAAAATTCAGTGACAATGAAAAAATGGAAGATAGTGAGGAAATCTGAATTAACATAGCTATGTTAAAAAAAGAAGTCAGTTTTATGGGAAAAAAAGGCCAACATTTAGCTATCTAGCAAAAACAAAAGAGCTGTTATATAGTGAAATTTTGAAAGGCTCTCCAATCTTTATGACTAACTATAGATATCTCTGAAAAATACTGATATTGCTGAAATATGGTTAACTATCCTTCTGGTTCTAAAGAAAGGGACATATTATTTATATATATTACCTTTTTATTCCTATTTTTTAGTATTTACTCCCTCTCACAGCGGTAAGATGTGACACAAGGTCGGAAAGCGGGATTTAAAAGCCAGCGCCCGAGAGGATGGGTATTCTGGCCTACAAAAAATGCCTAGGCTGGTCCGTCGGCATACCCCGGTAGGGGCGCCTCAGGCGATTATCAATAAACTAACCCCTTGTCAAAGGGTGAGAAGACAAAGCCTGGGAGGTTGGACCTCCTAGAACTACACAGGACAGTACCTCAGACCGGCGAAAGTCCTAAAGAAAGGGACATTGGCGCTAATGGGCTCAGTGTATAATTTGTTATCTGTGCGTTCGAATGGAAATTAACAGAACAAAAAAAGTAAATCGTCAGCATCACCCAACTCTGACAACAACGTATGTAATAACCATTTTTTACTTTAGATATCCGTGTGTGTAAAGAGACATTTTATTACTTATAAACTAAGGACATCTCCATACTTTCTCACTGATAACCGATGGCGGCACTGACTATCTTTACAGCTATTTCAAAATTGATACCAAAAAAAGCATACTTACTTATTGAATGTTTATTGGGATGCCTGAATGATTACGTGTTGTACTTCTTGTGTGCGGCCACAGCTGCAAACATCACGCACTTTCGTCGTTTACCTGTTGCGTTTTTTTTATATTCTTTGACCGATCGATGCTGACGGATTCTTTGGTCACTATTGTCAGTGCCATTTGTCTTGCTTTGGGATGGTGAACAGCGAATTATAATCCGATGTTTCAAGTAAAGCGCGTCTTCTTATAAGAGTAGCGCGCGGTAAACGCGAGAACATGGAGTCTGGGTGTGTTCGTGCGTGCGACAGAAACCAGGAGCGATGGGGGGGGGGGGGTCACGTAATAATAATAAAAAAACAGGAAAAGTGAGTGAATATTTTACGTAATTTAACATTGAAACCGACTGCCAACATAAAAGGCATATGTCGTGAGGACGAATATTGAACACAAGTGGGCGTGCATCGCCGTCGGTATGTATCGGAAGCATTTCAATGCTGAGTGGCTTAGAATAAATTAGCTGTGGGCAGAGACGTAAGAACTAGATGGGACGTTTGCCGTTTAAATTAGCAAATGGCGAATTGCATTTTAGCGTGGATTGCATTTGACAAAGAGAAAGAGAGGGAGAGAGAGAGAGAGAGAGAGAGAGAGAGAGAGAGAGAGAGAGAGAGAGAGAGAGAGAATTCTAACTCCACCCCCGTATTTGAAAGTTCTAAATGATTGCAAGTTTGATAAGCGTATTGTAATTTTATTATAATGACAAGCAAAAAACTAACCGCCATCTTGGCGGCTACGAATCTAGATTTAAGAATCGATTTATAATACGCTACATCATTTCATGTTCGTACGTACGTTATCACTTTTCACACACATTTAAAACAATGAGATCGTCCGATCAGAAAAGATGGTGATTGGTGATCAATCTGGTGTCACTGCGACAAAATATTTCGAATTAACACATTTTAAAATGAATCGTTCCAAAATCAAATTATGCTGCCCCATCGACTAAAAAGGTACAATTTAAAATAAATAAATATCAAAAAGTGGCATTCATTTTATTGATTTGAAAAATATTTAAGTGACAATTATTTTTACGCTAAGAAAAAAGAGGATATTTATTGTTTTAAAATTAATTACATTCCTACAATTTAAAAAAATAAAGAAAGAAACATTCGTTTTATTTATTTAAAGGATATTTAGCTGAGAATGACAATTATTTTTACGAAAGAAGAAAGGGTGTTTTTTTCTTAATAGTATTGATCTTGACAGACATTTAATCTTTCAAAAAGAATATTATTATTATTATTATTATTATTATTATTATTATTATTATTATTATTATTATTATCATCATCATCATCATCATCATCATCATCATCATCATCATCATCATCATCATCATCATCATCATCATCATCATCATCATCATCATCATCATCATCAGCAGCAGCAGCAGCAGCAGCAGCAGCAGCAGTTAATTATACACATTGATGTAGAAGGCACCGTCGAATTTTCACGGCTCCTGCTAGTTATTTTTTATGTTTAGCGTACATTACACATCTTTAATATAAATGTATTTTTTATTTTTAAAACTAATAGTTTACATTTAAATTACCGAAACATAATATTTTAATAAAAGTTTTGTCATTTATCCTTTTTTATTCGATCACCTTAATAAATTATTGTTAATATTGACAAAAATACTGCATATATATAGGAAAATAAGACAATAAACTTACAAATTACAAATGAATATGCCCAAACAATAATGTATTATAAACGGTTTCATTATTTCAAAAAGCTATGTTGTATTATTGATTTAAATGGCAGTAAGCTGTTTTGATGGTAATACACTGGTGAGATAAATGAAAAAAAAAGAACATTCGCATTTATTCATTCCGATAACACGTTTGGTAAATTTACTTTATATCAAGCACCTGTTTAACAAGAGATAGATTATAACTTAATATTAACTTTTCCTTCTTTTTTAAAATAAAGATAGTAATAATAATATTCAATATAACATCAGGAAACACTCTTACTTGAAAATTTATCAGGAGGAGACTGTCACAACATAAACACGAAAACTACAAAGACAAATGGCTGCGAAATCACAGAACTAAATGAGGAAGAAGCGACAAAATTTTAACACGTCAAAGAAATTATGAACGAGGACAAGACAAAACTTCCATTCCAGAGGAATGAAAAATATAATAAATTAAACTTAGAAACAGAAAAGATGAACATGATATATCCCAACAGATAATATTATATACCTAAATGATTTAATTTATTCAGGGGCTAAATTAGTAAGTCTGAGACTAAAAATAGAAACAAAATCAACATCAAAAGAATAGACCAGCAAAGCCCAGATGTGAAACCAGATTGAAAATCCAGATCAACAAACTACAGAAAGAAGCTAGAACAGACAATAAGACAAAAGAGAACAGAAAACGATGGAAGAAGAGGAATATGACTAATGATATGGATTGACTACAATTCCCCAATCATAGATAATTAAATGTTTAAGGGTGTACAGACTATCTGAAAAGTGATCAATCTTACGAAGAACTAATCGAAAAATTGGAGACTGGAAAATGTCAGCCGGTGGCCAACACCTGACTGAGATAAGAATACAGAGAAGCATTTTCAAGGTAGACTCTCTATCGCTACTACTGTTTATCATAGCCATGATGTCACTAAACAATGTACTCAGAGAGTGTGATGCTGTATACAAATTCACATGCACAACAGAAAGAATAAACCACCTGAAGCTATTTGCAAAAAGAAAATTTAATTGAAAAGGCCGATAAACACAACCATAATCTTCTATCAGGAGGACATTCAAATGGAATTCGGAAAAGTGTACACAATGGAGAGCATAGAACTACCTAACGAAAAGGAGATGAGGATACTTGGCGAACATAATACATACAAATATCTTGGAGTTGTGAAATTATAAATTATAAAGGCTCAGAAATAGTGTCAGATATAACCTTTTCTTTGAATTATCTGATGCATATTGACATCAAATTATATGGGGTATTCTTGTAAAAAATAAGTAATTTTGGTAAAATACTGAACGATATTGCACCGTTGCGATATACAATGTAATATGTTTTAGATTTACAGATTTTTTTAATACATTTAGACTAATAAAAAGCTTAAGAATTCATACATTTTATGATCATAAACCACTTCCATGACCTTAAGGGACACATAAATAAATGCATGTCCACTGTTATTTAGTCAGTTGATAACTTGAAAACTGGGCTAGTCCACATACCAAACATCTAGTTACTTTAAAAGTATATAAAACTATATTTCCGAAAATACTATCGTTTTAGTATGTAGACTATTGCGATTTTAGAGATTTTTAACGCTAATATGATTTTTATAGGCACAATTTATGCAAAAATAGGTAATTTTTGTAAAATGTTAACAAAACTTTGTCTTCAAAATGCTAAAAACAGTATGAAAACTAGGGAAATAGTGTTAGACGATGTATTTGAGGTTGATAGAATGATAATGAGTCACAGAAAACGCAAAAACCAATTCAGTAGACTAAAAAAATGATTTTTACGTTGTTTTGGGAAAAATGTGAATTTTATAAGATTTTCAAGTAAAAATACAAGAGTTTGAAAACTTTTGGTGAATTTCTGTAACTTCAAATTGCCATATTGTTATAATGCATAAAGATATCAACCTGGTTTATTTTTTGCAAAATACCGAAAATTTTATCCAATTTCGCAATATTTTAATGACTCTTCCATTTCAATAACTTTATTTTTCACCAAAACAACACCCCATAGTCCACTGCACTGCGCATGTTTTACATGTACTTTCACGGAATGTGCTCTGATGAAATTACTGAACTTGTACCTTCTAAACGAAAATACCATTAACTTACCCGACTAGCTGCGAATCCTAAGTCTTCACTGTATGCCGGAAGATTTTCCTACTTTGACAACTTCTTTCCTCGGACAACTTGCCTTTTAAATTCCTTTCCTGATCTGTTTACCCGACAGTGCCAACATTCAGAAATTTAAATATAATGTAAACAAACATCTTGCTGATCAACTCCCCAATCAGGTTGCCACCCCCCTTCCATAAATGTGGCCTCTATCACAGTAGCCCCTGACGCTTCAATTGCAATATGCCTTGTTTGGAGTGAATGAAAGTAATTAAAATAATTCGAAATATTAACACTGCTATAGAGAGAATTATAGCATATTCGTGAAGGGTATACGGATATAAGTATAGGTTAAGACGCCAACTGTTGTTTAAGAAGTGCTAAAATGGCAGTTATACGACTGGGCTCATTCTAAAAGACGAACTAGTGTTAATTAATGACATTTTTTGCCCCGTAACTTTTCATCCATCCATTCAATTTCTCTGAAACTTGGCCATAATATTGAGGCAATTGTTCCTAATAGAAAATAAGTATCGCTGACCTTGGAAAGAAATCTGGTTCGTGCCCCCAGGGGGTCAAAAGCCCCCAAAATTGCAAAAAAATGACCCTTTTCTCCCATAACGTTTGATCCATCCCGTCAATTTTTCTGAGACTTGGCCAAAATGTAGAGGCAATTGTTCTGGATATAAAATGAGCATCCTTGACCTCAGAAAAATTCTGGTTCGCGCCCCCAGGGGGTCAAAGGGTGGTCAAAAATGCCCCAACTTGCCCAAATTTATTGCATTTTACACTCGCCACGTCGAGTCACATACAGAGGGGGACCACGCACGCGCGGCTTGTTGATCATTTGTTTTGAGCGGCTATTGAATTGAATCGACGTCAAAGGCCCAAGGTTTAATATGCGATATTTAATTGGCTACAGACATATCGAGCTAATTGTAAAAAGTATGCAAAGAATGTATTTGCATTCATCATGAGCTTTCACTTGAGAAATGAACACATATCACTATCTGCAACACGGCCCTAAAGTCCGACTCATCGGCAGAGATGTAACAACGGGTAGTGTAAGAGCTATACGGTCGGGAACTTCATGTCGAGGCCACCCAAAGCGTATTGGTCTGACACCTAGCGATATTATGACAGAAACCCAGCTAAAAGGGGCTCTGGTGAAATTCAAATGCGTCTGCACCGAGATCCGGCGACTTCTGGTCGTACACACCAATGCGTCTGTTGACAATCTACGGCTAGCAAGGTCGTTCAGTCATCAACCGTAATGCAGAGTGAAGATAACATTGCATTGGCGCACGTTTAAACGCTACTCAATGCCTAAAGATGACGACTTTTATCGACAACTTGGAGCTACCGCTGGTCATTGTTGACCTCGGTTGTTGGGGATACCCTGAAATCTTTCAAGAATATAAAGTGCTCCAAATCTATGAGAAATACTTCAATCAAAAGCAGACGACATCGACATCTCCATGTTCAACGCTGCATTCGGATCTTGTTTGCTCAGCGACAACAACAACATCGCCTAAAGTCCAACCCTTTCTCTCCGTGCTAGAGATTATATATATATATATATATATATATATATATATATATATATATATATATATATATATATATATATATATATATATATATATATAGTGAGTGTGCTTCGGGGTGTGTTGCAAATAAATCAATCACGTGCTCGATCGTAAGTATGTGAGAGCTAAAAATACAATTTATCTATGTAGAAACTTATATATATATATATATATATATATATATATATATATTTATAAGGGTTTCGAATCGCATGACCAGTAGTGAATAGTCATATCTCTATGCTGATGCGTCCCGATTATAAAGGACGAAACGTACACGTACATAGATAATAAACACAATAAATATTTATTATTTGTAGCCCCTAGAAAATCCTCTAGATGGGCACTGTAAGTATAGTATTAACACAGCAGGACGTTGCTAGCTATAAATGCATCGTTCCTTTCATTAAGTTGAACGCTCTTATGACGTCAAGCCGCCAGATAAAGTGTTAAAGTTATCACTGTTTATTCGCTATTCAGTTGCAAAATACTCGGAATCCGGGGTGTCGAATCACATGACCAGTAGTAAATATATATATATATATATATATATATATATATATATATATATATATATATATATATATATATATATACATATATATATACATACATATATATATATATATACATATATATATATATACATATATATATATACATATATATATATATATATATACATATATATATATTGTTTTAAATGAATATTCAACTAAGTTTCAACTTAATAAGTCATCGTCAGGAAATAGTAACATTTTCCCTTTTTTTTCGCAACATAATATCACTAAAAATCTGTGTTGTCTTGCAACAGTGAAGTTTTTAGTTTGTATATCTTTGTCATGAGGGTAGCGCAAATATTTGCAAATGAAAAGTTAATTTCGAGAAATGTCTGTTACTGTAAGACTTATCAGGCCGGATAGAAAATGTAATCGATAAAATCGATTACTAATTAATTATTTTGTAAAGAACACAGACTTATAATTTCCGCAATATACTGGCTATTCATAATGCAATGTCGATTTTTAGAGAAAAAGTATCGATGACAAACTTCTAGAAACACACTCACTTTACTATTATGTAGAAGATAATCACCTTGACACCGAAGAAAACAGAGTCATATTAAGACGAGCTCAGAGTATTTTGAAGAGCTTAGCTATTTAAATCGATTACCATATGAAGCACAAACATACTATGAACTTTTGATAATTGCTATCTTACTCTCTAATTACTGCTATTTGCTATTTTAAATTTGTCCGTTTATATATTTGTTTCTATATATATTTATTTCATAATCAATCAAATATGCTACAAAGAGTCGTAAATTCCTTGCAAAAAAGAATGGAGCTATGCATGCAGAACGAATGTGGAAATTTTGAAAATTGGCTGTAATTTTAAACTCCCATAAATGAATTTGTTGCATAAACTTTCTGTTTTGTATTACTGTATTTTTTAACTTTAGAATTACAAAAATAAATAGCTAAGTGACTTATTAATCACCCTGTATATAGATATTTATATATATATATATATATATATATATATTATATATATATATTTATATATTTACATCTCTCTATATATATTTATATCTATATATATTTATATATATATACTTATATATATATTTATATATATATACTTATATATATACATATATATATATATATATATATATATATATATATATATATATATATATATATATATATATATATATATATATATGTGAAAGGATAAAATAAAAACTGACGGTATAAGTTAAAATAAAAGACCTAAAACTCAACATTTCGCCCAGCTGTGGGTGGGCTTTATCAAGAGAGAAAAAGCTAAAAGTGGCAAAAAATGAGAAGATCTGTAATTTTGGGGACTATATATAGTGATAGGGTATAATAAATTTAAATTTATGTAGAGAGGGAAGGCACACATACAAATACGAACATACATATACATATATATATATATACATATATATATATATATATATATATATATATATATATATATATTTTTTTTTTTTTTTTTTTTAATGTTTTTTTAATATATACATTTTTTTTTCAATTAATATATACATATATATTTTTTTAAATTTAATTTTAATATATATATATATATATATATATATATATATATGAAACTAGAGAGAATGGCAGTTTACTTGAAGCATTGCTGGGAATTGTAATAAATGTATTAAGAAGGCTGAAGGCAATGCATTGCTCGCAGCCTTCTTAAAACATTTATTATATATGAAACTAGTTGAAGTATCTGTCTATACTGGGTATCTTACATGTTCTCTTCTTCGCGTCAACTCAATTTGAAAACTTTTAAAACGAAAATCTATAAATTTTAATGAAAACAATTAAAATAATCTTTTTAATAAGTAAATGTTTGATTAGGATAACAGGAATCATAAATGACTCCCTGTCATTAAATAAATAATATTCATCTGTAATAATTTTTCATTTTACTTATAATAACTCAGCGTATATCGGCAACAGCGGTGATGTGTCTTATTAGTTAAGTTTAGTTATTGAATCGTAAAGTAACACCGAATAGACCGATGCACAAGACAGGCCCGTCCTGGACGACACAACAGTTCAGACCAAAACCAAAATGGGGTCGCCACAATAAAATGGTGTCCCCGACGTGATAAAAAGGTAAACAGCAATATCACTGACGATTTATCCGAATGCATCAGAATATGTTCACGGCAGAAAATGAATTCTGGAATATTAGAAAATAATTTAGCATTCTGGAACCGTTATGTTCGAGGTTAAAATCCGATTAACGAATCATCAAATGTTCTACCATTGCTGAAGAATATTCATTGGGGTCAGTAAAATTGCATGTGTTAGAATATAAAGTGAAGTCGGTCTGTTTCTCGAAATTTGTTATCGATAGCTTACGTCCTGCAAAATAAATATTTCATTCTGAATAGCTAGAAAATTACGAAAATTTTCGTCTGTGTTCTTCAAAAAACAAATTTGAAGTTCCAATCGTTTGCATCGATTACATATTATATCCGAACGAATATTTCGTTCGGTAACTGACTTTTCCAAGTATATAGTTTATTTTCATTGGATAACAAACGGAGATGATTATTCAATGTAATGGTTGTTTTCTAACAAATGGAAAATGCAAATGGCCGCTTTAAATTAAAAAAAAAGCCAAATATTAATCAGGATAAAAATAAAAACCGCAACGGCATCTCAGAAATAAAAACCTGGGTAACTAGACATTTACAAAAAGAAAAAAAAACTCTGCAGCTTCTATTCCACAGCACAGTTAATTTCATTTTTTTTTAAATTAAAAAGAAACAACATTTTCATTTATATAAAGTTAGGTATGTGTATCTGTTTATCTATTTCTATGTGTAGGATTCACTCCTAAACTAATTAACCGACGATTCGAAATGTGTAGTTGTCCAAATAATTTTATTTTCTTAATTTTTTTATTCCTCCCAAACAAAGCAGATTCCCACTGAGATGTACATGGCTACTGTGATTAGAAACCAGATTTATAGAGGCGTCCTAAGTGGGGGTGGGTGCAGCAAGATGTTAGTTCACATTACATTTAAATTTCTGCATTTTGGTACAGTCGTGGAAACAGAGAGCAGGGAGGGAATTCCAAAAAGCAAGCTATTAGAGAAGAATGTCTTCCGGTATCTGGGGATCTCTACAGTGAAGGGTGGGATTTTGCTACTAATCGGGTTGGTTGGGGTACTTACGTTGAAGTGGTACAAGGCTCGTCGGAGCACATTCCGTGGGGGTTCTTGTATAACAAGCACAATGATACAACATTGTGGCGATGAGACAGGGTTGTAGCTTGGTAGACAGTGTGGGACCTATTAGGTTAGAGACTCTATTTTGCAACCTGTCCAAAGGGGAGAGACTAGTGGTTGTTGCACCAGTCCAAATGTGGCATCAATACTTGATGCAAGGGCGAATGGTGGCTTTGTAGAGATATATGTGAGAATATGCCCACCTTCTTTTGCAGCAGACCTGGCCGTATCTTCTATGTAGTTGTTGCAATTCATGTTACCTGTGAATCTTAGGCCGAGGGGTTTGAATGTTGGCCTCTCAGATAGAGTGCTATTAGCCATGTCAATTGGTAGTTGAAAAGGTTTCTTATAATTGTTGAAGAAAATGAGCTTTGTTTTAGTAGCATTAAATGTTACTATAGAGATATAGGATATTGACGGATGTGAGATGTTTTCTTGGCCGGTAAAGTGAGTCTACCTTCTTTGCAGCAGACTTGGAAGTATCTTCTATGTATTTATTCTAATCCATGTTTTCTTTTTTAAATCGTGTTGTCTTTTCGTTTTCATGAAAGATCGTTATTATGTAACTCAAATTTACTGGGCTGTTGTCAGTCATTTTATTCCTGCGCAGGAGAAAATAGTTCTTTAAAACTAAACTGAGCTTACTACGCACATCACTAAATGATATTCATAACAACTTTACTTGGCATGGAATAAATGTTCTTAAGATTAGAACTGATAATTTTAATGTGCGTGATAACGTATAGTGCCAAAAAAACTAATAAAAGTCTGCGAGTGTCACGCTTCTTATAGTTTTTCTTATTCTAACAGGCGTTTAATCAGCTTGCTCCATTAATCTCAGGGCAGGGGTGTTGCCTTTCGCATTGCAGAGACTATCAGTGATGATAAGTATTATCGTGCGCTAAACGAAGGGAGGAGATAAGGAGATATTAAAAAATGATGGGGAAAGGGGAGGTAAGAAAGGAAACATAACGGTCGGCAATAGATAGGAACTAGAGAAAGATGGGGAGAGGGGGAACAAAATAAAAAGAAAGGATATAAAAAAGATGAAAAGATGGGGAAAGGGGGACAAAATAAAAAGAAAGGATATAAAAAAGATGAAAAGACTGAAAGCGAAGAAAAACGGGGAAATAAATAAGTTTATTACTGTTCAACATGAACAAAAAGTGCAAGAATTGTCTTAGCTTCAATTAAATAATGCTCATTTGGGATCGGGTAAAGATCAGCGACACCCCCATCGCTTATCTTTATCTGGAAAAGTCTGGGAATCGCTAGTCTTTACTGTGGAACCATGGGGTCGCTCATTTTTATCTGTAAAACTTTAGTCTCTTATATTAACATTTAACTCTAAACCTCATCATTTTTTTTAACCTCGACGTAAATTCACTAGACTAACTCGACAATCAACTAAATCTCACTCATTCACTGTGGAGGTCCCCAGATGCCGGAGAGCCTTCTACTCAAATAGCTTCTTTCCTCGTGCTGTTGGCCTTTTCGTTTTTCTCAGTAGTCCCTTACGTCTACAGTGGCGGCCTGCTTTGTTTGGGGTGAACCATGTTAAAAAAAAACCTACGCCAGCAAGGGTCGCTTATTTTTACCTGAAAAACTCTGGAGTCGCTGATCTTTACCTGGCAACCATGGGGTCGCTGATCTTTACCTGGCAACCATGGGGTCGCTGATCTTTACCTGGCAACCATGGGGTCGCTGATCTTTACCTGGCAATCATGGGGTCGCTGATCTTTACCTGGCAACCATGGGGTCGCTGATCTTTACCTGGCAATCATGGGGTCGCTGATCTTTACCTGGCAATCATGGGGTCGTTGATCTTTACCTGGCAACCATGGGGTCGCTGATCTTTACCTGGCAACCATGGGGTCGCTGATCTTTACCTGGCAACCATGGAGTCGCTGATCTTTACCTGGCAATCATGGGGTCGCTGATCTTTACCTGGCAACCATGGAGTCGCTGATTTTTACCTGGCAACCATGGGGTCGCTGATTTTTACCTGGCAACCATGGGGTCGCTGATCTTTACCTGGCAACCATGGGGTCGCTGATCTTTACCTGGCAACCATGGGGTCGCTGATCTTTACTTGTCAACCATGGGGTCGCTGATCTTTACCTGGCAACCATGGAGTCGCTGATCTTTACCTGGCAATCATGGGGTCGCTGATCTTTACCTGGCAACCATGGGGTCGCTGATCTTTACCTGGCAATCATGGGGTCGCTGATCTTTACCTGGCAATCATGAGGTCGCTGATCTTTACCTGGCAACCATGGGGTCGCTGATCTTTACCTGGCAACCATGGGGTCGCTGATCTTTACCTGGCAACCATGGAGTCGCTGATCTTTACCTGGCAACCATGGATTCGCTGATCTTTACCTGGCAATCATGGGGTCGCTGATTTTTACCTGGCAACCATGGGGTCGCTGATCTTTACCTAGAAACCATGGGGTCGCTGATCTTTACCTGGCAACCATGGAGTCGCTGTTCTTTACCTGGCAATCATGGGGTCGCTGATTTTTACCTGGCAACCATGGGGTCGCTGATCTTTACCTAGGAACCATGGGGTCGCTGATCTTTACATGTAAAACACTTTAGTCTCTTCTATCCAAATCTGTTGCCTAGGTCGCTGAAAAAAATGGTTGGACCATTCTACTGCTTCAGAAAGAATCTCACTCCTGCCGCAATTCTCGACCTGTATAAAAGCCATATACGTCCTAAGATAGAGTACTGTTTCCACATCTGGGGAGGTCCTGCTCAGAGCAGCCTTTCCTGTCTTTATAGAGTACAAAACCGACTTCGAAATCTAGTGGGTGATGCCCTCTTCTCTTCCCTACATCCTCTTTCTCACAGAAGAGACGTTGCTAGTCTTTCTCTACTTTATCGTTATTTTCATAGCAGGTGCTCCTCGACTGAGCTTCAATCCATGCCCTTTCCCCCTGTAAAAAATTCACAAAAAAATCGTCTAGCTACAACCACTGTCAATAATTTCCCTCTCTCTCTCTCTCTCTCTCTCTCTCCCCTCTCTCTCTCTCTCTCTCTCTCTAGAAACTAAGCGAAACTTCCACGATCAAAGTTTATTTCCTAGAACTACCCGTCTGTGGAACACAATTCCGCGGGGCTGCTTCCCAGCTGACTACAACATTGCCGTTTTCAAGTCCAATGTAAACCAATTCTTGTTGAGCCGTACTCAAATTCTGCCCAATCTCCACCATCGTTACGAACTTGCACGGTGTTGTCTCACGTTCACCTGATAAACTCATTAACCTTTATCCTCGAGTGGCCTTTGGGCCTTGATAAGTGGTGACTCTTTAGTAAAATATATATATATATATATATATATATATATATATATATATATATATATATATATATATATATATATATATATATATTTAACCCTAAACGGATTTAGGTTAGGCGTTAGATTATATGTAAATCTTTGTTCTTTATTTTACTAACCCACGTGCATCGTTGAGATAGTCATCTATATTTATTGTGTGCTATTAGGGTTAAATGTAAATCCTTGTTCTTAACTTTTACTAACTTACTCCAGCGAGGGTCGCTTATGTATACTTGAAAAAGTCTTGCGTCGCTCATCTTTACCTGGCAACCATGGGGTCACTGATCTTTAACTGATCCCTAATTCGTAAAGAAAAAAAATTGTTTCTCTATGTATGTTGCAACCAAGGTTGCAGAGTCAGAAGGTATAAAGTACAACTACGACTACGACTTCAAAGATCCCAAAAATTCCGACTCTTAAAATTCAAAAATATCCGACTCCGATTATTTATTTTTAAGTTTTCCAATATTCAGTAATAATCGGAGTCAGATTAAAAATTCCGACTCCGACTCCGACTCTTTGCATTCTAACGAGCCCAAATCCAATTCCAACACCTTTTAAAATATTCGGCTTTATCCGACTCCGACTCCACAACCCTGGTTGCAACAGCGGTTGCGTATATCTAAACTTTGATATCGTTTTGTTATTTGATTAAATTCACCCGTTCTTGACCGAATTTCTTTCATCTTTCTTTCATATTTTTTTTAAGACAGAAAGAAAGTAATTTAATAAGCGTTACTGAGTTTGTCAGGTGTTTGACGGTGAGACAACATCGTGAAGATTCGTAACTATGGCCGAGACTGGGCAAAATTTTATTATTTAAAGAAAACGGCTCAACAAAAAATTGTTAACATTGAACTTGAAAACGATCATGTTGTAGTCAGCTGAGAAGCAGCCCCGTGGTATTGTGTTCAACGGACGGGTATTTCTCGAAAAAAAAAACTTTTGCATCTGATGTTTTCATTTTGATTTTCACATTTATTTATTATTTCATCATTTTTATATTCAATAGGAAAGAGGCGTGATGCTCGTGCTGACCATCGAACTTATCGATCATCTTACGCCAGATGAGAAAAGTATTGTAACACGCGAAATCGTGCTAGCAGACTTAATCCGTCTAAAGCAGGAGCGGGCAACCTCCGGCCCGCTGGCCACATCCGGCTTAGCGTCCGACCCGCCACCCTGCTATGCTTTATTATTGCAATCCGGCCCGCCGACCTCTCAGTAAAACTAATATCATTTTGTGACATAGACGTAAAAGTAGGTTTCAATTAAGATGTACAGTGGGATAAAAATGTATGAATATCAGCGAGCGATGATGCATGTATATTTCATTTTTCTTTAATTTCAAATCCTTGGCCTGAGATAAAAATAGAAAAAGAGAAAGAGAGAGACAAAGAGGAAACGAGAGACGAGGAAAGAGCATGAAACGGAGAACTGATGTGAGGTGTGTCAAAACGAATGCTGGATTAATTTGCTACTTCACCCGTCATTATTTTTTATGATTCCAAAATGGCTCTTCGTCGGCGCCTTTTATAACATCACATACAGAAGTCTCTTTAGAAAAAATATCAGATTTGTAGAGTGTTCAATGCAATTTTGTACAATTTATTTATGTAAGCAAAATATAGTAATTCTGAGATTTCGTTTTTCACTCCGGCCCGCGATCTCCCTCCAAAAGTCTCATCTGGCCCTCACTCTGAAAAGGTTACCCGCCCCTGGTCTAAGGCAATACATTTCTTCCGAGTTCCAGGAATCAAAGAAGAACGGTCTCAATCGTGCTTTTCGATTTACGTGACGATGATCAACGCTGCCTCGAAAAACACTCGAATTGCTATTGTAAACATGCATAAAGATGCATGCTTGGTAGGGTTATAATGCATGCAGACGACAGGCCGGTGATGGGAAAAAAAACTGGCTATGGATTTGACCACCCATGTATTTCTCCACTTATTAAGTCGTTACAAAAATAATGGCCGATTTCAGAAAAATACATTTATTCATTAAATTCTTTTAACCTTTCCAATACTCTGTAAATGACTTGGAACTGTTGTTGTGCTGACAGCAAGTGTCTGAGATATCTCTTTGCCACTTTGACGTGGATTTTGCTCAACAAGTGCTTACAATTGTTCATTCTCAGGATTACATGGTCATCTTCTACATTTTTCATCTTCAGGGCTTTCATCTCCACAACAGAATTTCTGGAACCACCTTCGTACTGTTTGATCGCTTGTGGGTCTATCTCAACATGCTCTATTGATATTGACAGAGGTTTCGGAGCCATTGTACCCAAGTTTGAACTGATGCAACATAAGAAGATGAAGGTTATGTTTTGGCATGTTAATCATTGGGGGTAATCTGTGATTCAAAAATACTTTTATCTGAAAAAAACTTACAAATTATTATTGAGAACAAATTAATTATTATAAATGTTAAAATTTACCACAAATAAACTACAAACTCTGTGTTAAAATGACTTTTTAAAACCCAGCGCTTCAGGCGGCCATTATTTTTGTAACGACTTAATAGAAACACGATTGCCTAGTTAAAATGGAGGCTTGCCTCCGAATTTATCACCGTCAGTTAAAAAACTACTTTCTTTTGAAGTGATGCTACCTTCTTTAGATCAAGTAGCTTCATGCCTTGTTTGGAGCGACTTCCATGAAAAAAAAGTACGTTTAATTTGTTTTATGCACATGTACGTTTAATAATGTATTACTTGAATATCAATAGATTTTATTATTTGAACTAAAAATGTTTTGATTGGTCGGTTTCTTCTGAATCACCTTATATAAAAGATATCGTTCGACGCTCTAAACTCGAAGTCTTAATGGAATTTTTTAATGGAATTTTAATGGAATGTTTTAATGAAATTTTTTTTTTCGAATTTAGTAAACTTCTACCAGAACTTGGGATTCTTTATGCGAGACTCGTTAACCTGTACATAATGTTGAACTGAACCATTTATTTTATCCACGTAGGTAGATTGTTCTCATTCCGTCAGCCATGACCGGGTGAAAGTGTTAATTTATGTTATCTTTAGTTATTATTGCCTATAGTAAGGATTGAACCCCCAAACTTAACTGTTACGCTTTCCATGTTCGAAATTCCTTCCAGGTTCCCGAATTTGACATAAATATTAGCAAGTTCGAAAAAATACACATACATACACACACACACACACACACACACACATATATATATATATACATATATATATATATATATTTGAATAGATTTTTGTAGGTACAAAGTTTTAATAAACAGTGAAATAATGTTAGACGCACTGCCATTATTATCTATAGTGAGGATTTTTTTATGAAAGACGTCTCGGTAATCTAATTTAATTATTTTATCTTTTTTTTACTTTCTCAATACTCGTTTAAAAAAACATCTTCATAGAGAAAGAAAAGTTACGAAGTGATTCATCTTTGTTCCCCTTCTCGTGGTTCTTTATTCCTCTTTTATAATATAAATCATTAAAAAAATCCTCACTATAGATAATAATGGCAGTGCGTCTAACATTATTTCACTATATATATATATATATATATATATATATATATAGAGAGAGAGAGAGAGAGAGAAAGAGAGAGAGAGAGAGATAAAAACATTTTCAAGTATTAAAAAATATATTGTATATTAATCCCTAATACGATAAATAATATGCTCAGTATCTATATATATTCGAATCGTGCGACGGGGTTTGAATGGTTATCTTTACACTGATGATTCCGCAAAGATGAAACGTATAGTATGTAGATAGTATTTATACTGTCATTATCAAATTATTTGTAACACTTTTCTTAGCTGGGCCTTTTAATGAGTAATAATAGAAGCGTCAAATCTAAGCTATAAATGCAAAATTCTTTCTGTTGAACACTGTTATGACGGATGACTACAACTGTCCGCCTTCTTGACACATAAATAGTGTTTATTCTTATCTCGCCCGTAGCCATTCATGCTAGTCTCAATGGTTAGAGTGCTAGGAATTAAAGTTAAATGTCACTTTTGTTCCGGGGTTCGAATCGTTCTACATTGATTATTCCGTAAGGATGAAACGTATACGTATGTAGATTATATATATATATATATATATATATATATATATATATATATATATTATTATTATTATTATTATTATTATTTTATCATAGTTCACCCCAAACAAGGCAGGCCGCCACTGTAGGTGTAAGGGACTACTGAGAAAAAAGAAAAGTGAGGGGGGTTTCAACCTAAATTAGCAGCTGCGCAGCGAGATGTCTGTTTACGTTAGTTTTAAATTTCTGTATGTCAGTAGTGTCAGGAAAGCAGGAAGCAGGGAGGGAGTTCCAGAGTCCAGCAGCACGAGGAAAGAAGCTTTTGGAGTAGAAAGCTCTACGGCATCTGGGGACATCCACAGTGTATGGATGGGATTTGGCAAAGTAAGAGGTGATTAGAACTTTTCAAATGTTGTTGTGTTTTTGTTTCGTTTTCTCAAATATAACTCAATCCCAAAACCAAGAAATAATTTAGTCATAGTATGAAGGTAAACTTTGATGTAATCTCTGAACGGTAAATCTTGACATTCAATAACTCAGACAAAACACCGAAAGATTTTGCAGATCGGATAGGAATCTAGTTTGAGATGTGTGCACATCTTTATCCAATCTTCAACTAGGATGAAAGTGTTGCATCTGTTTAGTTTCAGGCCGCCATACTCCCAAGTATGGGTTTATTGCGTGGCGCTAAAGGAACTCTCATTAGTAAGTGAATGCCATCGGGACTATATATGTATTTTTTGTTTCAATCCAGATGCTTCTTTCTCCACATTAAAAACCGAACTTGTGTCAAACTTTGCCCTCGCGTGGAGGTAAGTGAATAGGGACAGTATCGGGGATTACTTCCTCTTTTGTTAGGGAGTAGGCTTATTATGTTGCATGCCCTCTCCTCATTTGTGAGATAGTTCCAATGGAAATATACAAGTACTTTTGTTCTCAATCTAGAGTGCCCTTTTTTAGGGAGTTGGGTGTTCTCCACATTAAATACCGAACTTGTGTCTAACTTTGCCTTCGTGTGAGGGGAAGTAAGTAAATGAGGATATAATATTGACAAACATGGCATATCTCGGTCTCATTTGCTATCCCGTGTACCTTAGACACTGCATAATTTCCAAATGTATTGATACTCCTGAACTCCTATAGTCAGTGGCTCCTGGAATTGTTATTTGTTCATTGTTGTCAACATCGGACCACCAACACATAATGTTAGAAGATGTGTAGCGATTGTTCAACATTTATCCCAACGAATCAAATTTAATTTTTTTTAAATTAAACATTTTTGTATTAGAACAAATGTTTGAAATGGAATTTTTGTAGCAGGACACGTGTTTGAAATGGAATTTTTGTAGCAGGACATGTGTTTGAAATGGAATTTTTGTAGCAGGACATGTGTTTGAAATGGAATTTTTGTAGCAGGACATGTGTTTGAAATGGACTTTTTGTAGCAGGACATGTGTTTGAAATGGACTTTTTGTAGCAGGACATGTGTTTGAAATGGACTTTTTGTAGCAGGACACGTGTTTGAAATGGAATTTTTGTAGCAGGACACGTGTTTGAAATGGACTTTTTGTAGCAGGACATGTGTTTGAAATGGACTTTTTGTAGCAGGACATGTGTTTGAAATGGACTTTTTGTAGCAGGACACGTGTTTGAAATGGAATTTTTGTAGCAGGACATGTGTTTGAAATGGAATTTTTGTAGCAGGACATGTGTTTGAAATGGACTTTTTGTAGCAGGACACGTGTTTGAAATGGAATTTTTGTAGCAGGACATGTGTTTGAAATGGACTTTTTGTAGCAGGACATGTGTTTGAAATGGACTTTTTGTAGCAGGACATGTGTTTGAAATGGACTTTTTGTAGCAGGACATGTGTTTGAAATGGAATTTTTGTAGCAGGACACGTGTTTGAAATGGAATTTTTGTAGCAGGACATGTGTTTGAAATGGAATTTTTGTAGCAGGACATGTGTTTGAAATGGACTTTTTGTAGCAGGACATGTGTTTGAAATGGAATTTTTGTAGCAGGACATGTGTTTGAAATGGAATTTTTGTAGCAGGACATGTGTTTGAAATGGACTTTTTGTAGCAGGACACGTGTTTGAAATGGAATTTTTGTAGCAGGACACGTGTTTGAAATGGAATTTTTGTAGCAGGACATGTGTTTGAAATGGACTTTTTGTAGCAGGACATGTGTTTGAAATGGACTTTTTGTAGCAGGACACGTGTTTGAAATGGAATTTTTGTAGCAGGACACGTGTTTGAAATGGAATTTTTGTAGCAGGACATGTGTTTGAAATGGACTTTTTGTAGCAGGACACGTGTTTGAAATGGAATTTTTGTAGCAGGACATGTGTTTGAAATGGACTTTTTGTAGCAGGACACGCGTTTGAAATGGAATTTTTGTAGCAGGACATGTGTTTGAAATGGAATTTTTGTAGCAGGACACGTGTTTGAAATGGACTTTTTGTAGCAGGACACGTGTTTAAAATGGAATTTTTGTAGCAGGACATGTGTTTGAAATGGATTTTTTGTAGCAGGACATGTGTTTGAAATGGAATTTTTGGAGCGGACATGTGTTTGAAATGGAATTTTTGTAGCAGGACACGTGTTTGAAATGGAATTTTTGTAGCAGGACATGTGTTTGCAATGGAATTTTTTTAGCAGGACACGTGTTTGAAATGGAATTAATCGTCATGCTGAAAGCAAAATTTATAATGTTTAAAATATCACAAGATTTTTCAGAATATCAACTAATCTTGAGCATACTGTACCCAAATAGACAATTATAGAAAATAATTTTCAGATCACAATATAATATCTGTGATAATATAAATTTCTCATTAAACTTTTTTTCTGAAAACTCGCTCCTGAAATATTTCTCCCACTTTATGTTTCCCTCGTCAGACCACTGTTAGGGTATGGTGTTCAGACCTCTGCTCTATATCTAATATGTGATATCCAGTATCTGGAGAGAGTACAAAGACTGGCTACTCGAATGGTTCAGGGTATATAGGATCTGAAAGACGACTCAAAAAACTTAATCTTTTCTCCCTTGAGCGCTGACGATTACGCGGTGATCTCATTTTGGCCTACAATCTCCTCAATTGTCATTACGATATACCTCAGGACCTATTATTCACCCATGCACCAGAAAGAGGTCTACGCAAACACCATAAGAAACTATTTCATCGATGATTTCGATTGAACAATAGTAGGGCCGCCTTCTCAATCGGAATCCCTGGACCTTGGAATAGACTCCCAAGAGAGTTAATACGTGCACCAACAACGCTGCAATTCAAGATGAATTTCGACAGGTGCCGGGCTACTGTATCCTCTTCTGTGTAAATTTCTACCATCCTTTCCCGCCATGGCAACTGAAACGGGCTTTTTTCCCCAAAAAAATTAATTGAATTGAATTGAATATAATAAATATGAACGTGCGTGTGTCCGGATCGCTTCAATACTCCTGTATACAAATTTATTTTTTATGAGCAAAAAATTGGAGGCTTAATCTTAATAAAAACTGATAATAATAACATAGAAAGTAAAGAATAATAACGTATGGAAATTTACTTTTTAGGAGAAAAGAAGTGGAGATTTAACCTAATCCAATTTAATTTAATCTGATAATAATTAAAAAAAAAAATTTATTTCCCTTTTAATATAGACACAAAATATTCTCGTAGTAGTAGTAGTAGTAGTAGTAGTAGTAGTAGTAGTAGTGTGTGTGGGGGTAATAGTAGTAGTAGTTACTACTACTACTATTGCTACTAGTACTACTACTACTACCACAGTAGTAGTAAATAAATTTATATAAACATTACCAAAATGTTAATACTTATCTATCCTCTATGTGCACAAATGCGAAAGTTTTTGTTTCGTGTTCACAACAAAGTTATGAATGAAATGTTTATTATTTAAAGTTTTTGTTTCAAGGATTTCAAGTAGAGAACTTTGCAACACGATAGCGATCGGGCGAATCCAGCTAGTTTAAAATATATGTAAGAAAAGCGTATTAATTTTTAAAGAACAGTATGTAATTTGATTAAGTTATGATGATCATTATATTTTTGGTCACTCCTGGAGTAGGAACCCCTTCCTGGTTTCGTGCCACCTTATTGGTGTCTGTTATTCGGGGTTAAATTCAATTTTTACGGTATATTTTTTTTATTAAATTGTTAGGAGTAGTTAACAAAGCCCTCTCCCCATGTTAATATTGGTTTATAAATAATAACGTTATTATTTCAGCAAGGTCCGTAAACTGCAGAAGTACCTAAATTTTTTTTAATAAAGTTGTAAGAAAAATCGACTTTGGGTGGGCTTGAACTACCAACTTTTCGGTTAATAGCCTAGTATCGATAACGCTGATTGATTGCGTCAGAACGACTTTCTCATTCGGTTGTGAACGAACGAAATTTTTTGTACTTTATCAAAATCTCTACTATATTTGGGATGCCTCTGTCTGTCTTTTCTTTCTCTCCATCTGTTTGTCTGTCAAAGGAGGCAATTAAAAACAAAACCCTATACCAAGATAGATCAAACGCAAATTTTCTCGAGTAATCCAAATATGGTTTTAATTTTTTAATTAGGGTTTTTACAATAATATCGTGTGGATCTGCGTTCAGAGCTGGAATCCTTTGTAGAATAGAACCGCCCCCCCCCCAAAAAAAATACCCCCTTCCCCCAAAAAACAGACAAAATGCGGTTTTAGCAATAAGACATTTTATTACTAACTCAAGAGGATGAAATCCATTAAAATCATTGATTATTTGCATAAAAAGATCGTGTCCCTTATATTTCTTTTCTTCTACATAAACTAACACGGATAGTTGTCAATCATATCGCGATTCGTTCCCCAATGGCGTTTATTCTGCATTTTATACAGCCTATCTTTAACGCTAACACTACGCATGTCTCGATATAGCTCACAAAGTAGGCCCAGGGTGTGTGTGCGTACTACGCATGATCGGCGGGGGGGGGGTCAACTTTTTTTTTTCATTAGTGGCAGGGTTTTCCTACAAACGACATCCATAAACAACAAAGACAACGAAGTTTTATTTGATATTTATTTTATTTATAACTTGAAAATTTAAAAATATATAAATGAAAACGAGAATAAATGGCAATGTAGGGTAAAGGGCTGTGAGAAGGAGAACACATGGGTCCTCATTCATTCCCGGGTATGTCTGCTAATAGTTTACAAAAGCGAAGAAAAGCAAACGTATACCTTGACAGAGATACCTTCGTGGTGTGCAATCTCATTCAGCACGTTCGGCGCGTTCGGCTGATAACCGCCATAGGGTAATTCCGGCCCATATAAAAACGAAATTCAGAGAAATAATGCGGCCGTAGTTAATCTCTCTCTCTCTCTCTCTCTCTCTCTCTCTCTCTCTCTCTCTCTCTCTCTCTCTCTTTGTGATTCAGGGCCGGCGGGACAGTTATAAAAGGGGGGTCTCCTAAAAAGTGTGGGGGGGGGGCAGTTAAACACATGCATATCAACTTAATTATTGATGATCGTAAAGTGGGAGGGGGGCATGTAAAAAAGTGAGAGGGCTTGAGCCCCCTCCCCTGCCGTCCACATATATATGTATATATATAAATAAATATTTGTTTTGTTTATTATCTATGAACGTATACGCTTTGTTCTTAGCATAGAGATAAAACTATTCACTACTTGTCAAGCGATTCGAAACCCTGGCTTCCGAGTATCTTAAAACTCAAATCCCGATAACTAGAACCACTGGGCCACAGCGATAATTTTAACACTTTATCCGGCGGCTTGACGTCATTAGAGCGTTCAACTTAATGAAAGGAACGATGAATTTATAGTTAGCGACGTCATGTTGTGTTAATACTACACTTACAGTGTCCGTCTAGAGGGGTTTCTAGGAGCTACAAATCCCGTACCTCATAACCCCCCCCCCCACCCCAAATCTTTAACAATTTTGCCTTTTTGTCTCATTCGGATTTAAACCTTGAATGAGATTCATCTGTTTTATTTGGCCCTGGAAGTACATTAAAAAAATGGCCTGTTTTCCTCTTCTCAACCCCCTTTAAGTGCGTCTGGACTTACCTATATTTTGAGCACTTTCTCCAATCTGCTCCCTCGCAAAGAGTTTTTCTTCACACTCTACAATTCACCGGACTTCTTTTCAACGGAAATTTACAACCCGGACAATTTGCATATCTTTTTCACGGAACTCTTCTTTTCATTCAATACGTTTTTTTAACAAAAATTCTTTTAATAATTTTTAATAATAATTTTCATATTTTTCAAATATTTGAACTTTGGTTTTTTCGAAAGCCAACTTATCCATCTGTATTTCTCCTCTGATGATAAGATTTCGATCTTTGAAAAGCCTTGGCTTAAGGAAAGAATAATAAACACTAGTTTATTACTGAATACACCTTGCATTGAACAATTGAAATTTGAAATAAATCTGGACAATCGTCTCATATTTATCACTCTTTTTTCTTCTATCTCTCTCTCTCTCTCTCTCTCTCTCTCTCTCTCTCTCTATATATATATATATATATATATATATATATATATATATATATATATATATATTATATTTGTTTTGTTTATTATCTATGGGCGTGTACGTTTCGTCCTTTATAATCGAGACTCATCAGCATAGAGATATAACTATTCACTACTGGTCATGCGATTCGAAACCCCGGATTCCGAGTATTTTACAACTCAATATATATATATATATATATATATATATATATATATATATATATATATATATATATATATATATATATATATATATATATATATACACGACGTTTCAACCCCTTTATTGTTGTTGTTCCACACTGTTCGACTGTTTTCTGTGTGCGCTCACCGATTTGGCGTATATAGAGCATAATTTCTCTTAATTTCTATGCTAATTGCTGGTTGCCGAGGGGTAGAATACTGGACTACAAATCAGTGGTGACTTTGAAACTGAATTCGTGCTCTCCGACTGGCAAGAATTAACATCTCCTACACTGAAGATTACATAAGCATGAACCATCGATGTCTGTCGGTAATAATACTACAAATCTATTATTTTTTTAATGTTATTATTACAAGAACTGGTGCCTCTTAGAGAATTTGATAATAAGCAGTCATACTATGGCATAGAAGCGAGGTTCACACCTCTTTGTTGTTGTTGTTGTTGTTGAACACTGTTAGACTGTTTATTATGTGCGCTCGCCGATTTGGCGCATATAGAGTTGAATTTCTCTTAATTTACGAGGGGTAGAATACCCGACTCTGAGTCAGTGGTGACCTTGAAACCGGCGTCGTGCCCTTCAACCGACAAGAATTAACATCTACACTGAACATTGCATACGTATTAAACATCGATGACTTCAGATAATAATAATAAATATTTATTTTTTAAAATGTTGTTTTATATATATATATATATATATATATATATATATATATATATATATATATATATATATATATATATATATAATTAACTTGTTACAAATATCCAGGGGGTATGAATCCGAAGGAAGTTGAAACCGGGTTTATGAGAGTGCTCAATGAAAATTCAGAGCAATATATATATATATATATATATATATATATATATATATATATATATATATATTAGCAAAAACTACCCGCCCTCCGGCCGGCAATTACTGACGCTGTAGTCTTCTTTACAGAAACCGACAAGAATTAACATCTACACTGAATATTGCATACGTATTAAACATCGATGGCTTCAGATAATAATAGTAAATATTTATTTTTTTAAATATTGTTATATATATATATATATATATATATATATAGAGAGAGAGAGAGAGAGAGAGAGACAGAGAGAGAGAGAGACTAGCAAAACCTACCCGGCAATTACTGACGCTGTAGTATTCTTTACAGAAACCACCAAAGAAGTAATTTTCATTTGACATTTTGGTGATTTAGAGGAAATTTTTTAAAAAATGATAATTGTCGTAGTGTTATTTGATATATTCCAATATGGGGGAAATATACTGTGCATGAACATCGTCAAATTTTGTTTTTATGAAAAACAGCAAAAGGGTCAATTAATATGGTCTTTAAGATATTCAACGTCGATAAATTTTATTTTGTTTCGGCATAAAAGTTAAAATGAATTCCCCATTAAAACTGGTTATATAATGAAATGAATAAACATAAGGGTGGAACGTCGATTGGTCAAATGCTCCACTTTTATATTACTGAGTAATTCGAAATGGGTACTTTGTACTTTTCACCTTTATTATAAAAGAAAAAAAATACGTAAAGAATATTAAAGAAAAATATTTTTTTTGTAATTTAGAAAGATTAGAGGGGTTAATTTCTTTTCTGTGACAAATCATCATCATCATCATCATCATCATCATCATCATCATCATCATCACTACTAACTCCTTGGCTTTTTAGCTAGGAGCAAAATGTAGTATCTGTACTGAATCTGCACTTAGTTTCTATGTTCTCTGTTAGTGAAGGAGAAATCTTTCTAGATCGAGGCAATTGAAATTTTTGTTCCAATTCAGAGTGCCTATTTTGGGGCAGCTGGATTCTCCCCCACGTTAAATATTGACATTGTGCCTAACTCTGCTCTCGTGGGAGAAAGTAAATAGATATAGAAACAGCTACAACAACAACAACAAATTTATTAAAAAAATAATAAACGCATGTATTTAATTATTAACACATTAGAAAATATTAATTCATTAAGAAACTTAAAAACAAATAAATATACAAATGAGAGGCTGAGATGATGATATCATGATGAACGAACAACATACACTGCCCCCCTCCAAAGGAGGGGGTAATGCCTGGGAGGATGATATCATGACAACAGAATAGATAGAACACTAACTCTATACTAACCCCCACACATAAAACTGGTAATCCTGAGGAAATGGTATCGTGAGGAACGAATGTGTACTGTACGGCCTTCCCCCCGAAGAGGAGGTAATGCCTGGGAGGAATGTGTCATGACGAATGAAAATATACTACAGAGAATTAAATAAGCATACACCGTTTTAATGTCAATATAGTTAGAATAGGTGGAAAAAAACTTTTGCATTTATTTATTTAGATAACATTAAAAACCATGGCAAGTTTCATTGTCCACGTGAAACGCCTAAATCAGAATTGTCTGGAAAATATATAGTCGCCATCTTTATAAACAAAGATGAATATGCTGGCTAAGGAAGAACGATAACTTTCATAATTTTCTAGTTAAAAAAGACATGTTTATTAGACACTTGAGTTATCGTTCTTCCTTAGCTAGTATTATGGTGAACGAACATATACTACACTGACCCCCCCCCCCTGACAGACGATAATATCATGATGAACGAACACGACTTCCCTCCACCTCAAAAAGAGGAAATCATTCTTTCGTGGACGGTCTTATGAGAACAGAACCAATAATGCATCCCACCCCTTAAAAGATATTCTGACTAAATCGAGTCTTGAGGATTTTTCATTCTGGGAGAATTCCCCCTACACACCCTTAAAACGGAGGAGGTAATTCCTGGGAGGACAGTCTTATGACAACAGAACCGATACTACACTACACCGCCCATAAAAAATATTCAAATTTAATCATTTTCTTTTTAATTAAAAAATTCCTAGTCACAAAATAATATTTTTTATGGTTCCGTGGCTTTTTGGCTAATATCAAAGTGTAGTATCTGTTCGACATCTCAGCCATATTTGACACTTTACTAAATCTGGAAGTAAATTATCTCCCTTGAAAATGAAATTCTAAATAAGTTTTTAAACGCTATCAGTTTTTTAATTCATAATTATAATAATAGTTTTATCGATAAAACGATTGAGTATGTAGAAGAAAATTTGACAATACAAAATAGAAAGGTATATTACAGAATATTAATTTCTTAAAAACTTAAAAATAAATAAATATGCAAATAGCAAAATAGAGTTTTGTTTGAGTGAGTAGGAGATGCCTATATATAAGGTCTTTCAATACATTCTTATCAAGGGAGGCGCGAAAGCGCTCTATCCCTTAATAGACCTCACGAATGGCCTATGCTGGAAATCTCATTTCTTTGTTCAATCATAACTCAATAACGAATAAACCAAATTAGTTAAAACTTTGCACAAATTTTTTTTTGATAGGTTCTATAAGTGTGTAGAATTTCAGCATCATTAGTCAAGGCAACCCAGAGATCCAGAAAGTTCAATCATAAAATCATGTTATCTGTATGTATGTACGTACGTATGTGCCACCCTGTATCTAATCAACTATTTGATGGATTCAGCTGATATTTGGCAGAGATAGAGGTTCTAGGGTCTAGTTAATGGCATTTAAATTTCAGTTTACCATATACCTTAGTTTTCCAGAAAATTCCAAAAAAACCTTTAAAATGACCATAGCATTTACAAAAGTAGTGACATTCCATGATAAATGCCAGTATACTGAAATCATATGCCCTTAATAGGGTTAAGATGAAAATTCATATGCACTAAATGTACAAAAGCAAGGAAATTCCCAATTTTTTTACACTTTTATTGTCATTAAGGGTATGACTACATATCAACCAAACCATTTCATTATCACATCAATACACTATAAATCTCTATCCATGAGTGGATGAAGTGTGTGAGGTGCGCTGAAGAAAAATTCCTACCAGTAAAATACATAGCCCTGTTGTGCTCGCATACCCTTAATGACAATAAAAGTGTAAAAATTTGGGAATTTCCTTGTTTTTGTACATTTAGTGTATATGAATTTTCATCTTAACCCTATTAAGGGCATATGATTTTAGTATACTGGCATTTTCCATGGAATATCAATAGAACTAAATAATCCTAACGTGTTTTGATGTTAATATAGTTAGAATAGATGGTAAAAACTTTCGCATTTATTCATTTATATATATATATATATATATTTGATTATAAACAAATTTTTAAAAAATAATAAATGTTGGCAGCTCCACTTCTTTAAATATACACTTTTCTCTTGTTGGAACCACACTACTCTCTACTTATTTGTTTTTTTGTTATTTTGTTGTGTTGGATAATGGCCCTGTGAGGCCGGACGTATGTGTGGGAGATCGTTTAGTTTGGCTTGCGCGATTTAGTGCGGGTGAACCCGTACAGTCTAGTGCAGAATAAAACTGGTTCTCACAGTTGTAGCTCACAAACGTTGACAGGGCCACCACGTTTACAAGACCTCAGGTCAAGGGTCAAGGTGCACCTGCGCATAGGGGTTCTGTGACGTCACGGGTTTTTGTGTGGGAAACAGAGTCTTGCCAGTCTGGGTTTTGGAAGCAAGCCGAACAGACGATTTCTATATGTAGTCTACAAATGATTAGGGGAATTAAATTCCCTAAGAGAATACATGAGATTCTTTCTTCCCCCTCCTCGAATGGCTAAGGACTTAAGCTAGGAATTAACTACGATAAAGTATTAATTTTGTCTCTCCTTTAACGTTTGTGAAACATCTTCAAGATCGACGGTAGACTGACGCCTGAATAAAACAAAATAAAAATTTAAAAGATTGTTGCCTCCTGAATTGTGGTGTGAAGGTTTTTGTGGCAGACACAGCGGACGGCGATGTTCACGGCAGTACAGAAACGAAGAAAGAATCCAACCACTAGACGACATCGAGAGGACACCCCTCCACGCGATGAGGAAGAAGAGAAGGTACGAGAAATTAAAGACTATGCAACAGTTGTATAATAGACAAAGTACATCGTTGTTATGGTACCTTAACTATACAGACTACTTGAACTCATCCACTCCCCATAAATACCGGGAGCACCTGCTTCTCAGAGTTTAAACTACATCAGTCTATATTGGCAGTCGTACAACCACTTATGTTCTCTGTTGTATTATACTTTTTTCAGTGTACTTGTTTTCCGTAACCTCGTTCGTGTTTTTCTTTCCAGAATCTTTACGGGGCCACAACAACTGGCGACGAGGTACAGTGAGTGTTTTCTTGAGAACCTTAAAAAGGACCCCGCAACAACTGGTGATGTGGAATTTCGAACATACACCGCCACAAAAACTGGCGACGAGGTACAACGAGGGATTTTTGAGAACCTTTAATGGACGCCATAACTGGCGACGAAGTATATTAAGGGTTTTTTTTTAGAAAAAGCACAAACGTGGAGAAATCAACGACAAATTCACCTGACAACGTCGTAGTTCTAAAAACTGGATTTGCCAGCGAACCAAAAAAAAACATAAAATACCAACTCATTTTCTCTCACAGAAGAAAGGTCAGTGATTTTCTTTATTGCTATGCTGGCATTGTGTTTATTTTTAAGAAGAAGAGAATACATTATATTTTCTTTTATCTCCAAAAGAGAAAAGTCCGGCCGCTGAAAGAAAAAAATTAAAACTTTTTTCTGTTGACTAAAGAGCTGACCGAAAATTCTACGGTTACGTGAAAAGTGTACTAAAAAAGCGAGTATTTTTGTTAGTCGAAGAAAAAAAGGTTTTATACTCTTTTTCTCTTTTTCTCTTCTCACTACCAAGATTGCATATAAAAGAAAGAACTTCAAAAATATCAAATGCAACAACAACAACAAAAACTGAAGCAAGACAACTAAGAAATGAACAAAGATTTAAAAATCTTCTACTGGAACAACAAAAATCTGACGGAAAACTACGAGAACAAAAAAGAGAAACCTATCAAAAGTTTGAAGTATTACTGCAAGCAATATCGCATAGGGGTCAAAATACTGGGAACGAATATGCTTTTCCTCAGAATGCCGTTTGGAGTGCAATTGACAATTTCACTTATTCTCCAGACGAGGATAAAACCGTCGCTTCATATTTAAGAGGGTATGAGAATCTATACAAAATAGATTGTGCATATTGCACAGACTCTGAAAAAGTTTTCTACTGCTTCGAAAAAAGGAACCACAGAACATACCAAATTCGTGGACTATGTTCTACCTCGAAAAACTAGCGACTTGACTTTTTCTGAAGCGGTTAAACTTTTAACAAAATTATTCAGCCCTAAGACTTCTTTGTTCCACAAACGGTTGAAGTGCTTGCATTTAGTCAAAAAAGATGGCGAAGACTACGCAACGTTCGAGTCAATCATTAATAAACACTGTGACTATTTCCAATTAGCTGAATTTATCGCAGATAACTTTAAATGTTTAATGTTCGTGCAATGATTTGTATCAGGAAATGACGCAAAAATCAGATGTAGTGTTCTGAACAAGTTAGAAAGTGAACCAAATTTAACATTACAGAAATTAACCGAAGACTTCCAGAGATTTATAAGTGTTCAACAAGATTGGAAAGATATTGAAGAGTTGGACATTGCGCACATAAGAAAGATACGTCAGGAATCACAATTCAACTCTCCTTCAAAAGCAACTCAAAACAAAAAGAGGGATTTTTTATGGAAATCGCTCCAGACAAGGAATGAAGCCACGTAATGTAAGGAGCTAAAAAGAAAATACTACTTTAAGGTGATAAACTAGCCAAAGATAAGTGTTAAATGGATAAATTCCGAGTCAGAAAACAGCAATTCTTCCCCCTTTGTCAGAATCATCGCTCATGGAATGTGAGAACTAAAGGACAAAATAAAGGAAGCGAAAGTTACGAGACTGCCAAAAATACACCCAAGGGTCACCTCACGCTGCTACAAAAACACGCCAGCCCAATAAAAAAAAACAGGATAAATTACCACCGAGCTCCTGTTTCCGCTGTGGATCACTTCATTGAATTATGTCTTAAAACGTGTTTACTTGTAATAAAGTCGGACACAAGAGTTCACATTGCAGAACGAATAGAGGAAATAAAACTCAGATTAAATCCACTAAAACGACGGAGCATGACGGCAGAATTATAAGAAAATATGTACAGGTAAAAATCCTGAATAAAAAAGGTAAAATTACAATTAAGTTCTAGCTCAGTCGTGTTGATTATCAACATGCATACATGGAGCAGGTTACATAAACCGACCACGCTAAGGAGCAACAAAAGTAGCTAGAACGGTGACTGGTGAAAAAATTAAATTTAAGAGTGAAATTATTAACGACATTACTTTAAACATAATTACCAAAAAAGTACAAATGTTCGTATTAAAAAATACCAACAATTTATTTGGCACAGACTTAATTCAGCTGTTCAACTTATAGGGCTTACCAACCAACATTTCTGGCCAGAAAATAAAAAATCTGACGACCGAGTCAGAAAAATGAAAGAAGAAATGTTTTTCAACCGTTAAAAATCGTATGAAATAGACTTAAAATAAATTGTCTGCAGAAATTCAAGAACATAGGGACACAAAATTCACGCTGCAAATAGCTAACACCAAACTGAAAGAAATCAAGTCAAATTCTTTGCATAACCAGTTCAAGGTTAAAGAGAGTGAACTCATAGTTAAAGAGCTGGAATCGTTAAAGCTGCAACACAAAGAGGTTTCAGAAGAGCTAAAGACTATGAAAGATAAGGTGACTTGTCTGGAAGATGAATGTCGAAGAAAGAAGACATTTTTTCAAAGTTTAAAGATGTGCTCCAAAATCAGAAGTCTAGAATTAAAGAGCTGGAAGATATCAAATCTGTATTTGATAGAGGTCATCAGTTCAGACACGTAAATCAAATTAGAGAACGACTATCGGAAGACACCGACAGCACTCCCCACGAAGAAGTTATGGTTACCAGATACGACATTTTGACATACAGCTACATCAAGCAGCCTCAGAATAGCGTCAATCTAAAACGGAAACGATACTATGACTCATGAGGATTGGTATGGGGTGTTATGGTACATTACCTATACAGACTACTTAAACTCTTCAACTCAATATAAATACTGGGCCATTTCGGTGGCCGTTTATCCGTTCGGCTTAGGTATTGGTCCTGGGTAGTCCTAGGTGGTCCACCCTTCCAGTCCTTGCCTTCCCTCTTTGGGTGGAGTAAGCTTATTGCTTACTGTCTGAGGCGACCCGACTGGGAATGCCGACGGGATAACCATGCATTTTTTTAAAGCCCAGATTGCTCCTTCTTTAAGGGCGCTGGCCTGACCCCCCCCCCCCCCGCCTCCCTGCCTTGTGCTATATCTTCCTGTGGTGGGAAGGAAGTAAATACTTGGAACGACACCAGTCTATACTAGCAGTCAAGACTGACGTACAACCATTCTTGTTCTCTGTTGTATTATGTTCTTTTAATACACTTGTTTTCTCTAACCTCCGAGTTCGTGTTTTCTCTCCAAACCCTTTACATAGCCACAACAACTGGCGACGAGGTACAGTAAGTGTTTTCTTGAGAACCTTAAAAAGGACCCCCACAACACCTGACGATGTGGGATTTCGAACTTATGCCACCACAACAATGGTGTTGCACGGGAGTCACGATAGTAACAATACATTCTAATATCTGGTAAGTGGTATAAGTTAGCTAATTCAAAGTGCTCAATAACCTGGATAGAGTATTATGTTTAAAGGCCACGTTGCATGGGGAAAATTACATCATTTTTTTAATACTATTTCATACAAGAAAGCGTATTCGGCGTTGGCCGGGAATCATAGTAGTAACATTAAAGTATTTCATATGGGAAGTGGTATATAGTAATCCAAAAAGTGCTCAATATTCTAGATAGAGCAAGTGTGTTTAATTGCAGGGTTCCCCGAGAGAAAGAACGTATTTGTATTTTGTTATTATATCGTATACCAGGCAAAGCACATAGTGTTGCACGGGAGTCATAATATTAACAATACATTATAATATCTGGTAGTATAAGTTAGTCAATCCAAAGAGCTCAATATTCTGGAATAAGCAGGTTACTCAATCAATAACTGCACCTCTTCTGAACATGAGTCTGAAGTGAAGCAAGGATTGCTCAGTCTGCGACCGTATTCCACAGATGGGAAGTTATTAGAAAGAAACTCTTAAGTTGTGTCTTTAAGTCCTCCTATTCAACGAAGGCCGCCCTTCGACGCTAGCACGATTCCCTTAATAAGTAGGTTATGCCCACCTCATTTTTTCCCTCCCAAAAAGAGAGTAACCTAGATTGGTAAGCAACCGACCCTTTACAGAATCCCGAACATCTGCTCTCAAAAAACAAAAGAGCTTCAAGATGTCCATGAAAAGGGCGTCTCTGTGCAGAACCAGCAGAACCCACTCATGCATTGCCCTTCCTTCTGCTGTTCCATTATTCTGCAGAGTCTAGTCGCCATGCCTGCTCGATTCGGACAGAAAGAAAGCCTCCTTTACATTTTCAACAGGATTTGGATTTGCAGATCAATCGTTCTTGTTCTTATTTACTTGCCTCCCCACGAGGGCAGAGCTCGTCACAAGATCAGTTTTTAATGTGAGGGAAATCTAGCTCCCTCTCAAAGAGGCACTCAAACGTTTTTGTTAATTTGTTCAATAATTTGAATTTCCGAGATAGCAAGAACAAAGTTTAACTTTTCTGGGGTTTAGTGAAAACATAACGGAGACCTGTTTCTTAAAGGAGAACACGTATGTATCGATCATATGCCCTTGCGTAGGTTTATAGGTGATATTGAACTATCTTGACTGAAGCCATTTCGTTTCGCTTATTTTCACTTTTGTATTGTCTCCTCTTACCGATGTTAAGTTAATTTTGTCAACGATATTACTCCTTCTTTCATCTTTCGTTTGCAATGATATAGCTGCATTTCACCCTCTCCAATATTTTTTAAACATTATTTCTCCCCAATAAATTATTTTTTGTAAAATATTCCAATAAATTGTTTTTCGCCAATAATTTATTTTCCAAAACATTCTAATAAATTATTTTTCAAAACATTCTTTTTCCAATAAATTATTTTTCAAAAATTCTTCATCCAATAAATTATTTTTCAAAACATTCTAATAAATTATTTTTCAAAACATTCTTTATCCAATAGATTATTTTTCAAAACATTCTAATAAATTATTTTTCAAAACATTTTTTATCCAATAAATTACTTTTAAAAACATTCGAATAAATTATTTTTCAAAACATTCTTTATCCAATAGATTATTTTTCAAAACATTCTAATAAATTATTTTTCAAAACATTCTTCATCCAATAGATTATTTTTCAAAACATTCTAATAAATTATTTTTAAAAACATTCTTCATCCAATAGATTATTTTTCAAAACATTCTAATAAATAATTTTTCAAAACATTTTTTATCCAATTAATTATTTTTCAAAACATTCTAATAAATAATTTTTCAAAACATTTTTATCCAATTAATTATTTTTCAAAACATTCTAATAAATTTTTTTTCAAAACATTCTAATAAATTATTTTTCAAAACATTTTTTATCCAATAAATTATTTTTCAAAACATTCTAATAGATTATTTTTCAAAACATTCTTATAAATTATTTTTCAAAACATTCTAATAGATTATTTTTCAAAACATTCTTATAAATTATTTTTCAAAACATTCTAATAAATTATTTTTCAAAACATTCTTTATCCAATAAATTATTTTTCAAAACATTCTAATAAATAATTTTTCAAAACCTTCTTCTTCACGGTCTTAGAACCTAATCCTAAAACTAACACTAACCTAACCCTAACTGGCAACCACTCGGACTTAGGGTTAGTAGTAAAACAATTTAACTGTCCTAAAATGGTCCGAAAATGGTTAATCATATTACGTAAAATATATATACGAACCGATCCTACTCTAAATTATCAAATAATAAAATAAAACAATGGTCTAAAAAGTAGAATCTCATTTCTTTTTGGGGGACGGGGTTCAACGGAAGGTGTTAATCTACAAATATACAGAAAATAAACCATCTTTTTCGTTACGGTCTTTTTAGGTAAAGAAAATAAATTAACACCGTAGTGATAGGTAGAGGAGAGAGTATATGCTACTTGGGGAGGAGGGAGTAATCTTCCTTTTCTTTGTAAAAATAATGACAATATTCTTTTGTAATGTGTATATTAATAAAATTGAGTGACCAATTCACGTGTGTATGCATGTGTTTCTTGCTTCTACATCACTTACACGTTATAATTTTTTATTTACTATTAATCGAATATTCGTGGAAATAAAAAATGACATAGCGTGAAGTACTAAAATAAAGCGATTCCATTTAAAAGCCCTAAAGAGAATAGAATGCGGGTACCTTTCAGGTACAAACTTACTGATCGTTACATTTCATGTACTTACGAACATTACATTACCGCAATTGAAATCCAACTTCAAATATGTCCCCATGTCATATGATCAAACTAACCAATCGGTTACATACCCTTCTATGGCGCCCCAGCTAGCACCAAGGGAGCACCATCTGTCAATCATACATAATAACCTATCTGCACTTAACAGTAGTGATACGGGAATGTGTGCCGCAAAATTTTGATGGAGAGAATGATTGACGTGTTTGGGTTAAGAAATTGACCTTTAACGAACGGAAGTGACGAAACCATGTGATTTAAGGTTAAGGGGGGTTCTTTTTCTTTCCGGACAGTCCCTCGAGCAAGATAGAGTCGGCGTCTTCAAAAAAGCCCCAGTTGGCGTGAGATGGGCGCACGATGTTAATTTAATAGTGTGCGGTCCAAATCGCCCTCTCTCTCTCCATCTCTCTCTCTCTCTCTCTCTCTCTCTCTCTCTCTCTCTCTACCTCTCTCTCTCTCTCTCTTATTTCTTGCAATTGTTTATTCTGTCTGCTAATAAATCTTCCATTTCAGTTAATCCTCTGCTATGTGTGAATTTTTTGGGACGATGAAGACGACCTGGGTAATCGAATGGTGTGTATACTAATGTATACACGATGCGGAGACAGCATGTAACATGTCCATGTTCTTCGCGTACTTAGTGGGTGACTATGTTCTTGTACTTGTTTAAGTTTTCTAACTTGCGCTAGTCAGTTATGAGTTTAATATAGAAATATTCGGGGACGTCGCACGGGAAATAAGAAAGATCATCCTCCCTATTTTTAAAAGAGAAAGACACTAGTCCAATTTTATGTTGCTCTCGTAATGGTATAAGTTATCTCTTGCACTAGTCTCCATTTACTTGCCTCCCCACGAAGGCAGAGTTAGACACAATGTCGGCTTGTAATGTGGAAAAATACAAGCTTCCCGGAAAAGAGCGCTCTAGATTTGAACAAAAAATTAAAATTCCCTTAGTCTAAAAGGATTACTTTTTTTACTGATAGAAAAGATTAAGTGTCGTGTCAGAACAGTTACTACTCTTTGCTTCTAGCTAAAAAGCCGCTTGCACTAGTATGTTATAAGTTTTTTCTGTTTATTGTAGAAATCTTCAGGGGCGTCGCACGGGAAATAAGATAGATTCATCTTACTTTGTTTAAGCAATGCAACCATAGCGTTCGAGCATGTAAATACGCAGTTAATAAAAGCATGGGTTCTCTTGATATCTGACGTCAGTCATTGTTTCAATATATTAGAGCTCTTCACTCTTTTTTAATTGTCCTATCTTTTGGTTTTTGATAGGGGTGGGTATCCTACCAAAATGCCATACATTAACCCGCTATTTCAGAGAGTCTAACCGAGATATCTTTTTAAAATTCTAACTGTTCATTTTAAGTGCAATTGTTAGTATTTCTCTTGCACTTGGTTCACCGGATATATTCACCAGGTAGTTTTTGAAATTGTTTTTCATGCGCCCAGTTTCTCCTATAATTACTATGATTACAGAGATCTTCCTAATATTCCAGTTTCTTTTCATATCGTACATAAGACCTTGTTATTTTCGTTATCTTCTCTCTCTAAGCTCTGTTTAATCCAGCATCACTAGGGCACTGACTTCAACTAGGGTTGCTACTTTCTCCCTCTTGTCCCATATCACTATGTCAGGTTTATAGGAAATTGATCAGTATGATGAAATGATTATGAAAATGTTGAAACGTTTTTATAATAATAATTGTATACATTCAAAATGTACAATGGCAGCTGATACTGAAATACGTACACATAATCACAAGAATAGCATCTGTATTTTTGCCGACACATCCATCCAAAATAACGGGACATAACGTTTGATATCCATGCTCCCAGCCCATAACCCCTTTGCCATACCCATGCTCACAACCCATAACTCCTTAACATATCTATGCTTCCAGACCAGAACCCAGTTATGATGTGGCTTGTTGTCTGTTATGGGTATGAAACACGGTGTAATGTTGGGATCTGTAGGGTGAGATGTAGCTTTAAGAATTATATCAGTTGTAGTCTTCCATACTGTGAAGAATTGAATGTGATTAGGAGGGAGAAGATAAATGTACTAACCTTGTTTTGTCGGATTCTTAACTAACCAAAAGTTGCTGGTGTTTACTTCCTTCCCACCATAAGAAGATATGGCACAAGGCCGGAAGGTGGGAGAGTAAAGTCAACGCCCCTACAGAAGGAGCACTCTAGCCTATTAAAACTTGCCTGGGCATCCCCGTCGGCATTCCTCGGTCGGAGGCCTCAAGCAGTAAGCAATACTTACTTCTCCCTAAAGAGGCGAGGCAAGGCCTGGAAGGGTGGACCTCCTAGGACTACCCATGACGAATACCTCAGTCCGACAGATAAAAGGCCACTGAAGTGCCCCAGTTTTTGCTGGACTGATTGTCGAGATCGAAACCTCGACTGGTATGCGACCAGCAAGCACGACCTGACGTCAAATGAAAGTTGCTATATATTTTTTATTCTTTTATTTTTTACTAACACTTATAGTTACTGGAGTCATGTGACCTGTACCACATGGGCACTGGCTGTAGTTATAAGAGAAGGATAATGTTTCCCCTCTATCTTTTGTTCTAATTTGCTTATTTGGCTGTCCGTGTGCCTGTTAATTTGGGTAATCAGGGAGCCATCGTATTACAAGTGTCCGTCGGGTTATTCTTTGGTTGACAAAGTGACACGACAAGCAAAATTGTTAAGCTTTTCAGACGGTCAAACTATGTCGCAGAGAGGTAATTTATTTCGCAACTTAAAGGTAAGTGCTATTGCTTCTCTCTTCGATCTGACCATTCTTTATTTTCTTTTTGGACTCGAGATTTTCTCGACAATACTTTAACACATTTATGCAGGATTTTCAAAGTCTTACGAAAATTTACACCTTCAAGGGTGAAAGTATTCCTCACTGAAAAAATATTATTTTTCATTTATTTAAAAAAAAAACAGTCTACGTTTTTTTATCCAATTCATTAAAGCTTAATTTACTAATCCACATTAAAATACATCTCGGTGGCTAATATTATATATTAAAGAGATGCTAGAGTGATCTTTTTAGAAATTTCAATTTGTCTCCGTATTTTATTTATTTATATACATAGTTTATTAGAGATCTGTACCAATGCTGGAATATGCTGGGTTGTAAGAAAGAACATTAAACCTCACTTGCTTCCAGCTTCTCTCTTCGATATGACGTCGGAATTTCGTGATATTTCGTGGATATGACCTTTTTGTCAAGGGTTTCTATTTATTTGCCTCGAACGCCTCTCTGTCACGTGTGTGTATTTGTTGACTGTAAAATTGCTGTTTTTTAAAGATCGGAGAAATTGTTGTATAAGATCGTTAAAAAGTTAAAGACAAACGCTGCATAATTGAGAATATACATGACATGAAATGTGATATGCATTTTTTTTTATTAATTTGTGCTTTTATTTTATTACATTTAAGTTCTGTATTTACACTAATTAATCTTTTTTAATTTTATTATTATGATTCAGTTTAACATGAGTATAATCATACAAGAAAAAATTGTAGCTAATGCAAGGGAGGTAACTGTAGAATTATTCATTTTTTTTAATTATTAGTAAACGTAATAAGATTCATATTTGTTTCCAGATTAACATTAGCTAATTATCCTTTAGCTAAAACACTGAAAAGAATGAATTTGATTTATTTAAAATTTTAGATTTCAATGTTTAGTCCTAAGAATTTTTTATAAAGTCCGTCTAATTCTTTCAATTAATAAATTAATTTATATTCTTTCATGGTGGAACGAGTTTATAATTTGTTATTATAATTAAATAGTATTGTGTTACTAAAACGACGACATTGTTTTTTTTTTAGATAATTGCAAATGGCCGACATCATAGTAATGGAGACTCCGTAACAAAATGTCTGCTCTATGTCGAAATCTCCCCACTCTCTCTGTCTTTCTTTCTTTCTCTCTCTCTCTCTCACACCCTCTCGCTCTCTCTCTCCCTCTCTCTCTCTCCCTCTCTCTCTCTTCACACTCTCTCACACACTCTCTCTCACTCTCTCTCAAACTTGCTCACTCTCACTCTCTCACTCTCTTTCTCTCTCTCACTCTCTCTCTCTCTATATATATATATATCGCTCGCTCTCTCTCGCTCTCTCAATTATTCTCTCCTTCTCTTTCTCTTTCTCACTCTCTCTCTCTCACACTCTCTCTCTCTTTCTCTCTCACGCACACTATCTATCTCTTTCTCTCTCACACACTCTCACACACTCTCACACACTCTCTATCTTTTTTCTCTCTCTCTCTCTCTCTCTCTCTTTCTCTCTCTCTCTCTCTCATTCATAGTAATAACACATACATCTAAAACCCTTACCTTGATCCATGTCTGGGGTATGCATTTCTGATATCCGTGCTAGAAAACCGAGACCGATATTGAATTATAAAATACAAATGTGATGATTTGTAATTTACATGACTAGACTATCCGTGGCCTATTGGGTTAATATTTGTTTTCATATATATATATATATATATATATATATATATATATATATATATATATATATATATATATATATATATATATAAAACCTTTTGGCATTTCAAAATATTTATTAAACTCTCTAGTGATGTCATAATATATCCTATCTCTTCCCATTCTCTTCCAGCTACACCTCTCTCTCTCTCTCTCTCTCTCTCTCTCTCTCTCTCTTCACTTCTCTCTCTTCCCACTTTTTCTCCTCTATTTGTAAATTCTAAAAAGTTTTGATAAATTTGGAATTTCAAAATATTCATGAAAATCTCTTGTGATGTGATAATGCTCTCCTCCTCTCTCCCTCTCCATCTCTCCCTCTCTATCTCTCTCTTCCCTTCTCTCCCTCCCTTCCCTCCCTTTCAAAGACAACTACCGTATAAATAGTCGTATGTATTTTGCCTGTCTATTCACTCCTGCCTTTATATGTAAGATAATAAATATACGGCTTTATATAAGTCTTGCACTTCTAATATAAATAACAGCCGTTTTATAAAAGGCAAGACGTCTTACAACTACATAGGTTTTGGAGGTTATGAAAAACTTAGATTCGGATCAGCCTGAAAAACAGTTAAAATTCATCAAACAGATTCTAATTAAGATTATGAGATTAACCCAAATTAAAAATGGAACCCTCAATTTCCCATTAGGCGGCCATTAGTAATTTTTATATTAAAATCATCTAGGAGTGGACGTTTTATAGAGATGTTCGTATGAAATCTGGACCCATGACGATGGAACAGATGGTGTTCTCTCTGTGTGGGTAGGAAGAAATCCCCAAGTTTCATGTTCTTCTACGCAGACAGCTCCAGTCAGTCTTTTGAAAATAAGCGGCTGGGCGGACTAATTAAGTTGCCTTCTTTTCAGTTATGTTTTTTTTTATATAAACAAAACCTTTTTTTTTTTTACTTCTTTTGTGGGCACCAAAATATTTCGGTAATTTCATAGAATCACTCCCGTCTCAAATCGGGTGGATTTCTGGAAGAAAACAGAAGTCCCTTAACTCTACCACTAACCCTAAGTCCGGGTGAACAACCCCCTACACACAAAAATAACGGATTTAAGGTTTATCGTAAGGTTAAAAGAGTTTGGTTGTTTCGTTGTTTTTCACTCAAAAACACATGATTGGATTCTATTTATCTTCCTCCCACAAGGTAAGATGTGACACAAGGTCGGGAAAGTGGGAATTGAAAAACCAGCGCCCGAGAAGTTGAGCGCTCTGGCCATTAAAAATTGCCTGGGCAGCCCCGTTGGCATTCCCCGGTAGGGGCGCCTCAGGCGATTAGCAATAAACTAACCCCTTCTCAAAGGGTGAGAAGGCAAAGCCTGGGATGGTGCAGCTCCTAGAACTGCACAGGACAGACCAACCAATAGACCGGTGTAAATCAAGACCCGAAGGCCCAGACAATACCAGTTTATGGGGTGTAGTATCCATCGGAACAGATACCAACCCCCGGTTCTATAAAATTACTAATACAGGGTGGTCAAGAAGTGACTGGGAGATTTTTTATTTGAATAGATTCTTTATTTTTTATGATACCTTAATGTAATTTTAACATAATAGGACGAAAGCAATGGAGATTTGCTTGCAAAAAATAATAAAAATGAAAAAGAGTGCAATGTCAACTGGCTTTCGCGTTTCGTAGACTTGACTAGCTCTGACTTTTTCTTGTGAGGATATCTTAAAGAAAAAGTTTACATCAACGAACCTGAAACTCTACAGAAATTGAAAAAGAACATCAGGAATGAAGTCGGGGAATTAAATCGTAATCGAGTGATCTTGCAATCCGTCATGGATAATGTTTTGGAAAGGGCATGCATTTGTGAAGCTGAAAATGGAAACCATTTAAAAAATGTCATTTTTCCTGAATAAATTCGTTTTCATGTTTTGTACTTTTTTGCAAACAAATCTCCATTGTCTTCGTCATATTATGTTAAAATTCCATTAAGGTACCATTAAAAATAAAGAATCTATTCAAGTTAAAAATCCCTCAATGATTCCTCGATGACTTCTTCGCCACCCTGTATCTCATCCTGGTTGGTCCAATGTAAATATTTATATAAAGTTACGAAATTCGCGTTTTCCTGTACTTCATCAGTGCAAATTATAAACAGCCTCTTGTCGTATTTGAAACAATATCGCCGGTTCCAAATGATAGCGTTATACGTTTTATTTGGATTCGTCGGACTACTATTCTCATACTGGTTTTTATATTTACAACGTTTCGGTCGATTCTACCTCCGACCTTCTTCGTGTGCATCGAAGTTGGAAGCTTTATGTCAAACTCGGAAATCTGTACAAAATTTCGAACTGGACGCTTTATTTAATCCACGAGGGGTAGATTGTTCACATTCCGTCAGCCATCATCGGGTAGAAGGGTTAATTTATGTTATTCTTACTTAGCGTCGCCTGTAGTAAGAATTGGACCTTCAACCCCCCACCCCCAGCAGAATGTCACTTAGAACTGATTGTTAATTAACGCTATTTACCATTAGGCCCTATGTCCATTTTTATTAATTTGCTTAGTGTAAGTAAACTTATGAGAAACTTATTTTGAAATGGTTTGATTTAATGCAACAAAAATGTAAAAATTGTATCGGGTTACGTATAATTGTATTTAATGCTGAAATATATGAAGAAAATTGATAATCATGCAGTATAGTTAACAGCCGAGAATTCGATATATATATATATATATATATATATATATATATATATATATATATATATATATATATATATATATATATATATATATATATATATATATATATATATATATATATGATAAGTCATGAAAAGGAAATGTCATGGTAGATCTTCCACTCTATGTGTGTTTATCCTGGCTAGTTTCTCTGTCTTCTTCCCTCTTATCGCCTTTACCCCCCTCCGCCAACCGCCTCCCCTATACTAGCTCGGTAGGAGTGAAAGTGAATAAGAAAAAGAAAATAAATAAAAATATGAAAAAAGAATAAGAAATAAAAAAGAATGTATCACCCACTTGTCAAATCATATTCAAATGTCAATAAAAGTCTTCTCATATGGTCCAATCGGATCATTTTTTATTTCTCCCATGTGTGTGCCTTCAAAATAAAATTATTTCCAAATCTTCACACACATACATATATATATATATATATATATATATATATATATATATATATATATATATATAACCAATAACTTTTACCAAACGCATTAAAATTTAATTTTCTACCGACCTGTATACTTTTAACTTTCTAAAACTGTTTTCAATTTGTTTTTTATTAGAATTCATTCAAATCTCTCTTTCGACACACGAGAAACAAAATGTTTGCTTGTCGCTCTGTTGTTGGTGGTGTTTCATTCCTTTAAAAAACAGTTTAAAAAAATGACTTATCCTACTACTAACCCGGTTTGAGTGGCAAGTCACCCGGACTTGGGGTTAGTGGTAAAATAAGTCATTTTTTTACTATCTTTTCAGCCTTAAGTTATCCAAAGCTAAACACAAATGGACGCTATTTATTTTATTTTTTTGTGCTTCGATAAGTCAATAATAAATTCAGAAATAAAAAGATCGAAAGAGTTTTAGACCGTTAAAAGTATACAGATCGGTAGAAAATTAAATGTTAATGCATTTGGTGAAAGTTATTAGTTGTAATTTTCTTTTCGATTTCTCGGGTGTTAACTATACTGCAAAATAGCCAGAAAATTATATATTTTATATGAACAGAGATTTTGTCCGTCTATCAGTCACTATTTTTAACACATTCCCAACAAATAAAGCGGAAATCGAAACCGAAATATTGAGATCTTCAGTTTGACGTTCTACCAGATGAGCTATTTGGACTTAAAACATTACCATAACAAAATAATTATTGCTTTTGCGTGACGTCTTAGATTTATGTTTTACGTCATGTTTCAAAACACGAATTCAAACATAAACGATAATAAAAAAATAAATAAATGCATGGGTAAACATTAGCAATAGCGTTAGAAATTATTTTAATGGTCCAAAACAATTCATTTTGCTTTAACTACGTATTAGCGGTAAAAAACTATTTAACATATACTAGAATTCTAGTTTTACTAAAATTAGTTAAATTCACTTATATATTTGTGTTGAAATAAATGATTTCAAAACTACTAGTTTTTAAAATTACGTTTAAGTTATAAAAGTTTGAACATTAAAATAAATTACGTTTTTGCAATATTATTTAACTAGCAGGAAAATTTGTCGTTGCTCGAGATTGAATGTCCTTTGTCCTTTTACGCCCAACCAATAACACCATATTAGTTTGTTTTTTGTTTTTTTTGTTTTGTTTTTTGTTTTGTTTTTTGTTTTGTTTTTTGTTTTGTTTTTTTGTTTTTTATTTTGTTTTTTTTATATAATATTCAATTTGGGGAGTGGAGTTAAGTAATATGAAATTCATTGAATACATTTCGTTTAATTTGTAATTTTTTAAGCCATTGGTTAATCTGAATAGTCCGAGTAGAATTCTGGGAGCCTTAAACCATAATCTTGGCTAGATGTGCAGTATTCATGGCTCATAAAAGTATACGAGTCGCTAAAGAATTTAATTCTACTACGTTTGCTATAAATTATTTGTTTGTTTTATTTTTTTATTTATGAATTCGCAACTGTTAACTATTCTGGATTTTTACCCAATGTTTATCTAAAAAAAACAAAAAAACTGAAATATGATAGCGTTCTAATTTTTGATTATTTTGTTCTTAGATTTTATACCATTGGCCATAGAAAATTGAAACCTATGATATGTTTTACCGATTCTCCATGGCGAATTCAAAGCTAAAATATGGAAGTATCTTTGCAAGCATTGGTTTATGAACTTCAGACTATTATAATTCCGAATGTCCAAAATAAATTACAGTGTGACCCCCCCCCCTCTAGCCCTGAAAAAAGAAAGCCACTATGAGGTCCTTCACTCTATAATAAAGAGCAATTTGTATTTATTTGTAAATATATATCCGTCCCACCACACAAATGTCTGCCCGACAAATAAGTGAAGGGGGAACGTAAATCTATTTACATAATGAAACATTTTCTTTCATTTTTCCTTTCTGCTTTCTATACCGATTTATACGTTTTTTTCTTGTTTTTTTTTTTTACTTTCCAGTTCATTTCCGTTAACACCTTGAGGTTAAAAAGTCCTGCGTCATTTTTTAATGTCTATCCACACACACACACCCCACTCTACCTCCTCCCAATAATCAAAGAGAAAATTAAAGGAAGAAAATAATTAAAAAGGCAAAGTCATCGGTTAGCATGGTTTTTTCTTTAGGTCATCAGAAATGACTCGCATTTTTTTTCAACTCGCGATAGTTAAGTTCTTATTATCCTAGTAAAAAAGAGTATTAAAAATACGAAATATTCGAAAGAAAATAGCAAGTCAGACGACCTGCACCGGTTAAAATGAATTTGAAAAGAAATTGTTCACTCTAAATAAAGAGTCAACAGTAGGTGTTTTTCTTCTTTAGGTCATCAGAAATGATAATAATAATTTATATATGAAGAATTAAATTACTGACGTAAGTCTATGATTTTATATAAATATCAATGCAAAAATATGCGACCGAAGGAGTATATTTTTTTCTAGCCCGGGCGGATGATATTATGGTAAATGAACACATAATACGCTGACCCCAAAGGAAGAGCTAATGCCCGAGAGGATGATACCATGACGAACGAACACTACCCCCCTCAAACAAAAAATGTAATGCGTGAGAAGATGATATGACAACATAATAGATAGTACACTATCCCCCCTCCCCCCCCCCCAAAAAAAAAATATGGAGAAGGTAGTCCCTAGGAAGATGGTCTCATAGCAACAGAACAGATACTACATTACTGCATCTCAAAAGGAGGATGTAATATCTGGGATGATTAGTCCCACCTCCTTAAAAAAGATGCGGTAATTCCTGGGAGGGCGGTCTTATGACAACAGAACTGATACTACACTACCCACACCCATTAAAAGATAATACAATAATAGATTTCCGATTAAATCAGTTTTTTTTTAGGCATTTCTAAATGAATAATAATAAACATTATTTTTATAGTTCCTTGGCCTTTTGACTAAGATCAAAGTGTAGTGTCTATTCTCAACATCACCGCGACATCAGACGTTTTACTAAAGTCGTAAAATTTAAACCGGAGGTATAGTCTGGGAGGTTTTTCCCCACCCTCTTAAATATAGGAGTAATTCCTGGGAGGGCAGTCTTATGACAACAGAACTTATACTACACTAGCCACACCCATTAAAAGATAATACAATAATAGATTAAATCAGGATTTTTATCAATTTAAAAATGCCGAGTCATAAAAGCATTATTTTTTATAGTTCCTCGGCTTTTTGGTAAAGATCAAAGTGTAGTATCTTTTCTCAGCAACGCGGCGACATCAGACGTTTTACTAACAATTAAACTATTGCGTATAATATAAGAAATATGACAATGCAAATTACAACTGTATATTACATAATATTTATTATAAACTGTTTAAAACGTAAATATGCAAATTAGCAATACCTAAAGCTGTTTATGAGTGTTTGCAGATTACTGTATATACAGTATTTCAAACATTTATGTTGCATCATAGAGTTAAATAAGTTAGGATAGGTGGAAAACAAAACTTTCGCATTTAGTCATTTAGATTAGTGCGAACACTGGCGAAGCATAATTGTTTCCCGTCATTTTTTAGAAGAGGGTACACTAGTCATTAATAAAAGTTTCCACCCTTTCTGCAATCCAACCATATTTGTTACAAATAAACTTCAGTCTGTGCCTGACTTGTCCACCAAGTTTCAGTCATGAATGTCCAACAGTCTTTGTTTTATCGCCGTTCATTGATATGCACATCTGGGTACGATGTGCAAAATTGTCAATAACTCTGACACACTTCTGGCATCTGGTGCAACATTCACCCTGAGTGGGTTGAGTCGGCTTCCATCGAAGGAGGAAGTTTCTAGATTGCTGGTGGGATGTTTTTTTGTTTGTTTTTCAGTGAGGTGTCACGTTCTCCTCCCACCATACAGCTATTCAGGTATTTCCAAATAGTCACCCATCTGCTACTGACCAGACGCAGCTTTGCTTAACTTCGGTGATCGAACGAGAACCTGTGTGCCGACGTGATTATGCCGTATCTCTTGACACTGCTCTTATTTTAGTTGTGATGGCCCTTTTCAGTTTAGGAATAGTCTTAGGGTTGTTTTAATAGACATTATCTTTGAGATAACCCCACAGATAAAAAAAACAATCTGGACGTTTAACGTCCGGTGAGTGTGAAGTCCATTCATGATCACACCTCTTACTGATGAGATGATCACCAAAATTTCCCCGCATATAAAACAAAGACTGTTGGATATTCATGACTGGGACGTGATGGACAAGACAGACATAGACTGAGATTTATTTGTACCAAATATGGTTGGATTGCAGAAAAAGTTGTGAATTTTCTTAAAAATTCCATGGGTGGCATAACTTTGTTAACCAGAGTTGCGGAGTCGGAAGGTCCTACTCCGACTACGACTCCTAGGATTCCAAAAATTCCGACTTCAACTCCTTATCTTAAAGTATTCCAATATTCAGACTGTTGATTTTTTCGAAGATTAAAAAGTCTTATTTTGGCTCCTGGCATTCTTACGAGTCCGTAATTCCCTCCCTGCTCCCTGTTTTCCCGACTGTACCAACATGCAGAAATTTGAATGTAATGTGAACAAATATCTTGCTGCACAACTCCCCAGTTAGCATGCCCCCTATAAATCTGACTCCTAATCACAATAGCACTTTACGTCTCAGTGGCAATATGTCTTATTTGGGGCGAGTAAAAGTAAATAAATAAATAAATCGGATTTTATTTTTATCAATACTAAACACGCAGTGACAATAGGGGGGATATAGCCGTAGGCTATAACATATGCAGTTTAAAAAGTGACGCCTAAGATAGATGACGTAAATGTGTTCAATAGAAAAACAAAAAACAAACCCAGCCGCGAATAAGCTAACAGAAGAAAGAATGAATACAAAAACGGTGCAAAAAAAAAGAACGAGTGAAAAAGACTAGAGTAGGACATTGCGAGTAAGAGTATACGAATATGCCATTTTCACACCTGATTCAATATAATTGGATTGGGCGAGAAGAGATGGAGAAACGTGCAATATTAAAGGTTATTAGCGGGATTCGTATTCCGGCGTTGCCCCGGAACATTTAGGGAACCAAGAATCACAACTCACAAAAGATAATTTGCTAGGAACAAAAACGCAAAACTGCTAAGTGTTTATCCACGATATAAAAAAAAACATATGCATAAATAGAACGATGAAATGAAAACAATCATTGAATGAGAAAACAATAACAAAGTAATAGTTAATTAATGAGATGTCTTTTTGAAAAGCAATAAGCAAATTAGTTAACCTTAGGACGTCGATCGCATACAAATGATCAGCATATTAAAATCTATTGTTCTTAATTTTTATGTATTAATTTGACGTTTTAATCCCAGTGTCAGTGAGATAAATGGGCTTTATAAATACAGATTAGGGTCTTTCGTAATTAAAAAGAAGTCTGAGTTTCTTAAATAAATTATTTATGGCGCCATTTTTCTATTTTTCTTTGCTCCTTGAATTACGACCATTTCTCTATGTAAAGTAAATGTTAAAAACACGTTTGGATATTTGAAGTTTTTAATTAAAATCAAATTCGACGAAGAAAGTGAAAATCGAGAAACACAATCCTCTACTCTATAATAAACACCAATGTGTATTTATTTGTATATAAATAAATATATGTACGTCCCGTCACACAAAAGTTAGAGAGTAAAAAACGTGCCTTTTTCTGGCTCAGACGAAACCATTTCAAGCGGTGATGGAAAGCTAGAAAGCAAATAGCAAGTCAGACAACCTCCCCTCCTAAAATGAATTCCAAAAAAAATCCTCCACTCTAAATAAGTCATTCATGGGTAATTTTTTAGGTCATCAGAAACGACAATAATAATTTATATATAAAAGAATTAAATTACTAACGTAATTCTATGATTTTTATACGAATTGTAACGGTATTCACCTGGCGTTGCCCGTGTGAAAGTATATATTGCAGGTTGGAAGAATTCTTAGCAAAAATAATCTCAAGTAACGTTATGTTTTGAATTCTTGCATTGAAAGAAAAACTTTAAATAACATTTCCAAAATAAGGTCAAGTAATAAAAACAACTGTCAGCGAGGTGGTGTTCTTAAAATACTACTTATTTTAAATGTTAAAAATATCAATAAAAAATAATTATTTAAATGTTTAAATCTTTTATTTAAATACATCTTTCACTTAGATATTCTTTGTTTAATGTTATTTTTGTTTTATGAAACGAAAATATCTATTTTGTAAAGTGAATTTTTTTACTTTCTAATATATTTCAGTTATTTTATGGATCTAACCGATAATTGCTCTAATCATGTCATGTGGAACCAAAAGAAAATTCCAATAGTGTTTTTAGATTCATTGAAAAATAAAACCTTTATTGAAAACTTATTTTGATGTTCAAACTGTTAACTATAACACTGCACAAACATACATTGAATATATATATATATATATATATATATATATATATATATATATATATATATGTATATATATGTATATGTATATATATGTATATATATATATATATGTATATATATGTATATATATATATATATGTATATATATGTATATATATATATATATATATATGTATATATATGTATATATATATATATGTATATATATATATATATGTATATATATGTATATATATATATGTATATATATGTATATATATATCACAGACACTACACACTACTCATACACACTCATTACACACACATATCTCACACACACATGACACACACACCACACACAGACACTACACACACATACACACACTCACATACACTCACTATACTATGTATACACACTACACACACTACTACACACATGACTCACTACACACACTACTGACACACTCACATCACACTAGCACACACATACACACACACACACCAGACACACCACAACACACACACACACACACACATACACACACACACACTAACACACACACCACCACACACACAAGCTACGCCACCCCCTAACAGCACATCAATCCTCAAAAGCCACCTAGATCCCCAAGACCCCCCACACCCCACAACATCATGAGTACCCCGCGATACCGTAACCACTAAATATCACCCCCTATTCCTGACTTTCTACGTCAGCACAAATTCTTTAAAAACTTTACTTAGGCAACTTGCTATAGAAATATTCGCAATAATTTCAAGATCAAAAAGAGAAATTATATATATAATATATATATATATATATATATAAATATATATATATATATATATATATATATATGAAATAAAATACTGTTTTGTTTTTAAATTCCCGAAACAGTTTTTCATGGTAAACAACTGATGATCCCTTAAACAATGTTAAGACTAGCGTAAATTCTTGGAAGCAAACTAATATAGTGACTGCAAAAAGTAAATTGACTTACAAAAAGGTGATTTTCCACCGAACGACTTGGGACTAAAATGTTTTGGGTTTTTTTATTATATATAGTTTTAATGGTTGAAAAACTTTCAGAGACTATATATATATATATTGTTTCAAAAATTATTGTCATTTTATAATAATTTATACCCAAACTAAGCTTGTTTTTTGTAATTAAAAGTCGATCCCTTTGCGAATCGATTTGATCAATATACACTGGCGAAGCTCAATTTTACCGTTTTTCTTTTTACGAGAGGGGTGTACACTAGTTACACATTCAATCCATTATGAGGGTCAGTTTCTTAAAATCCACAATCTGATCCATATCCTCTAAATAAAAGGTCTACACCGTCTGCAAACTAATGATAGGCCATGGGTAGGATTGAGGATGGGGTGGGTCTACATATTGGGTTAGTTATGCGAAGGATGTGAGTGTTGAGTCCACGGCCCTGCAGACATGGAATGTACCCCTTGGAGAATGTGGTCGTAAGCAATAGGGTTAAGCGGAGCCTTAAATATCACACGACTCAACCTCCTTCTTCTTCACCTGTCTTCTTCGGCATCGCCAACCACCACCACCTCCCCCCACACACACACCGCCGCCGCCGCCGCCGGCCCCTCTGCTTTCTTATTATTACCGCTTTCATCACCTTACTTTTAACTCAACCTTCACAAATACGCATTCATTAGTTCTATAAAAAGGTCCTTTCTTCAACAACATTAACCAACTTCCATGATCTATCCACCCTGGCACTTCTCTTTCGTGGGCCGCTTCCTAGGTAAGGTTAGCGAGTGCAACAAGAAATTCACTACCAACAACAGCCAACGATTCTTCTTCTTCTTCTTCTTCTTTTTCTTCTTCTTCTTCTTTTCTTCTCTCGGTGTCTCTTGGGAGGAGGCGGCGGCGACATAAGTAGGGAGGAGGGCCAACTACAAGATAAGTAATTCGATAAGAAAGCGGATTTCCATTTAGTTTTCTTATTATTTTTACCTTTACTGTTGTTGTGTAACAAAAGTGTTGTTTTTTTTTACACCCTTCCTTAAAATAAGCTGCCTTTTGGCGCATCAATTTCTATCTCTCCTCCCTCTCTTGTTAATACACATATTACCATATTAATATTTGTCTCACTCGTATCCGTACCCCTTCTCTCTCTATCCCTCTATCTCTTTCTCTCTATCCCCCCTCTCACTCTCACTCTCTCTATCCTCTCTCTACCCCCCTCTCTCTACCTCTCTCTCTCCTCTCTCTCCCATGCGCACGCGCTCAATTCATAGTCATAACGCATAAATCTTTATCAACCTCTTACCATGACCCATTTCTGGAAAGTCACAGACCAAACGCTGAATAATTGAGAATAGATGTCACATGTAAATGTTATATGTATTTTTGATTAATTTTTGCTTTTATTTTATTACATTTATGTTCTGTATTTACACGAATTAATCTTTTTTTATTTTATTATTATGATTCAGTTTAACGTGAGTATAATTATACAAGAAAAACAATGCAAGGGAGGTAACTGTAGAATTATTTTTTTTTTTTAAATATTAGTAAACGTTATAAGATTCGTATTTGTTTCTAAATTAAGATTAGCTAATTATCTTTAAGCTAAAACACTGAAAATAATTAATTTGATTTATTTAATTTTAAATTTCAATATTTAGCCCTAAAAACTTTGTCTTAAGTCCGTCTAATTTTTTCCATACTAAAATATATTAATTAACAACTTTTCATGATAAAACAAGTTTATAATTTGTTGTTATAATTAAGTAGATTTATTATGGTACTTGTCGCGATATCCGTTCACCGCTACCAATGTTTACTAACATTACGGACTCATAGACGCTTCTAAAAAATAACAAACAAACCCAGAACAATTTTGCCCTTGTACTTTTCCACTGATGGTATCAGCAGCAGCCATGGAAAATTTCCACATATCCTTTGGTTGTTTTTCTGTTTTACTATCGCCCACGCGGTTCAGCTTTCTATATCACTTTCTAACAATAATCCGAAATGGCAGCATGTGAAAAGTGGCCGGGATTTATGTAAACACGGTCAACAAACTTTCCAGCTATTTTTGACAGTGATAAATAAGGCCAGGAATTAATTTCCACCTTGTTTCATAGGATCGGCACCTGTAATGCCATTTCTCCTAAATAGATTTGGCCACGGACCGACCTACTTGTTTTCGGAGCACCCGGAAAACAGTGGGCAGTCTACCACTTAGTAGAAGGTTGGGAGGGCACTACTAACCATGTACATATTTTTTTAAAAATTGTAAATATTGTCCCACTTCCCCACAATGAAATTTTTTACAAATAAAAATATTTTAAACAAATTGGGGACCACCTAAGTAGGGCCAACCCACAGAGTGAATGAGGTATTCTGATGAATGAGAGACTCTAGCTAAGGGTAAAGTGCACATAGACTGACCAATTGTATGACCAACGACCCCCCCTCCCATAACGATTCGGGCCTTGTGCCTAAGGCGAACATAAACTTTTGCAGGCATTGTTTTTTTCATTTTAAATATTTGCTGTTACCGCCTATTTTCGTCTAAATATAGCTCTTCTTGGCTCTTTGGCTTAGATCAAAGTGTATTATCTGTTCCGATGGATACTACACCCTATAGACCGGTATCGTCTTGGCCTTCGGAACTTGATTTCCGCTGCTCTGTGGATTTGTCCTGTGCACTTCTAGGAGATTCACCCTCTCAGGCTTTGCCTTCTCACCCTTTGAGAAGGGGTTAGTTTATTGCTAATCGCCTGAGGCGCCCCTACCGGGGAATACCAATGGGGCTGCCCAGGCATTTTTTGACGGTCATAAGTGCTCTTCCGCTAGGGTGCTGACTTATGAAATCCCACTTTCCGACCTTGTGTCACATTTTACTTTGTGGGAGGTAGATAAATACCCTCGACAATCGGCCCGACAAAGTCTGGTCCATCTGAGGTTCGTTGGCTTTTTTCTCTGTGTTATGGTTCTCTTCAGCTCTCGTAGGTCCACCCTCTCAACCGTTACCTTCTCCATTTGAGAAGGGGTTAGTTTATTGATAATCGCCTTTACCCCACCACCAGGGAATGCAGACGGGGCTGTCCGGGCATTTTTTTTTTGTAGGTCAGATTGCCCTTCCTCTAGGATGCTATCTTTTCAAATCCCACTTTCCCGACCTTGTGTCACATCTTACCGCTGTGGGAGGTAGATAAATAAAATCAATTCAGCCGGGTGCTCAAGGTGACTCCTACCTTCGACTGAGTGAACGAGTCGTCAATCCAGCAAGCAGAACAAGACACCAGCACCAGCAATCAAATGGCCCTTTTTCAACCCCACATGCGATTCACACTTTGCTGCCTGCTCTATCCACCTGACTCCAGCCTGCCTCTCCAGTCCCCTGCTTCACCTCACTCCTGCACCAGCAGCTCCTGCTCTGACCCCGGTACCTGCACCAGCGGCTCCTGCTATAGGTCTCCCCAGCAACGCCTGCTCCAGTTCTCCATAGCGACTCCTGCTACAGCTCTCTCCAGCGGCTCCCGCTCCAACTCTTTTTCGAGTGCCTGTGACATCCTGCCTTTCCAGTTCCTGACGACGCCCTGATTCCTGCTGATCCAGCTCTTCGCCACGTCCACACGGATCGGACCGACCTGAGGCACATCCTTACACCTCAGTGACGTCCACATCAAACTCTGTGTGACGACTCCCAAGCTGCCCAGGTTCCAGATGTCTTTCCTGTCGATCCAGTCTCCTGCTTTCTAGGATTCAGATATATTTTTACTGCCAACTCAGCTTATCCATTTCCCGGTCCTGTCGATCCAGCATTTTCTGCTATTCAGTTCCAGACCTCTGTCGAGTCGATCCAGTTATTCCTGCTATCCAGTTCCAGACCTCTTTCCTGTCCATCCAACCTTTCCTGCTGTCCAGGTTCCAGCTTCCTAATTCCAGCCTCTCCTGCTTCCGGTGACGTAATTCCCCATTCCAGCCTTTCCTGCTTCCAGTGACGTCACCTCAGCTTTCCTGCTTCCAATGACGTCACCTCAGCTTTCCTGCTTCCAGTGACGTCACCTCAGCTTTCCTGCTTCCAGTGACGTCATCTCAGCTTTCCTGCTTCCAGTGACGTCATCTCAGCTTTCCTGCTTCCAGTGACGTCACCTCAGTTTTCCTGCTTCCAGTGACGTCACCTCAGCTGTCCTGCTTCCAGTGACGTCCCCTCAGCTTTCCTGCTTCCAGTGATGTCCACTCAGCTTTTCTGCTTCCAGTGACGTCACCTCAGCTTTCCTGCTTCCAGGGACGTCCCCTCAGCTTTCCTGCTTCCAGTGATGTCCACTCAGCTTTCCTGCTTCCAGTGACGTCACCTCAGCTTTCCTGCTTCCAGTGACGTAACCTCAGCTTTCCTTAAAACGTTGTTACCTTTATGGTAAATACACGATTCTTTTTAACTGTTCATCTGCGTTTTTCCCTTCTTATTTGTCCATTGCCGTAATTTGCTGTGTCCACTTTCTTAGTTGTAAGACCAATCATCCGGTGACCGAAACCGGCAAGATACTAAAATATACTAAAACGACGACATTGTTTTTGTTTTTTTAGAGATAATTGCAAATGGCTGCCATCATAGTAATAGAGTTTTGTAACAATATGCCTGATATATGTTGCAATCTCTCTCTCTCTCTCTCTTTCTCCCTCTCTCTCTCTCTTTCTCTCTTTCTTTCTCCCTCTCTCTCTCTTTCTCTCTTTCTCTCTCTCTATCTTTCTCTCTCTCTCTCTTTCTTTCTCTCTCTCTCTATCTTTCTCTCTCTCTCTTTCTTTCTCTCTCTCTCTCTATCTTTCTCTCTATATATCTTTCTCTCTCTTTTTCTTTCTCTCTTTCTCTCTCTCTCTCTTCTATTCCATCCTCTTCTCTCTTCCCCTTTTATCTCTGGAATTTTGAAATTCCAAAAGATTTTGATAAATTTGGAATTTCCAAATATTTATCAAACTCTCTTGTGATGTCATAGTATACTATCTTTCTCTGTACCGTCTCTCTCCCCCTTCTCTCTCACTTATTTTTTACATCATTCCATTCCTCTCCCAACTTCTATTATCATTCACCCTTTTATTTGCGTCATTCGCCTTTCCTCCCACTATTTTTGTACAGCTGAAAAGTTTTAGTCGTAGTAGTATATGCATAGGTATGTGTTATATGTATATGTACTATTTTCATCATCTTTATTCAAGACATTTTCACAACACTTCAGTCGTCGTACTCTCCGGGCTTCTTTGGGTGAATTCTGTCGTAGTTAACTAATACTCTATATCTAAAGGAGTATAAAATGTAGAATGAGAACTATCTTATCAAGTAGATTAAGTAAAAAGTTTCAGTTCGAAATTCCCATAATGTTATCGACTATGACAAAAGCTAGCTGAAGAAGTGTGGATTTTTAGCAACCAACGTAATGTAAAGGACATGAATTAAAATATTTGATATCCTATATACTTAGGTTACAACGCGTGGGTAGAGCAATTCAATTAATTTTCGGCGCACGCAAATGTGTTAAAATTCACCGTGTATTACGCTGGTCGTATGGACACATGTCAAAAAGTACAATACCGTTTTAAAAGCTGCGGAGGGCACAGAATTTCATTTATTAATAGTTTGTCTACACGCCCAGATAATAAAATGCCTGTTTCAAATAGAGATATTTTATTAATTGTTTGTTTACACGCTCTGATAATAAAATGGCTGTTTCAAATAGATTTCACTTATTAATGGTGTGTGTACATTCACATAACTAAATTCTTGTTTCAAATATGTTTTATTTATTAATAGTTTGTCTACACGCTCCCATAATAAATGCCTGTTTTAAATAGATTTCATTTCTTAAAAGTTTGTCGAAGGGCTCCAATAATAAAATGTTTGTATCAAAAAGATTTAATGTATTAATAGTTTGTCTACAAGCTCCGATAATGAAATGTGTGCATCAAGACGATTTCATTTATTAATAGTTTGTCTACAAGCTCCGATAATAAAATACCTGTTTCAAATAGATTTCATTTCTTAAAAGTTTGTCGAGACGCTCCAATAATAAAATATTTGTATCAAAAAGATTTAATGTATTAATAGTTTGTCTACAAGCTCCGATAATGAAATGTGTGCATCAAGACGATTTCATTTATTAATAGTTTGTCTACAAGCTCCGATAATAAAATACCTGTTTCAAATAGATTTCATTTCTTAAAAGTTTGTCGAGACGCTCCAATAATAAAATATTTGTATCAAAAAGATTTCATTTATTAATAGTTTGCCCAGTCTGTAGGGCGCCCGGCGAGCAAATGAAGACAACATCCGGTTTTATTGTCCTACTATGTAGTTGAGCGGGAATTCCAACAAAACCTCGTGTTAACCACGAGATTTGGAAGTCTGACCCCGTTTTCTTCAATTATGATAACTCTTGCATGGAAACTAGTTTCTCTCCAAGAAACATCGTCAAAAGTGCTGACTTTTGTTAATTATCTACATTGATCACTATAAATGTTTCCCATAAATTACAATTGATATTTAACAATACAACTAACTGTTCCTCCTTGTAATATTTGATATAGAGAAAAAATTATTTTCGGGCTCATTTTTACAAGTGACTCGAATTCGCTCCCTGTCCGTGCTTTTCTTACATCGGAATAATCTAAACGGATAACGTAATTTTTACGCATTCATTCCAAGTACATGTTGCTTTTTTTCAATATATCATTAATAAGTGTTTACAACTTGAATTGATATAAAATATTTATTCAATAAGCATGTTTGTTCGTTTGTTTGTTTGTTTGTGTACAGAATAGCGTCTACATCGCATGACCAATTGTCATCAGACTTGGTCAAAATATCGGTCATAGTCTAGCTGAGAACTCATTCAATTTTGGAATATCTAGGTCAAAAGTCATGGTCACGGTCACGGAAAAGGTGAAAGCCATACTTTTGGCAATAACTTCGTGTCTGTCCATCGTAGCTATATTTAAGCCAATGAAGTACCGCCTCTTACATTACCTTTACCTTTGAACTTGACCTTCGAATGCTCGGTCATGGTCAAAATTTTGCCGAAATTTCAACTTCACATCGTTCCAAATTTGATCTATGGATTTGATGCTATTTGATCACAGTAATCACTGTAAACATACGAAAGGCGGCATGTTTATTGATGTGCATAGATTCTTGATAATGACGGCAGACCTGCGACTGAGATGATAAATATGTATGGCTTTGGGTTTGACTACCCAGAATTTGATTCCTACACTTTGAAAAGTTAGTGCCTCTTTAACCGGCGGTTTATGCTGAGAGATGAAAACACTTAAAGTATTCGACAAAATAATGTCCAACGTGATACGGCTCCCCTAGGCAGTAGGCTTTTCAATGTCTATAGATAAAACTGGCCCAGTCAAAATGAGGCTCGTGTAGAATTTATGCTTCGGGAGAGGGGCCACTTGACATGGGCGTAGTCAACAAAAACGATTTGGTAATTCTCTTCTTCTTTCCCTGGTGACGCCATTCCTCATCCGGTTTCTCTTCTTTTTTCCGTTCTCACGTTTTGCTAATCTGACCTTTCTAACCCTACCAAACAACGTGTACTTGAACAATTATAAGTACAGGCATACGGAAATGCACATTATTTAAAACTAGTTGACATACTCGCCATTCAATATATAATAATATTTTGTGAAATAAAATCATGTAATATTACTACTACTACTACTACTACTACTACTACAGAATTAGACGCCGGGAGTCTTCACATCTTTACGATATACTTAATTCTCTGGATATTGAAATCCATCAAACTCATATTTGGCCAGGAGCAAAGTGCAGTATCTGTTTTAATTTTGATCAAAATCCATTAAATGATTTAGATTATAGAAAATGTCCCAAATATAAGGCTTAAACCTAAAGGGTCTCAAGAAGGAATTGAAATTCAGGAAATCTTGTTTTATTGGTGTTAAGTGACTATGGATCAAATTCAATATAATCTGATACATTTGCATTTTCAAATTAGATGTTCTGCCCATATTATGTCTCCTAAAAACCCTGTAAAATGCTTCAAGGGAACTGAAATTTGGGAATATTTATTAATTGATGTCTAATACCTATTGGTAAAATTTCACAAAAATCAGAGGTACCTGAATTTTCACGAAGGACTTCTACCTCCTGAAATATAGCTCACATTTGAGCACTTTACATCTCGCAACTGTGTTCAAAAATTCATAATGATCGGTTAATTAGTTTAGGCGTGAATTCTGTGCATACAAATATATAAACATATAAACATATGTGTAACTATGACGGCCTCTCGAGGATCGCTGACTTCCATTCGCATGTGCTGTGACTTTTCTTCTCCATCTTCTTATTCTGCCCGCATCAATACTAGTATTGGCGATCGCCGGGGCACAAGGCTAGTTAACAATTTGCATTCAAAGTAAATAACAACTCAGACACAGATATATACATTGTACAACCTTACTTGTTGAACACGTGTGTGTAGTTAGGGCTCCGTCGTTAGTGTCACTCTTCTGAGCTAATCTTTCCATCTTTCAAGTTCAGGATATCAAGTAAGACTTAACTGAGATCTCACAAACCCATCTGCATGTCGTAACCATCTAAATCGCCTGCTCGAACTCGTCTTACTCGTCTGCTCCTCTTAGGTTAGTTCCCCCAAAATAGAACTACTTTCTACCGGAAATCCGAAACGTCCTGTCCCCCAGTTACTCTACGCTTACTACAACCGGAAAGAAATACTTTCTACCGAATTCTCTATCTCGATCCTTCCCCCAGCTGATTGTTCATGGCGTCACTTCGTCTGTATAACACAATCGACCCGCCGCTTTCATATTGTCATCCACTTTCGCATTGTCCTTTACTTCCGTTTCACTCCCACGTTGTCATTTACCTTCATATTAGCATTCACTTGCACATTACTTTCGTATTGTAACCTACTTCCTAACTAACATTTTTCGGCGGTCCCGACTGGGAGTGGGCAATCTATAGTATCATACATACCTAACTTCATATATATATATATATATATATATATATATATATATATATAATAAAAATGTCCAGTTCATATGCTTTGAATTAAGTAGAGTATAAATATACAATAGAATAACTCACCTATAGTAAATATATGTATAGTCAATACATCGGCATTTAAATACTCCAAATACTGAAGTTATTAATATCAGCTCAATGATTGATTATAAAGATCAAACAGAACTATTATAAAGAAACTTTTTGGAATCATTTAAAGTATAATACAAAATAAAATATTCCAAATCGTTTTAGAAACGATCGTACGTCAATTATTTGTTGTTTGAATTCTTGGAACTGGTATAAATAATGTCCTAATTTTATTTATCTCAACTTACTTTATATATATATATATATATATATATATATATATATATATATATATATATATAGAGAGAGAGAGAGAGAGAGAGAGAGAGAGAGAGAGAGAGAGAAAGAGAAATATATGTATCTCCATCTCGTCACGAAAAAGTGAGCAAATAAAACTTGGGTCTTTTCTGAGCCCCGAGTGAAACCATTTCAAGTTGTAAAGGTAAGCGAGAAATTAAATAGCAAGTCAGACAGACACCTCAGACTTATCCCGCCACCTGAAATAGATTCGGAAAGATATTCTCCACTCTATAATAACACGTAAACAGTGAGTGTTTTTATGTTTAGGTCAACAAGATGATAACAATAATTTAAATATGAAAAATTGAATTCCTGACGTAATTCTATGATTTCATATAGCAAGTGTGAACACTGACGAGACATTTTTTATTCGTTATTTTTGGCGGGGGAAGGGGTACACTAGTATATTAAATAACAGCATTTCAGGAGGGTTTTTTTTCACTTGAATACTTTAAACAAATTTAAAAAAAGTATATGAATTTCACAAAAAGTATATTACGAAAATAACATAACCGCACAAAATGAATATATTGTTGTAGGGTGAGGGCATTGAGTGATAGGAAACTGTTGTGATTCGTTGAAATAATCAAGTGAGGTTAAAAAAAGTGTTTCTTTTTAATATTCAATCGAGTTACGGTTACAAGGAAACCGGTTGAAAGGTAGACAAATGATTAACAAGCCGCGCGTGCGTGGCCCCCCTCTGTATGTGACTCGATGTGGCGAGTGTAAAATGCAATAAATTTGGGAAATTTGGGGCATTTTTGACACCCTGGGGGCGCGAACCAGAATTTTTCTGAGGTCATTTTATACCCAGAACAATTGCCTCTACATTTTGGCTAAGTTTCAGAAAAATTGAATGGATGGATTAAACGTTATGGGAGAAAAGGGTCATTTTTTGCCACTTTGGGGGCTTTTGACCCTCTGGGGGTGCGAACCAGATTTTTCCAAGGTCAGTGATACTTATTTTCTATTAGGAACAATTGCCTCCACATTTGGGCCAAGTTTCAGAGAAATTGAATGGATGGATGAAAAGTTATGGGCAAAAAATGTCATTTTTTTGCCATTTTTGGGCCTTTTGACCCCCTGGGGGGCTAACCAGAGTTTTTTCCAAAAATCGGAGAATGTCACTTTCTAACTTGACCAAAGTTACAACTTCATGCAAAATTTCAGAGAAATTCAATGGATGGTTGCGGAGAAAAATCCGGACGGACTGACGGACGGACGGACATGCCTCAAAACATAAGTCCCAGATTTTATAAATCGGGGGACCAAATATGGATAGACAACGTTTGCGAATGGACAAATATGAACATAAACCAAGCAAACACCTTGGCCCAAGATCGTAAGGCTTGGAGGACACTCAGCCATGTTAGTGCGTATTCTGCAACTCGTGAAGAAAATGTTTAATATAATAATTATGATGAGACATATAGCTAGCAGAACGATAGTCATGTGGAAAGCTCTTTTCGCATGGTTACTTGGAGAAGGAAGCAACCCACAATCGACTGGACGGTTATGATGATGGTTATTGAGTTAATAAATTAATATCTAAACTAATTGGACCCCGTGGAAAATCCACAGTTACTGTCTTCATCTATCTGCATAATTTACTGTTAATGATATTTCGTTTGAAATAATACATTTATGTAAGTTTAATGATATTCCATGATAAATGCCAGTATACTGAAATCATATGCCCTTAATAGGGTTAAGATAAAAATTCATATACACTAAATGTACAAAAGCAAGGAAATTCACAAATATTTACACTTTTATTGTCATTAAGGGTATGCGAGCACAACAGGGCTATGTATTTTACTGGTAGAATTTTTTCTTCAGCGCACCTCACACACTTCATCCACTCATGCATAGAGATGTATACTGTAGTGATGTGATAATGAAATAGTTTGGTTGATATGTAGTCATACCCTTAATGACAATAAAAGTGAAAAAATTTGTGAATTTCCTTGCTTTTGTACATTTAGTGTATATGAATTTTTATCTTAACCCTATTAAGGGCATATTATTTCAGTATACTGGCATTTTTCATGGAATGTCACTACTTTTGTAAAAGCTATGCCTCAATACAATGCCTTCTCATAAGGTTTTTTGGAATTTTCTGGAAAACTAAGGTATATGGTAAACAGAAATTAAAATGCCATCAACTAGACCCTAGAACCTCTATCACTGCCAAAAACCAGCTGAATCCATCAAATAGTTGATGAGATACAGGGTGGCACATACGTACGTAGGTACGTACGTACACACAGATAACATGATTTCACGATTGAACTTTCTGAATCTCTGGGTTGCCTTGACTAATGATGCTGAAATTCTACACACTTATAGAACCTATCAAATAAAAATTGTGTGCAAAGTTTTAACTAATTTGGTTTATTGGTTTTTGAGTTATGATTAATTAAAGAAATGAGATTTCCAGCATAGGCCATTCTTGAGGTATATTACGGGATAGAGCGCTCTCGCGCCTCCCTTGATTAATCAAAAAGTTAAATATTTATTAAATAAATAAATAAAATGAATGTCTCTTCTTTATTTATTGAAAATTATAGAAATTTATATCATTTTCAAACAATAAATATTGTCTTCCTTCTAACCGTAAAAAATAATTGTCAGCTAAATATTTTCTTAAATATATAAAACGAAAATTTTAACATGTTTTATTTAATTTAGTTATTGTTACAATTTAAAGCATTTCAAAATAAATAATCTCTTACTTTTTTGCCGTAAAAAATAATTGTCAGCTAAATATTATTTAATTAAATAAATCTCCAGCAAAGGAGGTGGCGGTGATAACGTACGTACGAACATGAAATTGACTTAGTGTATTATTATATCTACTTTTTACTTTCTATAATTATCACTTTATTTAATTTATTGTTTCAATTTAAATCGTTTCAAAATAAATACCCTGTTTCTTCTTACTGTAAAAATAAATCTTCAGCGATCGGGTGATCCCATCTTTTAAAAACGGGTGGGGGTGATAACGTACGTACGAACATGAAATTACCTTAGCGTATTATATGTAATAATACGCTAAGATAATCTACGTCGTTCTTTGTCAAGAATGCCGATTTCAGCAAACAGGGAAGCAGAAAAGTAAGATGGCAACACAGACGCGATTTATACGTGGCGTCCACATAAAGCCACTAAAAAGAACTATCGCACACAAGTCTCTATTTTAAAAACATCACATAGGAATAGACTTTTCGTCTTAGGTTTGTTTCGAACTTATGCTTGACATATGTTTCTTTTCTTCCTTTTTTTAAATAAAGATACTTAGTTACGGAATTTTTTAGTTGAGGATTGACAATTTGTAAAATTTGGTATATTCGGACTACTGTTCTCATCTTGGGTGCTTTTATCATAAAGTTTCGGCCGATGTAACCTCCGATCTTCTTCAAGTGTACTTTGTCGAACTTCCATCTGCCAGTACTGGGAAGAAGTCTTCAGTAATTCGCAATTCTTCGTATCGCCATCCCTTGAGCCGATTTCTGATAGATATAATCACCCCACTCACAAGTAAATCTTCATCGTATGTCAGGAATTCCACTCATTTTGTGAAAATAGTCAATAATGCTCTCATTCATTCCAACCAGATGGTGAGTCTAGACGTAATAAGTCTGTACACGAAAGTACCGACTGACGAGACTCTGACGATGGTACGGGATAAGTTAATATAGATACTTCACTGGGGTAACGCACCAATGATCTAATAGATTATATAATGGGTTTTAATGTGTGGAAAATCCTGCTCACCAAAAAGGTGCACTCTGGATTAAGACAAAAATTAAAATTTCCTCATTCTAGAAAGATTTCTTCTTCACTGACCGAGGACAGAAAATTAGAATTGTATTTACAGTTTGATTATAAATCATTTGCATAATTCAATTACGATCCTCCAATTCATAGTTACCGAATTCCGAATTATCTTACCTTGTGAAAATTACCGAATTTTCCGGACATCACAAATGTTAAGATTATAAAAAATTGAAAAACTTACCTGTTTAATATTTAGATGGGGGAAGTCATTTCGCTATGTAAGCTTGACGTAAATTGACCCCAGGTGGTATAAAGTGACATTCCTTCGGGCAAGTGATCAATTTATGTTAAGCTAACATAACGTACTGGACCCACTTCGTGCTTAAACTAAAAATTAAACAGGAAATTTTTCGAAAAAATGTTATCTTAACAGTTGTTGCTGAATTGAGTGTATTGTAAAAATATGTAATTGATTTACCCATGTAAAATTCACACCTTAAATATTTCAGAATTGTCAGACGGAAGTAAATGGTTTTCATTGTAGTTGTATTTAGCATAATCTCACATAGTTAGGAACTGACGATTAGATTCTCATAAACCCAGTAAATGTAACAGTTCAATTTAATTTTGTGAGACATAAAGTTTAATATTTTTCTTAGAAGGTATGACACTGGATGTGGGGTTAGATGTGTCGGTAATGTCGACACCACATCATCTCTGCGAGTCGTTTTTTTAGAAAGGAACATCAAAGCGGTATACTTTTTAATCTTTGAAGAGAAAAGAAAGAGAAAAGAGGACAGTTTTCTGTCACCTTTTTTTTCTCTTTGTAGTATTTTCATTTGTAAAATAAGTTACTTAGTATTTAAAAAAAAACACTTTTTACTAAAAAAAAGATGTTCAATTGTTTATCAAAAAATTAAAATAAATTTTAGTCAACTTTTAACGAAATCGGCTTTGTTTTATAAGAAATAAATCTTTTATTGTCTCACTATTTTCAATCAATTACGAGGAAACATTCGAGAAAAATAATTTAAAATGTCTACTCGTGTAGTGTACGAGCGTATTTTTACTTTTGCTAAAATATATGCACACATTACACGGGTTTTTACGGTATCCGAAAATTAAAAAAACAACAACCTTATGACTATTTATTTAGCATTTAAAAAGAATCGGAATCGGGAATTGTATCGGAATCGGTAATTGTAACTGAATCAGGAATTTAGAACAGAATCGGTAATTGTATCGGAATCGGGGAAAATATTGGAATCGTACCATTAGTAATCCCGACTATTAACGAACGATTTAACCATTGTGCCAAATGGGTCGGTAAGTAAGAATTATTACATTAAAAATTATATGTATTTAAATTTCTTTCTGAACAAACGAGATTTCTGCACTTAATTTATATATCTTTATTTGTACTTCATCGATGCACTTTTTAAATTTCTTACGAAGAGTTTTTCTAATTATGTTAGTTTTAAACTAAATATCCAACATAGTAGCTTTAAACTAATGTACAGTTTCAATGTTTACCTATATAACATAGTGAAGTCCATTTATTTGTTGAAGTATGTCATCGATAACTGTCGTCCTACAAACTCAATATTTGATTCTGACTAGCCAGCCAATTACAGCATTAATGTGTCTCTGTTTCTTTACAATTATAATTTAAAATTCAAATAAATGTCATCGATTACATACTATATCCGACTCGGTATTTTCTTTAGTACGAGGCACTTCCAGATATACACCGCTAATTTTCATTGGATAACCATCTATGTCCATTAATCAATCACATCGTTGCGTAAGTAAAGGTGATATCGTTATTGATTATTCTATATTTTCTTTTTGGTTAGATTTAAATTTGCTGCCGAGATAGATAGGGTAGAAAAATGGAAGAGATTTTAATTTTTATATATGGATGACCTAACGATTATTGATTTTTTATATATGGATGACCTAGCGATTATTGATTTTACCAGGCGCCGATTAATTATGAAATTGGATATATTTTTCTTTCAGTGTTAGTTTTTTATTCATTTATTTATTTATTTATTAATGTTTATTTGTTTTCTAATTTTTTCACAATTTACTTGTGTTAATATTATGCATATTGGTTTATTTACTTCGTCTGAATTTTGTTTGCGTTTAAATTTGGGTTGAAAATGTAGAGTGGAGGGAGATAATCGTGCTTGTATTCACAGTAGCATGATAGAGCGGGACGGTGGTTAAGTGGATATCGACACGGACTGAAGACCTGGGTGTTCCAAGTTCGAATCCAGTCGGTTACACAGTACCACTTTCACTTAGGGATATTGGCAACCTTCTCGTGGTCGTTCTCGTAAGTACCCGATGTCTTTCTAAAAAATATCGGGGAAACTAATGCCAACACTAGAATCATCTGATTCACACGAAAGAAGAAGAAGAAGAAGAAGAAGAAGAAGAAGAAGAAGAAGAAGAAGCATGATAGAGTGATGTTCCTTACATGGTCTGACAATTTTATTTGGGTGTGTGTTAGGCTGACGTTACGTTTGCGTGTATGTTATATGTTAATTTGCACATATTTTTGAGGTTTTAACTTCGAAATATTAAAATAAAAATGCATTATTGATTGAAAATTTTAAAAAAGAAGAAGAGAGTTTCCAGGCATAAATAAAAACAGTAAGTAGAAAAAATACATAACATATTGTCTTTTGATGTTTATTATCATCTCGTTTTTCTGGCAGACATTCTTTTAATTCATTCTTTTAATGAAAAGTTTTCTAACTAGAAAAACATCGGAGAAACTAATGCCGACACCAGAATCATCAAATTCACACGAAAGAAGAAGAACCTTCTTCGAGTGCGTCTCGTCGAACTCCATTTAGGTCGAACTTGAAAATTTACGGGAAGGACCACGAAAAGGTTGCCAACATCCCTAAGTGAAAGTGGTACTGTGGAACCGACTGGATTCGAACTTGGAACACCCAGGTCTTCAGTCCGTGTCGTTATCCACTTAACCACCGTCACCTCCCACTCGAAGAAGGTCGTAGGTTACATCGGCCGAAACGTTGTGAGAATCACATCCAAGATAAGAACAGTAGTCCGAATAATCCAAATAATCCAAAGTAATATAGTGTTTTATGTTATGAGCAGGGGTGGTGGGGGTATGGTGTGTCTCATTCCATCCCGGGCAAGTTTTCCTTATAGTTTTTTTTTTGTTTTTTTTTGATAAAGCTAAACTCTATGGAATAAGCATTTCAAGCGCGAAATAAAAAGAAAACGTTGATATTTAGTTGGTTTTATCAATTGTGACACACGTAACGATTCCAATGATTAAACGTCAAATTCAATTTGTGTTTGTGTCTTAATTAACAAGGTTTTACATTGTCTTGATTATTTTTTAATTAAAATCACCGATAATTACATTCGGACGACGTTTCTGAACTGCATTACAGTTTCACCGCTTTTTAGCCTTAAACGTAAATACCACCGACCAACCAAACGAGCAGCAAAATCACACCCCATCACTGTGGAGGTCCCCAGATTCCGAATTGCTTTCCACTCTAATATCCTCTTTTCTCGAACCGCTTGCCTTTGGAATTCCCTCCCAGCTTCCTGTTTCCCTGACTGTGCCAACATGCAGAAATTTAAATGTAATGCGAAGAAGCATCTCGCTACACAACTCCCTATTTAAAATGACCCTATAAATATGTCATCTTATTCACTGTAGCCCCTTACGTCTCGGTGGCAATGTGACTTGTTTGGGGTGAGTAGAAGTAAAATAAATAAATCAATAAAAATGGTGAAAACGTCGATTGTTTGAGAAACATTTGGATTGATTCTTGGGAAAATGGTTTTAATTGACAGGAATTAATGCGAATGTAGACTAAGCGTTAATAATAGCAACAGATTAATTCTTAAAATGCGTTCATTCAATCAGCGCGATTAGCGATTTTAAAAATGTTATTTCAAACAAGCGAAACCGACCGACCGACAGAGATTCTTAAAGAAATGCTTGGACGCATCCACAGTTAATTTTTTTTACTATTTATTTTCATGACTTCTATATTTTTATCCAATCCTTATCACTTTAAATAATCCTTATCGATACTGATACTGATACTGATTTGTACCAGACGACAATTTTTATACGGTGCTGCGTCCTATGATAATAATGTTTTGCTTGTTTTTTTTTGTTTTTGTTTTTTGTTAGGGTTAGGTTTAGGGTTAGGGTTTATGGTTAGGGTTAAAAATATTTATTTGATAACAGTTATTTCGCTCTGTTTTGCTTGTTTTATTTGTTTTGTTGTTTAAAAAATTTCTTGCAACAATAACTAAAAATTATAGGACGTAGCAATGTATCAAAATAACAAAAAATATTTATTTGATAACAGTAACTTCGCTATGTTTTGCTTGTTTTTTTTTGTTTTTTGTTTTTGTTTCTTTTAGAAAATTTCTTTAAAATATAACTTACAATCACAGGACGCAGCACCGTATCAAAATTGTCGTCTGGTACCATTCGGCTCGTCAACACTCGGGCGTTTGCGTAGGACAGCCGAACGCTTCCGAGTCGAACCTCACGAAAACTGGGTCAGGATCGATATCAGTACCTACTTATCTAATTCATAAACTAAAGTCAGCCCTTTTATAGTTTCTTCGTTATCGATAGCTTTCTTCCTACAAAATCATTATTTGATTCTGTTTAATCCGTTTTTTTTTGTTTTGTTTTTTATTGTTGTTATTGATAGTTGTAGCATGTTGTTAAAAAGAATAAAATGTCATTGGATTTAATTCTTTCCAGAAAATACTTTGTTCGGTTCGGAATTATTTTCAAATGGTCGCCATCTTAAAAAAAGATTAGTAACTCTGTATTCGTTGATACAGAGTTAGTTCCCTTTGATTTGAAAAAAAACTAACGTAGTTTAGAAACAGTAAAGTAAAACAAAGCGCAAATAAATACCATACCGGGCAACGCCGTGTAAATAGAGCTACTTATTTATACACTAAAATCAGTCAAGACTAGAACCCGCAGACTTAGATAATCTGTTTTTAATCCAGCTATTACTAGAGAAGACTTGATATCTGTCTGTCTGAAACCGAAACTATACTATTATTTCTATTAATGCTCAATTCAGATTACTATCCTATTTAAACTGATGTACTATTTTCCGATGCTTAATTCAGGGGGGTGTAGTATCTGTTCTGTTGTCATAATACCATCCTCACAAGAATTACCTCTCATTTGGAGGGTAAGTGTAGTATATGTTCGTTCATCATGATACCATACTCTCAGAAATTACCTCCACCTTTTAGATGGTGTAGGGTAGTATCTGTTCTGTGGTAATTATGCCACCCTCCCAAGCATTACCTCCTCCGTTGAGGGTGTAGTATCTATTCTCTTGTCATGAGACCATCCTCCAAGGAATTACCTCATCCTTAGGGGCGGTGGAAGTCGGGATATATCAGATATTGCATAATTTTGCAAGTACTCGTTGTTATAACTTTCGAGAATAAACAAACACCTTATCTGACCCGTGAAGTAGATGGAAGAAGAGAGAATTGACCCAATGAATAAATTTGTCGGACGTATATATATATATATATATATATATATATATATATATATATATATATATATATATAAACTTTTGTGCACCCAAACAAGGCATGTTTCCACTCGGACGTAAGGGGCTACTGTGATTAAAAGGCATCCTACATGGGGAGTTGTACAGTAACATATTTCTTCATATTAAATTAAACTTTTTGCATTTTGGTACAGTCGAGGAAACAGATTAGAGAATTCCAAATGTGTATATATATATATATATATATATATATATATATATATATATATATATATATATATATATATGTATATATGTGTGTATATATGTATACAGTGCTGTTCAAAAATATAAGGTCAGAAGTAATTTACGCTTATGGAGTTGTTTAAGCGTTCTTATGACCTAATATTATGAATTTATATTGCGAATACGATCAGTAAACTACCCTTAAATTTTTCGATTCAATTTTTAAGATTATGCTTGCGTATTGCAGATAATTACAAATTAGCATAAAAAGCCTGTTCATAAATATAAGGCCACATTCATTAACTCAAAATAAACCTTTATTAGACACGAAAAAAACTTTTAAACAACTTTATAGTTGTCATAAAGATAGTCTTCACGATAAAATATTATAACGCCCAATCATAATGCCCAGAGGCAAACCTTTGACCGAATTCGAAAGAGGCCGTATTACAGAGATGTCTAAACGTGGATTAACCAGCAGAGCCATCGGACTGGACCTTGGAAGAAGTAGGACGGTGGTGTCGAATTATCTTAAAGCGCCACAGAGCTACAATACTAAAACAAGTCCAGATAGACCACATCTTGTTGGCCCCCGGCTAGGACGAAGGATTCTGAAAATGCTGAAGAAATCGAAATCGGCTTCATCTTCGCAACTAAAGGACGGAGTTGATGTCAAAGTTAGCTCATTGACAGTTAGACGCTTCCTTCATAGGAATGGAAAATCAAGTTTGAAGCGCAAGGCCAAACCACCTCTAAACAACATTCATTAAAAGAAACGACTGGAGTTCGTAAAAGTTCACCAGTGTTGGGTGAATGAATGGAGGTCTGTTTTGTTTACAGATGAGAAAAAATTCAACCTCGATGGGACAGATAAAAGTTTGCCACGTTAAATCTTTTTGTCTGGAGTTGGAGGTGGTGGTAGCTGTATGGTTTGGGGTGCAATTGCATACAGTGGCAAGATGTACATAGAGTTCATAAGTGGTCGTCTTAAGGCCGATGGATACATAAAGCTTTTGAATCAGGCTAGGCTGAGAGAGTGCGGAACAAGATTATGCGGGGACAGCTCGTGCAACAAAAAGTTTATTGGATACATTAGATATACAATTATTGGCCTGACCGGCCAATAGCCCAGATTGCAATCCAATAGAAAATGCATGGATGTAACTAGCTCGCTTGGTATACTCAGATGGACGTCAATTCCAAAGCGTTAAGGACCTCAAAGCAGCAATTGTCGAATCATGGGATAAGATTTCGAGCGAATATCTTCACTCTTTGATTGATGGCATGAAAAACCGCGTGTTCGAGTAAATAAAGAATAACGGTGGTCATACTAAATATTAATTGTGTTTAAAAGTTTTTCGTGTCTAATATAAAGGTTTATTTTGAGTTAATGAATGTGGCCTTATATTTTTGAACAGGTTTTTTATTCTAATTTGTAATTATCTGCAATACGCAAGCATAATCTTAAAAATTGAATCGAAAAATTTAAGGGTAGTTTACTGATCGTATTCGCAATATAAATTCATAAGATTAGGCCATAAGAACGATTAAACAACTCCACAAGCGTAAATTACTTCTGGCCTTATATTTTTTAACAGCACTGTATATATACATATATATATGTATGTATTTATATATATATATATATATATATATATATGTATATATATATGTATATATATATGTATATATATATGTATATATATATGTATATGTATATATATGTATATGTATATATATATGTATGTATATATGTATATATATATCTATGTATGTATATATGTATATATGTATATGTATATGTATGTATATATGTATGTATATATGTATATATATGTATGTATATATGTATATATATGTATGTATATAATTATATATATGTATGTATATATGTATGTATATAATTATATATATGTATGTATATATGTATGTATATAATTATATATATATGTATATATGTATATATATGTATGTATATATGTATGTATGTATATGTGTATATGTGTATATATGTATATGTGTATATATGTATATGCATATATATGTATATGCATATATATGTATATGTATATATATGTATATGTATATGTATGTATATGCATATATATGTATATGTATATATATGTATATGTATATGTATGTATATGCATATATATGTATATGTATATATATGTATATGTATATGTATGTATATGCATATATATGTATATGCATATATATGTATATGTATATATATGTATATGTATATATATGTGTGTATATGTATATATATACATATATATACATATATATACACATATATGCATATATATACATATATATGCATATATATATACATATATATGTATATATATGATAGAATTAACGATAAGTGAAGTATCGTAAAGTGATCTATCGTGATAAAGTAAAGCTCAATACGTTGAGTAGAGCAATCAATTTTAAAGAAGGAAAGATGAAGATAAAAAATTGCATAAAATTACATAAAATTACATAAAATGGATACAAATTTTATTACATCGAAAATTACTTTGCCTTGTCTCCAACCAGAGCTCTCGCTTTTCTTAGACTCGATCAGAGTCACTACTTAAATTCCCGACTGCCTGCGTTTAATATACACATTTCAAACTCAACTTCTGAAAAACTACTTTCATTCTCGGTACACGGAAGTATTTTTAAATGGCCATAATTCTCAAAATTACATCCGAATAAATGCGTTCCATCTACGATTGAACTAAACAACTTTGTATTGGATTTACTTCATTTTGAACATTTTCAACGCTACCTTCACGACACTCCTTTTTTCCATCTTTAAATCTCCTTTCATCGGACACCTTATCAACGGACATTCACCAACTGAACAGACTCCATATTTTTTACACGCATACTCTTACTCTCCATTACTTTATATTTCTTCAAATTTTGAATTTTGGCTTTTCCACTGCCAACTTATCCATCTATGTAATTCCTCTGATGATAAAATTTTAATCTTTGAAAAGCCAAGCCAAGGAAAGAAAGATAAACCTGGTTTTACCGAGTACACCTTGCATTAAACAATCGAAGTTGAAAAAGAGTATGTTATTCGTACATCTTTATCTATCTTGTTTCATTTATCTTTATAATTGTTCTATCTCGTATATTGAGCTTCAACCATTCCACTATAGGTTCTATCATCTAAAAGTATACTTTTAGTTTCATATATATATATATATATATATATACATACATACATATTAGTATTTCATTTTATAAGGAGATATCATTTTTTATGTATCAATTTTCAGTATTTACTTCAACAGTGCTCGTTACGTAAGTAGAGCTAGGTAGTAAGTATGAAAATATATTTATGGCAATTAAGCTACACTCACAAATATATTTGAAAATACAGATATCGGCCTTTATAGAGATGAGTGATTAGCGATAATAAGAGATTTCAACAAAGTCAAGGGAGAAAACTTCAAGAAAATGATACATATGGAAATGAAAAAACTAGGCCTAAAAGTAAAAGTACTGGCTAACATAAAAACAAATCACTTCCTAGACGTCACGTTAAACTTAAATAAATATACTTACGAACCATGCCTAAAAGATAACGCCAATCCAATATAAGTAAACCCAAAGTCTAACCACCACCCCCCATCAATCATAAAACATATTCCGAATTCTATCGAACGTAGGCTTATCAATAATTCTAGCAACGAAAGTGGTTTCAAAAATCAAGCAACATTTACAATACAGCTCTAAAAATAGTGGTTACATACCGAAATTAAATATAAAAAACAGGACACTAATAATTACAACAAAATTAAAAATAAAAGAAAAAGAAATATAATCTACTATACACCGCCCTATAACCAGATGCTAAAATCTAAACTGGGCAAAAAATTCCTAAATCTGATTGAAAAACACTTCCCCGTAACCAATCCCGTGCATAAAATATTCAATAAAAATAACCTAAAACTATCCTACAGCTGCTGCGAAAATCTAGAAATGATAATTAAGGCACACAATAACAAAATACTGAAGGAGAACAGCAGAAATGAAGAAAAAATAACAAATTACATAAAAAAGTGACAAATATAGCAAAAATAACACTAAGAAGAACAAAAATATAAACACTACAAATAAAAATAAACAAAACACTAATAGTAACCACCCGAATAGAAATGAAAAAGTTAGCAATGAAGAGAAAAGACGTAACTGCATAAATCGTACACTTTTTCCACTAGGAAATTAAATGCCTAACAAAAGTATTGTATACCAAGCACAATATTTGCCAAAAGAAGACCGAATAACAAGTACTACGTCCCTAGATTTTAAAACAGATATTATGACCACAAAAGCACATTTAAAAACAGAGAACGCCGAATTAAAACAGCACTAGCAAACCACTATTGGGAGCTCAAAGAAAATGGACGCTCACCAATAATTGAAAGGAAAATAATACGACAGGCCAGTACATGTAGAAATTTAAACGACCCGTGTAGATTATGCCTGAATGAAAAATTTGAAATCCTAAACTTTAAGACCATCGAAATCTATTAAACTGTAGAAGTTAGATAGCAAACAGCTGCTTACACAGAAATAAATTTACCTTAGGCTAACGATAAATAAATAAATAAACAAATAAGTAAAAAAAACTAAACTAAACAAAAACTTAACAATTTAAAAATTAAAACCTAAAATAGAAATACAAGGAACCACGTGTTAAAATAAATTCACCCATTATATTGACACAACATAGGAAACAAGATATAGGCCAATCTATAGAAAACAGAACAATAGAACAGGATATAGGAAGTATCACTAACAAGACCTTTGTTCGTGGGAAGCCCAACGATTGGCTGAGAGAACAACAAAGAATCTGATTGGTTAACTAGGTAGCCGTGTATATAAAAACACTCGGCAAAAATAACTCCATGCATTTTAGCCTGAAGATTCCCCCGGGGATGAAATGCGGGAGCCTCTGTGTAGCTTAATTGCCATAAATATATTTTCATAGCTTACTATATATATATATATATATATATATATATATATATATATATATATATATATTAGTGTGTGTGTGTGTGTGTGTGTGTGTGTGTGTGTGGAGGATACTCATGCATATGACGAATTTTGGGGTAAATGATTTGGTGGGAGAGGGGAGAGACGACCTAGACTTAAAACAATAGTTTTGTTTTAAGTTAAAATACAGGAACAATCAAGAGACCGAAGGCGGCTATTAGCTTCAGAAATGAAAATATTCACATACTAGATATTACTAGTAAGCAATAAGTCATGGAAAACTTACATCCAATTTGTTGCTACGATTGTTTAAAAAATACTTGAAACATTAATTTTAAATAATAAACATTTCATCCATAACTTTGTTGTAAACACGAAACAAAATCTTTCTCATTTATTCATATAGATAAAAAATTAACATCTTGCTAATTTCAATATAAATTCATTTTCTTTTAAATGTGACCGTAAAGAAGGGAAAAGAAAGAAGAAATCATATTTGCCTTTTTAGTTATAATTCATAAATAGACCGCAGCTTTTTGAAAATCAAGTTAGTGTCCTTAAATAAACGAACATTTGAACACAATTGGTTAATATTTATCCAGGGTATTTAATAGTGCGAAACAGAACTACTTGTTATATTAAAATCAAAGCAATTATTGAAGTAAAAACCAATAACAAATAATAGTTACTTAATAAAAATCTCTTTTTTTTTTCAAAATCAATATGCAAATTAGTAAAACCTAGCGACGGATCGCGTATATGCATAAGCAGTATATATTTAAAAAATAAATAAATAAAAAAAAGATGGCGCGTCTATTGTGTACAGTTGAATTAATTTGAAATAGGGCGTTTTGACGTCACCATGAGTGGGCTCAGGTATTTAATTCCCTCCCACCGCAGGAATATATGACCCAAGGTCGGAAAATGGAGGAAGAGTCAAGCCACCCCGGTAAAGAAGGAGCACTCTGGCATAGCAAAAATAGCCTGGGCAACCCCGTCGGCATTCCCCGGTAAGGGCGCCTCAGGCAGCAAGCAATAAACTTACTCCCCCCAAAGAGTGAAGGCAATGCCTCGGAGGGTGCACCTCCTAGGACAACCCAGGACAGTATACCTCAGCCCGGCAGATAAAAGGCCACCGAAATGGCCCAGTTCCTGCCGGACTGATTGACGAGAACGAATCCTCGACTGGTATTACCCCATCCCGACGTCTTCAATCAACCGAAGTTAATGAGAGACTGAACAGGATGGGGTGTGAGCCCAACTCAACTTTCGCATTTCTTCATTTAGATGATCGAATTAAAGTATTAATACGTGTATTTTTTTTTAATAAACAGCCGTATTTTCTTTCCCTTATTATATTTGTATAAAAGTCGCATTAAACGCTAAGAAATAAAATAATAGATTTTAAAATATCTAAAAAACAAACAAAAACAAAATGAATAACGATGTATATTTTTTGTTAGTTGTTTAACATGAAATGATGTTTTTTTAATCATTATGAAATACTCCACCGACAATAAATGACAGGCACGCGAACGAAATTTGAAATCAGCAACAGCTGCGGACGGACATCCGTCCGGCATACGTCTCGTAAACATGGCGTTTGCGTAAACATGGCGACCGGTAATTATTTTATCGCTAGCAGGAAGGCCCGACGTTGCTCGGGATTTAATTAGGAACACTATGCGCCATATAGTGACGTGACACATGGTCTTTATTTTCATATTTCGGTGAATATCTGTATTTCTTCTCCGTCTCGCAAACAAACAACAAAAAAAAAAAAATTCCAAATTTAATACCATTTCTATATCTTACGCGCGTTTCACAGCAAAGTCAAGAGAAATAAGAAAAGGTATTAAATTTGAAAAAAATAAATAAAAATAAATTTTGTTTGTGAGACGTAGAAGAAATGCAGGTATTCACCGAAATATGAAAATAAAGAAATTGTAAAAAATAAATGAAAATTATGGTTTGGGATTGATTTTTCCTATGCTCATTAGAGTGCAACTATAATGTATATATGCTCTGAAGCTTGTAATACAACTTCATTGAGCTTACAATTTGAAACATTTTACATTTTTTCATTAAAGCAAACATTGTTAAAAAATAATACCTTTTTATTTCTACTTTTCTAATGATTTTTTTTTTGTTTTGAAATCAAAATAATTAATGTATGTTCCATATGTATCATGAACGCTTTCAATTTTTCGTCGAATCATCTTCAGGTGACAAGAGTACAAATTTGTTAATAACACGAAAATAATACATTCCGAAACCAATTTTAAGAAATTAAAGATACTCGAAGCTACCTACAATTTATAACATTACACATGAAACCAGAAACAACATTTTTAAAAAGCTTAACGTAATAAAATGTTATCCTGTAACGCTAATTCTGGCGTCACGGAATTTAAATTGTAAATGTCTTTCCTGGAAAAATGCGAGACCGTTCTTCACGTGCGCGTTTCTCGGCTATCTTTTGAAATGACCTTCTTTTCTACAGCTTTTTTGTTCATTTGCTTTTGTCACCTGAAGATGATTCGACGTACAGTAGTACAGTGTAATATAGTTTTCGATGTGATGTTGGTTATTATTATTATTATTATTATTATTATTATTATTATTATTATTATTATTATTATTATTATTATTATTTGTAGTGGTATTTTTTAAGTTTTGAATCATTAATTTTATTTGTTCATCGACGATATAATTAGAGAATTCGTTATGAATAAGAACTTGTTTTATTTTTTTAATTCAATGAGGAGTGTTTTTTTAGTGGGGGAAATTAGTTTTGCACCGTTTAGTACGTTTTCAACAATGGCTATTGGTGGACATTCGCTCTTGAAATTCAAAAGACTAGAATTTAAGCTGATTCTGTTTTTATAAGTGAAAGTGTTAAACGTATTATTAGAGGTGTCAATAAGAACATCAAGGAATGGGATTTTATTATTTACATTTAGTTCTACGGTGAATTTAAAAACAAAGTTTTTTGGGGAAAAGGTCTTGAAGTGTGTGTATTTGTTCATTATTATCAGCTACAATAAGAATATCATCGACATAGCATACATAAATAAAGGGTTTTACAATGTTACTAAATATTTTGTTTTCGCTAAAAATCGTTCTGAGAACCGAACCCACTGAAACTCCGTCAATTTGAGTGTAAATGTTTCCCTTGAAGTCATAAAAAGGTACTTCAGTGATGCAAATTAATTTGATGATGATTCGACGAAGAACCGAAAACGTTCGAGATACATATAGAACATAGATTATATTTTTATGATTTTAACACAAAAAAGATCATTAGAACAATTGAAAAAATAAAAAAGGGATAATTAAACACAGAAATTCTGTTATCTTAAACAACGTTTACTTAAATGAAAAAATTCTGCCTAAATATATTCATATATAAATATATATATAATACTTTTATTGTTTATTATCTATGTATGTATACGTTTCGTCATTTTTAATCGGGACTCATTAGCATAGATATATAACTATTCACTACTGGTCGCGTGATTCGAAACCCTGGGCTACGAATATTTTACAACTCAAATCCGACACCTAGAACCATTCGGCCACCGCTGGATGACTAAATAAACAGTGATAATTTCAACAGTTATGTCTGCGGCTTGACGTCATATATAAATAACTCGCAGTGAATGCTGGGCCCTCACCCAGTCCTCTCTCGCCAGACTGCAGCGCAATGACAGATCCATGATCATATGGTTCTACAATGTGAAATCTGACCAAACCTAACACATTAGGTCAAAGGATTTACTGAAAGCACTACACCTGCGTAGCATATCAGTTCTCCTCCGGACGAATCGGTTATCCTGGTATGATCATGTGGAGCGTTCATCATACTGGATAAATCGTTGTAGAAGCATGGATGGTTGACCGGGCTAAGAAAACTTGGAAACTCGTGATTAGACGAGACCGTTACAGAGTTGAATTTTGACACAGTTGACCCGCTAAACCGTGTGAACGGAAGAGTTAATTTAGGAAATATTAGAAAACGTCTGACCGTTGAACAAAGGAAAAGCGACGTTAAATTAATGGAAGAAGAAAATATATATCCTCTTATTATTCATCTTTTTCTTCTCCTACTCTTCATTAATTCCTTGAACAAAATAGTTTTGCGCTTTAAATTTTCACTGTTTTAGTCGACGGGGCAACATAATTTGATTTTGGAACAATTCATTTTAAAATGCGGAATTTTTTTTACATTAACTACATCAGATTAATCATTAATTACCATCTTTGCTAATCGGCTAATTTTTTTATGTGTGTGAAAGGTGATAACGTACTTACGAATATGAAATGCCTTGGCGTATAATTATATAGATGGGGTGAGGACCCGTACCCCTCCTTGCCGACAGATCCTCGACGCCCCTATATTGAGAAACAACTATCTCAAACAGAACTCTAACCTTAGAATTACTTATCGCGTCCTCATTAGACAGTGGTAATTTCGGCTCTCTTACACACACACACACACACACACACACACGCATACACACACACATACGCATACACACGCACGTAAACACACACAAACAACACATACCGTTGTGAGTCATAAAGATGTAATTTCTCGTTGGCTTTAAGGAACGGATATAATCGACAGAGTTGATTCATAACGCAAAAAAATGATACGAAGGATCCTGTAACAGCCTTTAGTGGCAGCCAGATTCTTTCATCTCTTTGTTCATATCCAAGCACTTTGAAAATCGGTTAGATGTGAAATCGAGCAGAGATTGTTAGATAAGTCAGTAATTAGGCGCTCAAAATGGGATATAAAACATCTCATATTTATCTCTTTTTGGAATCAGAAACTATCGAGCCAATATGACAGCGATATTACAACCCGGCGCTTATTCGCTTCTGTGCCTACAGACATATCCGTCGCTTCTCCAGAAGAGATTCTTTTCAAACAAGCTTGTATTATCAGAGAGGTTAGACTACCTAAAGAGGTACGGTTACGTTGATTATGTCTCGCTAGTTAACACTATGTCCTGTTAACCGCTCCTTTTCGCATTGGTCGCTGACTACGATTTTTGTTGTATTTATATACAAGCTGTTCCGACCCGGCGTTGCCCGGGACTTTTTTGGTTTACCCAAAGAATTCTTTAAAATTAAGATCGTTGAAATACTTCACTAGTCTGAGGATTGTTTTGACAAACATTATCTTTGGGATAACTCCACAAATAAAAATCTAAGAGATTAAGGTCCGGATCACACTTTCTGTTGATGAGCTGATCAGCACGATCTTGTCCATATAATTAAACGGCTATAAAACAAATAATGCTTGAGATTCATGATTGAAACTTGGTGGACACGTCAGGCATAGACTGAAGTTCATTTGTACAAAAAAATCCTGAGCAGCCCTGTCATATTCCCCGGTAGGAGTGCCCCAGGCGATTAGCAATAAACTAACCCTTTCTCAAAGGGTGAGAAGGCAAAGCTTGGGAGGGTGGACCTCCTATAACTGCATAGAACCATACCCCAGACCGACAGAAGCAATGACCCAGGCTCTGTCGGACTGATTGTCGAGGATGTGTCATCTACTGGTATGACACCTACTGAGAAATGTGCCAGTATAAAGGCAACTTAATTTGAACTTGTCCAACACATCAACTTTTAGGGGTAAAATAATAAGCAACTACACAAATAAAAATATTTTATTTTGTTAATTAAAAAAGGGCCACGCGGTTTTTACCAACAGGTTGTCCGTAACGTGTCGGCCACTATGTAAGAAACGTTAATTTGACAAAAGATAAGACAACAGTAACAAACTGTCACTGGTGTCAGCTCGGACAGTTCAACCGAGCATGACTATTAACGTGAGTGTCCAAACAACAAGGAGAGAGTTTGAATGCTCACTAGACACCGTCATCCATTGTCTTCGATCTCGCTGTACATGGGTTTGTCAGGACAACCTGGCATGAGGATGCTTCACTCTACAAGTAAACCCTGGCCAAATGTTCAAAATACCATAGTATTCGCAGCACAAATAAATTCTTCTTTGCATTTCTACCCACTGGCTCATACGAGGGATGGTGCACCTTCTCCTGGTGATGCTACCTCAAGTAACAGCACTAAGTTGGATACTCCACTAGACCAGATGAGTTCTGGTCCTAAAATCCGGCAAGACGAAGAAAAAACACAATAAAAATGAACTAGGACATAGTTAAGTGGTCCATTGGAACGAAAAAAATTATTATTCTTCACTGCTTTACAAACTAAAGTAGGGAAGATCCTTGTATAATCGGATATCTATGTTAATCACAAGGAAATTAAGTGTTAGCTCCAGGAATGAAACCTGTTATTCTCTGAGTACTAACAGAACGAAAATGGGAAAAAAAGCATTCCACGAAGATGCTTTTCAACAACATCCGAATGCAATCAGCAGCAGTCCTTCATGACCCTCTGACAACGAAAGTTGAACGAGTGATCATGTAACTGCTTGTTACTATCTCCTAACGTGGCTGCTGCGTTACCTTCACCTGATGTCTCTCCCATTTAGGGATCAAAGCAGCTGACGATAAAACTACGGTGGGTTCTCAACAGGCTCAGGCTAGTGCCACCTAGCACTACAACTCAGCGAAAGCGATCATCCGGTGATAAATCCGAGGACAGTCACCCGAACACACAAGAGTACGAAAACCCTACGGCAAAAAAGAGAGAAAGTCAAGCACCGCCTAGGGGCGTCCTTAAACCGGAGTGAGCAAGTTACTTTTGGCTGACTCCGATCAAGGCATCACCAGGGCTCAAATACTGGCTCTCTAAAATCAATCAGGCAGCTGACGTAATTTGCAAGAAGTGCGGACTCCATGATAAGACGGCCGAACACATACTAACAGATTGTCCAAGAATTTACAACCAACTACCCGCTCCACCATTTACCACGTTCTGACCTACGACCCAGGTCGTGCTAAACGGATCTGGGAGAGATAGAAAGGACTAGCAGACCTCCACGAAGAAACGAGAATCTATGGCGAAAGGGGAGTAACAATCAAGCACCGTCTAGAGGCGTCCTTAAATCGGAGTAAGTTATTCTTGGCTGACTCCGATCGGTGCACCACTCAGGACTCAGATACTGGCTCTTCAAAATCAATCGTTCAGTTTGTATTCATAGATCAAGGAGCACCATTCCTGAAGCTAACAATTCATTTATTTATAAGTTGTCTCCGCGCCGAACCGAACCTCCTGCGATTGGGTGTCTAACAAACAAAAGCAGCAGCAACCAGTCCAAAGATGTTTCTCAACCAGATGTCATCAAAAGCAGCCAATCCAGTGATAATGTCAAATATATTAACAGATTACGCATGTGAACAACCTGTCGCAATATACGATAACCGGCTACAAAACTTCTCTTTTAAAAACTGCTACATGTGAAGAACTTTTCATAACGACTACAACTGCGCGCACGTCGTCGATTTTATCAGCGATCAATAAAATCGGCACTTGGACATCCAGTAGGTCTTTTATTCTTATTGTTGGCTTTTGTCTCACTTTTTCTGTTGGCGCTACAGATCCACGGGCTTCAATCGACCAACAACAATGGCGACTTCTTCCCAACATCAAAGCGACCCTCTCAAAGTCCAACCCTTCCTCACCGGGCTAACAGGGCTAACAGGACTCTGGTCAAAATTCAGGAGGAGCCGGCATCAGGATCCGTCGTCCTTTGGTCGTCTCTACCTCTGTATATGGCAAGCAAAGACGTGTCAGTCACGGAACAGAAAATCAATAGAGTGAAAGTGGTAACGTTGCTTCGGTGCCATTCCTTCGTGTGTTCTGTGCCAAACCTTCACCAACTTCGCATGCAACCGCTGGGCCGTGCTGTACTCGGTGTCGGGGGTACACACCTGCAATCCTTCAGGTTAATGAATAGCTGCGAGAAACGAGAAGGACTTCATGCAGACCAGATAAATCTGAGGCACGATCTACGTGAGCTCTATACAGAAGTGCAACTCGTCTACCAAACAAATAAAAACATAAAAGCAATACCAATGTATTCAAGAATTCCATTTCTTAACACGTTTTCAGAAAATAAAAACCTGATTCAAGAATTGAGGTGAGAGATTTTTCGCCCCCAAAGAAATAACAAAGAAGCAGATAGTCTACTTCCATAGCAAAAGTGCGATCAGTGAAGAAGTAAGGGAAAAGAAAGCCGTCTTGTCTATGCCAAGCATACCAGTCGAGAATACGTCCTCGACAATCAGTCCGACGGAGATTAGGCCATTGTGACGGCAATGGCCTTGTTTCTGTCGGATATCTTCTGTTCTGTTCAGCTGTAAGAGGTCCACCACCCCAGACCTTGACTTAGTGCTTCGGGAAAGATTTAGTTTATCGCTAACTACCTGAGGCGCCCTAATCGAAGAATGTCGAGGGGCTGCTCATGCATTTTTACGGGGTCACAGTGCACGACATCTGGTGCACTGGCAATTAAGTACAATTCCCTGAATTTCGATTTTTTTTCTTAAGATCCCTTACATTTTACGCATTTTCTAAAATGAAAATCGTGTAATGAATTTGGTGCCCGGAAAATTCGGCAAAGGAAAATTCGGCCATTATGGAATAAATATCGATTGAAAAAAGATTTTAGAATCGTTCTTGCGGGGGGTATAGCTGTACATACGGGGCTACCCATCCTCTAAGTAAACAAAGAACTATCGTAAAAATTTAATTTAACTTGAAAATCTTATATAAAAATAAGCCCGGTCTGTAAACTGCACAAGTACTAAAAATATAATACAAGAAGGGGTCTTTATTGGGGGGTAGACCCGTACTTACAACTATATCCCCGCAAGAAAGGTTCTAAAATCTATTTTCAATCGATATTTATTCCATAATTGCCGAATTTTCTTATTTTGCCAAAATGGAGGAATTTTCCATTTCCGAATTTTTCTAAATTCAATGAATTTAGATCAAAATTAGAATAAGAATTCTAGACATAAGATTTACTATTATTATATCTTGATTTTAATCTTCGTAAGGAAGCATAAAATTTGTACAAAGCTGTTCTGTTCTGGATTTGATTTTACTCGTCCAGGTATTATTCTGGCTTAATTATAAAAAATAAATGTAATTTTTTAACGTGTGTATATGCTTTAATTATAGTTATAACAAAAGTACTTAGCTTTGTCGATTCTAAGCTAAAAGGGAATAATAATAAAAACGAGCTGGTAATGCTTTTTTTGTTTTTCTCTTTTTTATTCTTTATATTTTGGTATCTTTTCTCTCATATTTTTCCTATAATATTAATTTTTTAAATCTATTCATTTTTTTAAATATTTTATCTATTTTTGCTTTTCTCTTTTTTTATTCTTTATATTTGGTTTCTTTTCTCTCATATTTTTCCTATAATATTAATTTTTAAATCTATTCATTTTTTTAAATATTTTATCTATTTTTGCTTTTCTCTTTTTTTATTCTTTATATTTGGTTTCTTTTCTCTCATATTTTTCCTATAATATTAATTTTTTTAAATATTTTATCTATTTTTGCTTTTCTCTTTTTATTCTTTATATTTTGGTTTCTTTTCTCTCATATTTTTCCTATAATATTAATATTTAAATCTATTCATTTTTTAAAATATTTTATCTATTTTTGTTTTCTCTTTTTTATTCTTTATATTTGGTTTCTTTTCTCTCATATTTTCCTATAATATTAATTTTTAAATCTATTCATTTTTTTAAATATTTTATCTATTTTTGTTTTTCTCTTTTTTATTCTTTATATTTGGTTTCTTTTCTCTCATATTTTTCCTATAATATTAATTTTTAAATCTATTCATTTTTAAAAATATTTTATCTATTTTTGTTTTTCTGTTTTTATTCTTTATATTTGGTTTCTTTTCTCTCATATTTTTCCTATAATATTAATTTTTAAATCTATTCATTTTTTTAAAATATTTTATCTATTTTTGTTAGTCTTTTTTTATTCTTTATATTTGGTTTCTTTTCTCTCATATTTTTCCTATAATATTAATTTTTAAATCTATTCATTTTTTTTAAATATTTTATCTATTTTTGTTTTTCTCTTTTTTATTCTTTATATCTGGTTTCTTTTCTCTCATATTTTTCCTATAATATTAATTTTTAAATCTATTCATTTTTTTTAAATATTTTATCTATTTTTGTTTTTCTCTTTTTTATTCTTTATATTTGGTTTCTTTTCTCTCATATTTTTCCTATAATATTAATTTTTAAATCTATTCATTTTTTTAAATATTTTATCTATTTTTGTTTTTCTCTTTTTTTATTCTTTATATTTGGTTTCTTTTCTCTCATATTTTTCCTATAATATTAATTTTTAAATCTATTCATTTTTTTAAATATTTTATCTATTTTTGCTTTTAACTTTTTTTATTCTTTATATTTGGTTTCTTTTCTCTCATATTTTTCCTATAATATTAATTTTTAAATTTATTCATTTTTTTAAATATTTTATCTATTTTTGTTTTTCTCTTTTTTATTCTTTATATTTGGTTTCTTTTCTCTCATATTTTTCCTATAATATTAATTTTTAAATCTATTCATTTTTTAAAATATTTTATCTATTTTTGTTTGTCTTTTTTTTATTCTTTATATTTGGTTTCTTTTCTCTCATATTTTTCCTATAATATTAATTTTTAAATCTATTCTTTTTTCATTTTTTCCTTTCTGGTTTCTTGGCTATTAAATGATGTGTTCTTAAAATTCTATTCTTTTCGATGCCATATTGAAGCATTATTTTCTTCGATTTAAAGCTGGAATGATTTTTGTTTCCTTCCTTTCTTGAATCGGGGGGGGTGAACTTTACTTAACTTGAAATGCTTGAATAACAAACATCGTTCTAACATGATTTCAGAATCGGATCGTTATAATGGTGAATTCTCCATCTCGACGATAAGTTTCGTTAAGATGTTGCCGCCTTGTGAGATTCTTTCCAGCTAACAAGTTCCCGCGATTTCTGGTTAAGTTGAATCACGTGATAAAAATTCAAACGGTCTGTACGCCTCGTGTGCAATGTTCACTTCAACCTATTTGGTAGAGCGCTAAATGCTAACAGTGGGCCTTATAGAGAGGGGTGACAGAAAGATAGAGAGAAGGAAAGACAAAAGAAGGAAAAACGAAAGAAAGAAAGAATAAGGAAAAAAGAAAAAATATTTTATATTCATGACTTTGTTTAGGGCATTTTTAAGTACGAGTGTGTACATACGTCACATCCTTCCATGTGAATAAAACAAAAATTCTACTTTTTTTCTTTAGAACCAAAAGATATTCTACATGCGAGATAATGCATTTTCACCCTGGTTAACTATACTTTTAATATGTCTGATTTTGCAGATTACATTAAGTTAGTTTTTAGTTCATACATTAGATCCATTGCTCTTTCTGCTTCTCGTAAAATCGGTTCTCTCTATCGTTCCAAACAGTTTCTTACACCTTAGGCTATTCTCTATATCTACAAATCTACTATTAGACCATGTATGGAGTACTGTTGTCATATTTCGGCTGGTGAATCTCTGTCCGATTTGAGGGTTCTTGAAAAAGTGCAGAAACGTATCTATAATTTGATTAGTCCTATCCGTCTTTCTTTTTCTCTGCATCCTCTCTCTCTCTCTCTCCCTTCTCTCTCTCTCTCTCTCTCTCTCTCTCTCTCTCTCTTTCTCTCTCTCACACAACATCGTTCTTCATGTCCGTAATGGAAGCATTCCTAACACTTATGCTTCTTAAATGGACAAAAGCGCGAAAAATGCATCTCGCCGCAATTCCAGCAAGCACTTAGTGGGTTTGTTTTATTGTAGGGGGGTTATTAACCTTTGCCCAGACACTGCTTGTAGTAGATGGATTACTGGAACTTTTCTTTGTTTCTTTATTTATTTTAGACACTCAAACTATTTTAGATCCATGCGGATAGGTAAAACAGATTTTTAAGACAAACTATTTTCGTTTGATCGGTGGCTGTGTGGATAAGCGTTCGTCTTCAGTTTATGCCATATTTCAGCGTCCGAATCTTATACTAGACCATTGTTGTTTTTTGTTTTTGTTTTTACTATAGAGTTCCAGTTATTTCCATGCCGTTCAGCACATTTGACTCGTTGGTCTAGTGGTCTTCATCAATTCGCTGTTTTAGTACCTCGTTGTAATACAGCTTCCTATTCCAGTAGCATCTTTTCAAGACCTGCAAGCTTGTGGAAGTCTCTTTTAGCTGACTGCTTTCCTCCTAACTATAACCTTAGTCTTTTCAAGACTAATGTCAATAGGTATCTCCTGTATTTAGGATAATCATCTTTCATTCTCTTTTAGCCGGAGGTAACGGTGACTAAGTGGTTAACGACACAAGCTGACAACCTGGGTGTGGCAAGTTCGAATCCAGTTCGTTCTGCAGAAACATTTTTACTTAGGATGTTGGCAATTTTCAGGTGGTCCCTCCTGTAAGTGCCCGATGTCTTTCTACAATTAATTCTAACTCTAAATATATCGGGGAAACTAATGCCAACGACAGAATCATCTGATTCATACGAACTGAATGAATGAATTCTGTTTAGCTTTTTACATCAAGTGGCATCATGTCTTGTCTGGAGCGACTTCTATAAAAAAAAGCAATCATAAAGCTTAATAATGCACATTTTTAATTATTTTATTGCTATTTAAAACTTAATCTTTTTCATTAGTGTGGTGTGAACGTTTTAACTATATACTGTTCATATTCTGATTTTAACTATAATTCAAACGTCCGGAAATATAAGACAAGCCACATGGATTTCGTCCTGTTATACCTATAGCTGATGTGCTGGCTGTGATATCGACACAGGGTCAGTGAATCTATTCATGGGGACTCGTTTCCAATACGAAACCCTTTTGCATAACAAAGGCCTTCGATTGGGTTTGGCACAAAGGTTTGTTTCACAAACTTCTTAGCTATGGAATATCTGGAAACGTCCTTTAAACCATCAAATCTTGTCTCACTGATAAGCCCAACTCTCTTCCTGATCTTCATAAATGATCTTCCCAATCATTTCTGAGATCGTTCGTTGACACCTATGCATGCGACACAACTATCTTTGGCAGCACTTCAAAGATAATTGATAATCAAGATATTTCTTACTCTCTCTCTCTCTCTCTCTCTCTCTCTCTCTCTTTCTCGCTCTCTCTCTCTCTCTCCAATTTGGAGCACGTGGTCCAATGGGGAGAAACGTGGATTGTTTATTTTAACGCCTCTAAAACCAAGCTTCTCTCTTTTCACCACCAACACTCTGATCCTCACTTCTTCTCAGTCGAATTTAATGGCTCTCTTTTTTTAGGAAGCTCCCTCCTTTGATAAGCTTCTAGGGATGACTTTCACCCCACACCTGAAATAGAAGACTTACATAACATCTGTTGGTAAGCTTGCTGGAAAATTTGTTGGATATTCCTTCGGTCCTGAAAGTATCTGACTGCTAATGCAATCCTCTGTATAAGAACCAGATTCTCTCTAAGATTGAGTACGGCTATCATATATGGGGAGGTGCTGCTCGGGGCACTCTCTTGTCTTGACAGAGTACAGAATCGACTTCGCAATCTAGTGGGGGGGGTGATCTCTTCTCTACCCCGCAACCCCTTTCACAAAACAAGATGTAGTTAGCCTCTCTCTGCTGTATCGGCAAGTTCATGATGGGTACTCGATTGAGCTTAAATCCCTGGTTCCCCCACCCCATGTAAAACATTCACAACAAGAACTCGTCTGGCTTAAACCACAGCAAGTAACTTCTCTCTCTCTCTCTCTCTCCATCTCTCTCCATCTCTCTCTCTTCCTCTTCCTCTTCCTCTCTCTCTATCTCTCTCTCTCTCTCTCTCTCTCTCTCTATCTATCTATCTATCTTTCTATTTCTGTACAAAAACAACGGACCTTCCACGAACAAAATTTCCATCCTAGAACACTCCATCTCTAGAATAAGATACCACGAGTCTGTTTCCTAACCGACTACAGCATGGTCGTCTCCAAGTCTAATGCAAACAGGTATATGTCAAGCTCGCCTCTTGGAAAATCAAGACCTGTTAAGTAATCCTTTGCCCACTCCACCCATTATTTCAAATCCTTTCGTGACAGCGACCAACGTCCAACCATCAATTTTTTTTAACCCTTATCCTAGAGTGCCCCTCTGGCCTTGATAACCTATGACCTATCAGTAAAAAGAAATTTAGTTAGGGAATTGATCCACCGTGTTAACAAAAACGAAACGAAGCGACGCAGCTTTCGCCCTAGACAGGTTAAGCCGGCTTCCTACAAAGGAAGTTTCTAGGGAATATTAAATTCACAAGCGATCCCCAGACGCATGTATATCCCAGTCAGAGGAGAGTTAGGTTTTTGCAGTTATTGCAAGGAAGTGTCTTCATCCTCCCACATACAGCACCTGGTCTTCCAAAATGGTCACTCATCTGGTACTCACCAGTCTCAACGTTGCTTAACTTCGCTGATCTAACGAGAACCGGTGTGTCAACGTGATTATGCCATGTTACTTAATTTTTAATAAAATATGTCTGCAAAAGCAGGTGAGATGACACCATGATTGGTGGCAGACGGTGGCGAACAATATTAGTTTAGTTATAAATACTTTTCAGGATCATTTACCCTGGAATATTATATCAATTATTAAATACAATTTAAATACAATCAATTAAATACAATTTATTAAATAATTTATGTATTAATTAATTTATTTAAATAATCTATTTATAATTATAATATGGAAATTTTATAATATGTTATAAAAAAAAATTATGGAAATATTATAATAATAATTAATTTATTTAAATAATCTATTCATAATAATCTATTATAATAATTTAAATAATCTATTAAATAATTAAACAATCTACAATAAATACAATCTATTAAATACAATTTAAATACAATCTATTAAATACAATTTAAATACAACCAATCATTAAATACAATTTATCCTGGAATATCATATGCACACATGTAAGTTGTGGATAACTTAGGTTGAATTATCAACACAAAACAATATTGAAAGGTAATTTTTATTCGTGAACTTTTAAAGATCAAGTGTGAGTTACGGATATGTGTATGTTGCTAGGTTTTATTTACTCCTCCCCAGGAGTTAGGCACAAGGCCAGTTTTATCTTACTCCCACGAGTAAGATGTGACCCAAGATCGGGTCGAAAAGTGGGGTTTGAAAAGCCAGCGCTCGAGAGGTGAGCACTCTGGCCATTTAAAAATTGCCTGGGCAGCCCCGTCGGCATTCCCCGGTAGGGGCGCCTCAGACAGTAAGCAATAAACTTACTCCTCCCCAAAGAGGGGAGGCAAAGCCTGGGAGGGTGGACCTCCTAGAACTGCACAGGACATGCGTGCAGTATCCATCGGAACAGATACTACACTTTGATCTTAGCCAAAAGGCGACTTTCCACGCAGCAGATACTTAAAAACTTGTCAGCTAAAAAGCGGGAATAATTATTTTTGATTACTTAAGCAACAAAAAAGGGGGTTGTCCATCTTCCCCAATTCGCTGCTGATTCGGATGTATTTGATTGGTTGAATTACATTTTTCATGGCAGCTATGACAGAAATTTAAGCCATGGGAGGGGCGTGGAATTGGTGACAATTTAGCAGAGCATTGTGTTCTCGGGCATGAAGGGTTGCCCCTGAGAGAATCGGAATTTTTGAAAGTCATAAAAAATGACATGGGGCGATTAATTGTTTTCGTTTTAGAAATTTAATCATTGAGACCCGGCGGGTATATTAAACTCTTGGTGTAAGATGTTCAAGCCTCTCTCAATCGTATAAGTCTATTGCGGGACGGTGAAGCCTGCACTTAAGCAATAAATATAGCATTATTTTTAAATTTAAATGAGTTTTTTTTCTTTCTTTGGAGGGTATTGTACGGTTTAGGTGCGCCCTCCCCAAAGTAAAGTTTACAAAATAAAAAAGCATAATAATATGACAACATTACTCACCCTGTTTCCTAGAATAAATATTCCATAATTCATGATAAGTTTAATAGTTTAGGATTTTACCTAGCACATACATCTTATTGACGCGAATGCGCGCGCACCGATTCTTTAAAAATGTATTACGTAACATAACTCAAAATTTGATGTAGAGCATTTTTTGAAGTCTTAGAGATCGGGGTGTCTTTTGTTTGGCACACCCGCTAGATGGTAAAATTAACAAAATATAATGTGCCCATGTTACTCACCGGGATGCTAAGAATATATATTCCAAAATTCATAATGATCGGTTCATAACAAATTAATTAAAAAAAACTTTTTTATTACAGAAGATCAGAACAACAGAGGTACCGTCGGTTTCGAATCCGACAAAGAGGAATAGCACATGAAGATCCTTTGTGGACTGTCTGTTGTGGTAAATTCTTTTGGAAAATAACAACTCGCGCGCTGTGTGAGCTCGTAACGATATTTCAATCTTCTCTCCTATATATATATATATATATATATATATATATATATATATATATATATATATATATATATATATATATATATAATTAATAACGGTCAAAGATCAAACTCAATGCATTTTTTTTCTTTTAAATAAACATTTATTTATTTAAAATTCTATTTTTTACTTGAAATAAGTCTTCATCAGGACAAGTACAGACATTTTTATTCTTTTTTTTCTTACGTTTTATGTTGCCATTTGGTTGCATTAAGTTTGCTCTCTAACCGTTATAATTTTTTCAAAATATCGTTGCTTCAAAATAGTGGAAATGTTTTTTACTGAATATATATATATATATATATATATATATATATATATATATATTCCATGAAAAATGCCAGTATACTGAAATCATATGCGCTAAATAGGGTTAAGATGAAAATTCATATGCACTAAATGTACAAAGGCAAGGAAATTCCCAAATCTTTACACTTTTATTGTCATTAAAGGTATGACTACATATCAACCAAACCATTTCATTATCACATCACTACAGTATAAATCTCTATGCATGAGTGGATGAAGTGTGTGAGGTGCGCTGAAGAAAAATTCCTACCAGTAAAATACATAGCCCTGTTGTGCTCGCATACCCTTAATGACAATAAAAGTGTAAAAATTTGGGAATTTCTTTGCTTTTGTACATTAAGTGTATATGAATTTTCATGCTTTTGTACATTAAGTGTATATGAATTTTCATCTTAACCCTATTAAGGGCATATGATTTCAGTATACTGGCATTTTTCATGGAATGTCACTACTTTTGTAAAGGCTATGCCTCAATACAATGGCCATTTTAAAGTTTTTTTTTTAATTTTCTGGTAAAATAAGGTATACGGTAAACTGAAATTAAAATGCCATCAACTAGACCCTAGAACCTCTATCTCTGCCAAAAATCAGCTGAATCCATCAAATAGTTAATGAGATACAGGGTGGCACATACGTACGTACGTACGTACGTACGTACACACGGATAACACAAAATCATGCCTGACCTTTCTGGATCTCTGGGTTGCCTTGACTAATGATGCTGAAATTCTACACACGTATAGAACCTATCAAAAAAAAATTTGTGCAAAGTTTTAACTAATTTGGTTTATTGGTTTTTGATTTATGATTGATCAAAGAAATGAGATTTCCAGCATAGGCCATTCGTGTAGTCTATTAAGGGATAGAGCGCTCTCGCGCCTCCCTTGATATATATATAGAATTCAACAAAATCCTCAAAAATTGAAAATAAGAGCATAATATTTATTTTTTTGTGTTACAGAAGATCAAGTCAATTCAACATGATACCGTCGGTTTCAAGTCGGCGAATTTCGCCAGCTTTTATAGTCATTTTGAAGAGTAATCATATATATATATATATATATATATATATATATATATATATATATATATATATTAAATATTTATTTTATCTACATGCGTATACGTTTCCTCCTTACGGGAATCGTCAGTGTAGAAAATAATTATTCACACGGGTTGTATTTCAAACTCAAATTCCAACGTTGTAGCCCACACGGCCGT
>OY744531.1:79368193-79440693 GCA_963556195.1 Sepiola atlantica | reverse complement strand
GGATGAAGAACATGTAAGTTAAGATGAAAGGTATGGTTATGCATTGATTTTTACCCTTTGGTCATTGGAATGCACCATAATATATATATATATATATATATATATATATATATATATATATATATATATATATATATATATATATATATATATATATATATTAAAGTACTTGTAAAACAAGCACAGGGGTGCAACATTGCGGCGATGGGACAGTCGCTGGAGCTTGTTAGATAGTGTGAGACCTATTAGATTGGACCCTTTCTAAGAGGCTAGTGATTGGTGAAAAAGTCCAAATGTGACAACAATGGTCCATGCATGGGCGAATGGTGGCTTTGTAGAGATATATGATACTGGAAGGTGTGATAAGTTTTCTAGCTCGGTAGAGGGAGCCCACCTTCCTTGCAGCAGCTTTGGCAATGTCTATACTACATCACGTAAAAGAAAAACGCTAAACTCGAAGAAAAAACGTCGAACTAAAGAAGACAGATCCAGATACCGACGCGTTGCTCATCAGTAAACACGGAATAAAACATTCCAAGGCAACAAAAATAGATTCAGTCGGCAAGTAAATGGTGAAAAAAAACTGAAGGAAACGAAAATAAAACACTTCCGGAACGGGAGGAGAAGGGAATAACAAGAAAAAAGTTGAGTGACTGACAAACGTGAAAACAGAATTCAAAGCGATTGACGAAAGACCGGAAGTAAAAGAAACCTAGAGACATAGACAGAGAGATATAGAGAAAGACAGAGAGAGAGAGGGGGAGGCGAGTGCGAGAGTAGAGGGGGGGGGGAAGCAACCGAAAAAAAAGGAAACTTCTTATTGGAAACTAGAATGCTCCGATGGGAACTAAACATATTTACTTTCAAACTATTTTATGACAATACAAATTAGACAAGCAGATCGGCCTTACATTCTGAAAGAAGGCAAAAATCTCATAAATGGGTGTTGGAAAGCAAGAATAATCCGAATGCAGAAAGATCTCCCCCCCCCATACCCACCCACCCTAACTAAAAAGAAAACAAACCTTGGTAATTACCGACCGATAACATGTATTCTAATGTGGAAAGTCCGAAGTACGGAAAACCGAAAAAAATATGTCAGCCGATGATTCTTATTTCTGCAAAAAAAGAAATCGAAACGTAACTATATAAACGAATGATTTGCTACATTTTTTATTTTACCAATTCGTCACCACAGGAAAAAAGTCACTCGAGGATACGGGTTAATCAGATGGATACACATTGTCAGTTGAATGACGAAGAATATTAAGAGAGGATTGAAAATGATAAATGGAATGAACAAAATTTGATTACTTATGAGGACGGTTTATGACAAGTATTTCTTGACAGTAGATTCGAGGACGACCATGTTGTAGTCTACATGGAAGCAGTACCGTGATAATATGTTCCACAGATAGGAAGTTCTTGGAGATAAACCCTGTCCATGGAAATTCCGGTTGATTTTAGGCACACGGAAGAAGAAAAGGGAAGTTCTTTGCATTTGTGGTAGTAGACAAGTTCTTGTGAATATCTGACGAGTGTAAACCAGAGATTGAAGCTCAGTGGAGCACCCTCTATAGAAAATAACGACAGAGCAGAGAAAGACTAGCAACGTCTCTTCTGTGAGAAAGGAGTTGTAGAGAACAGGGGAGATCGTTCTCCTATTGCGAACTCGGTTTTGTACTCTGTAAAGGCAAGAAAGAGTGATCTGAGCAGCACCTCCCCAAATGTGACAGCAGTCTTCCACATTATGACGCATCTGACTCTTAGGTTCTCAGAAATAAAGGGGCTCCTTCCTGGAACTAACACTTGATTTCTTTATGAGATACGTAGATATCCGAGTGTTCCTTTAAGAATTCCCTTACCTCGCAAAGCTTGAGTTAGTAAAGCAGTGGATAATATTACTTTCATTCTCCCCAATTGACCATATAACTACGTTATAGTTTATCTTTCTTGTGATCTTTTCTTGGTTTGGCTGGATTCCAAGACAAGAATTCATATGGTCTGGTGGGGTATCCAGCTTAGTGCTGTTACTCGAGGTAACATCACTAGGAGAAGGTGCACCATTCCTCGTATGAGCCAGTGCATAGCCATGCGGGTAGGATAACTTTTGGCTTTCGAATACTGTTTTTTAGAATATTTGATCCAGGTTTTTTGTAACGCCGATCATACTCATGTCATGGTATTCTGACAAACACCTATAGAGAGACCGAATACACTCGAGGGTCGTGTCTAGTAGGCATTTAAACTCTCATCTGTAGGCATTTAAACTCTCTCTCTCTCTCTCTCTCTCTCTCTCTCTCTCTCTCTCTCTCTCTCTCTTGTAGGCATTTAAACTCTCTCTCTCTCTCTTGTAGGCATTTAAACTCTCTGTCTCTCTCTCTCTCTCTCTCCTGAGGGCATTTAAACCCTCTCTCTCTCCTATAGGAATTTAAACTCTCTCTCTCTCTCTCTCTCTCTCTCTCTCTCTCTCTCTCTCTCTCTCTCTCTCTCTCTTTTGTAGACATTTAAACTCTATCCAGTAGGCATTTAAACTCTAGCCAGTAGGCATTCAAACTCTCTCCTGTAGTCATTTAAACTTTCTGCTGTAGGCATTTAAACTCTCTCTCTCCCTCTCTCTCTCTCTCTCTCTCTCTCTCTCTCTCTCTCTCTCTCTCTCTCTCTCTCTCTCGTGTATGCATTTAAAATCTAGCCAGTAGGCATTCAAACTCTTCGGTAAACATTCAAATTCGCTTTCCAGTTGGAATTCAAACTCTCTCCAGTTAACCTTCAAACTCTCTTCGGTAGACATTCAATTACCCTCCGGTATGAACTTAAACTCTCTCCTTATATATGTAGAGGATTACATCCGGAGTCAGGTACTTTTTCAAGCGGCAGAATAATCTAACCATTTTTCCAGCAAACTTAGACAAAAGATTGGATGAAATTGTTTTTCTGTGAATCTGATGCTGTAGTATTATTAGTAGATGATGCCACTCGCACATCGATCTGTACAGTCATAACAGACGGTGCCGTATGTAGGTGCTGACTCAATGGCGCATCAACCGGTATGGCCTTCTGCGACCGAGGTGCGAATGTAAAATCGGAATTTAAATATTGAAGATATAGTGATTGATCTTAGTAGAATTGAATAGTAGGTTTCCAAGCGCAGCTAGGATTTTATTTACCAAAATAGAATTACTTGTGCAGTTCAGTTTTCATTTCTATCCTCATCCATTGTTTTCGAGTATTACAGACCGACTACGTTCCTGTCGGTTCTATTTATCTTCCTCCCACAAGGCAAGATGTGACACAAGCTCGGGAAAGTGGGAAAGAATCAGCGCTTGAGAATTTGAGCACTCTGACTGTTTAAAAATTGCCTGGGCAGCCCCGTCGGCATTCCCCGGTAGGGGCGCCTCAGACAGTAAGCAATAAACTTACTCCTCCCCAAAGAGGGAAGGCAAAGCCTGGGAGGGTGCACCTCCTAGAACTGCACAGGACCGACAACCAATAGACCGGCGTAAATCCAAACCCGAAGGCCCGGACGATACCGATTACGTTCCTGTCGGTCTTCGATCAATGAATATAAAATTGAGCTATTTGTCGCACTGACGGCGAGATTAAAAAGCCACTTTTCTACTCAAGACAGAAGAAAAGCAGCTTCATAATATTCTCAGTCGTGGATATGCAAGAGACGTCAAAAAGCTGAATTCATTTGCATATTCCGTTAAAATCGAACTATCATCAGAATCTTAGACGATCAGCCTGTCTAATTTGTATTGTTAGAAAATAGTTTGGCAGCAAATATGTTTGGTTTCCAATTAGATGTTACCATTTCTATTTCCATTTCCAGTTGTCTCTCTGTCTATCTCTCTCTCTCTCTCACGCTGTCTCTCTCACGCTGCCTCTCTCACTCTGCCTCTCTCTATGTCTCAAAGTGTGTATTCGTTTTAAGTGATTCTAAAGAATAATCAACAGGAAAAAAAAGTGAAAAGACAAATAGTCAACAAATAAATGTTACCAAAGGCAATAAAGGGTACTTTTCTACTTGCCTGCCTATTTTTTGTGTTTTAAAGTATTTTAAAGCGTTTTTTTTTTGGGGGGGGTGCATTTTAATATTCCGCTTAAATCCGATTGCGTTAGAGTTTCATTTTGAACACGACGGAACCGGACATCCTTGAAGTTTGCTTAATTGGTTTTTCGTCTTTTGAGGTGAAAAAACAAACAAATAGACAACAACTAACTGTTCCAGACGCATAAAAATTTACTTTTGAAAGGAGAAAATGACAAAATAAAAAATCATCAGACTTCGGAGACGTTCGGCGAACGTCTGTCTGACATCTTTGATTTTCAGTATAACGTAATATATTTGAACGAATTTTCTAATTTAAGTAAAAAAAAACGTTTTAAAATACTTTAAACACACAAAAAATAGGTAGGTAGGTAGAAAACTAACTTTTATTGCTTTTAGTAACAGTTATATTTTTACTGTTTTTTTACCCCTGTTTCTGTTGACTATACTTAACAATCGTCCATTTTTTTATGCGATGATAGATTCCATTTAACAATAACTTACAGTTGTATGTATGCATATTTTCGATGTTGTGCATAAATGCTTAGTATGTGTGGCGGAAAAAAGTCTAGATTGTAATTTATAAACAAAACCCCAACTTCTCCAACCACATACGCGCACAATAAACATCCACTAAAAAATTCACAACTAAAACTCGTCTAACTACAACCACTATAAATAATTTTCCTTTCTTCCTCTGTGTACCTAAAACTAAACGGAACTTCCATGAGCACACTTTCTTTTTAAGAACTACCCGTATGTGGAACACAATACCAGAGGGTTGCTTCCCAGCTGACTACAACATGGTCGTTTTCAAGTCCAATGTTAACAAATTCTTGTTGAGCCGTCTTATTAAATAATCAGATTTTGCTCAGTTTCAACCATCGTTACCAATCTTCACAGTTGTTTCACTGTCCACTTGACAATCTCATTAACGCTTATCCTCAAGTGGCCCTTTGGCTTTGATAAGGGGTGACTCGTTAGTACGTAAAAAACACACATATACACATAGTTCCTGCTGTGAATATCTGGCGAGGAGGAACCAGAGATCGGAGCTCAGTCGAGCACCTTCCATTAAAAATAACGATAGAGTAGAAAAGACTATCAGCATCTATTTTGTGAGAAAGGGATTGTAGAGAACAGAAAAGATCTTTCCCCTATAAAAATCTTCTTTTTTTTTAGGGGGGGGGGGTCTTTTTCTTTTTCCTTTTTTTTCTTTTTCTTTTTCTTTTTCTTTTTCTTTTTTTTTTCTTTTTCTTTTTCTTTTTCTTTTTTTTTCTTTTTCTTTACAGCATACCTGTATGCACATATAATACCTCAAACTATTGAGAGGGGAGTATCTATATAAAAAACGCCAATTCAGTGAAAAGATAAATATCCTATCTACGCATTAACCACGTCACACTGGCAACTTCCTGCGGCCGGGACATGTAGTTAGGAAAACTTCCTCACCCAAAATAGCTTTTTCACAATCCTAGGTTTTCAAAATTTGGAAGTTATTCATTTCACATTGCAATATTAAGCGATCTTTTTCATTTTACCTAATATTTTTCTACTTATTTTGTGAGATTAGGACCCGGCATGTGAGTAAACCTTAATACATCGACATTGAAATTCATGGAAAGTAATTATATGATTTAACTTTCAGCATTTCGTAAGACGTCAGAAATACTTATCATTATTGTTACTTATTTCTCACGGGCAATGCAAAACAAACATTTTTTTTAATATTTCCGAGCAACGCCGGACCGGAACAGCTAGTAAGAAAATAAGACGCTACATTTCATCTTAATTGAAAGAGAGAAAAAACAGCCGTTTTCAAAAATGCGATTAATTCGAAAACGTTAAGATTTGAATGGAAATTTTAGCATTTGCAGCATTTGCGACCATTATTTTGATTTCTTTATTAATTGTCCTGGATATGGCCGTAAAATACATCCCTGATATGTGAAGATCAACAGCCTGGGAAGGCAGCTCCCCTAAAACCTTTCCTATATCACATGATTAAGCTAACCAACTATTTATATATTTCCTACATGGGTTCTATCTGACCATATGTCATACTGTAGCAATATTTAAATGCGTGTGTGTGTTTGTATTGATCAGGTTAGAATAAGAAATTTTCACGTTAGATTAAAATTAACTATAGAGTGGAATTTTCCATTAGAAGTCGAGTTAGAACTGTATGTCCAGGCAGTTACGTAACAGACAGGAAGTTGCTCGTGAGACGTGGTGAATGAGCTGATCAAATTTTTTTATTTTTACTGAATCGCAAGAGAGAAAGAGGGAGAAAGAGACAGAGAAGGTCCGTATTTTGGTATATCTGTCCCCTGACCCATGGGGGTATTATATATGTATACATGTATAATGTAAAGAAAACATTTAAAAAAAAATTTTTTAAACAAAGTGATTTTGTTTTGTTCTTTATTTACAACGTTTACAAGAGCTGTTATTAAAAAGAAGACATCTACAACGAGAGAGAAGAGGACACGAATTGCTGCGACGTGTCAGTAAACCAACGAGATTCAAGCTCTCTACGTGATGAGCTGCCATCTGCATAACTTGCGCGGATCAAAACATTGGTCACCATAATGCTAACTTCCAAACGTACAGCATTTAATATTCCCAAACGATCACCCATATAAGTACTGGCCAAGGCTCAGTGTTGCTTAACCTCATTCATTCAACGAAAATGTGTGGTTCAACTTAATATAGCTGTAACCTGATCAGAGCATTGTTAGAATCTAAATGCAATGTGCATATGACAGCAGATTTCAGATTCAAAAGTTGATTGGCGTTTTTTTATAGATGCTCCCTCTACTCGAGTGGGATAGGCTGGGAGTATTATATGTGCATACAAGTATACTGTAAAGAAAATGAAAACAAAATTTAAGATTTAAAAAACTAACTGAATTTGTGCTGTTCTTTATTTACATCGTTTACGAAAGCTGTTATTAAAAAGAAGACATCTACAATGAGAGAGAAGTGGACACGACTTGCTGCGACGTGTCAGTAAACCAACAAGACTCAAGTTGTCTACGTTATGAGCTGCCGTCGTCCGGATAATCTTCGGAGATCTAAGCATTGGTAACCATACCATATTGCTAAATACAGCTTCCAAACTTACAGCATCTAATATTCCCAACGGTTACCCATCTAAGTACTGATAAAGGCTCAATATTTAGATGCAGGTTATAAGGTTAGGAAGTGACATTTCCACGTAACGTTAAAATTAAGCAGAGTTAAATTTTCCATTAGAAGTTGATTAGAGCTACTTGTCTAGTCCATTACATCACACACAGGAAGTCACTAGTGTGACGTGGTAAATGAGTAGATTAGATATTTCTCTTTTCACTGAGTCGGCAGAGAGAGCGGTCCGTTTTTTTATAGCTGCTCCCCCTCCCATATATCGCAGAGTAACGTTGACACACCGGTTCTCGTTAGATAACCAAAATTAAGCGACGTACCAGATGGGTGATCATTTGGGAATAACAGGCGCTGTGTGAGTCTGGAAAGCAATAGCAAATACCAGACTTAATCTTTCTGCCTAGGTACCCCTATGATAACTCGAAACACGGTCAACGAGTTTCGGGGTTTCTATGCGAGTTCGGACGACCTGAACAGATCACGCTGATGTCTTTTTCCCCCTCCCATAGTGGATGGGTTGAGGTATTATATGTGTGAATAAAAAAAATAAAATTCCCAAAAGGTTTAAAATCCAAGTGAATTTGTTGCTGTTATTAAAAAGAAGAAGACGTCTACAACGACAAATATCTGCGACGTGTCATTAAACCAACAAAACACAAGCTGTCTACGCAAGAAACCGCCATCCGGATAATCTGCTAGGTCAGAAAATCGACCCCTGTAGTTCTACAATATCCTGCCAATTCAAAACAAAATGCTTAGGTATCATCATTACGATACTTTGACTAGTTTAATTCCATTTTTGTGTTTATTTTACATTGGTTGCCTCACAGTAATGGGGTAAGGGGAAGGTTGCCAACATCCAAAATGAAAATCCTTTAAAATATTCTAAAGAAACTGAAATTTGGTGAACATTTATGATTAATAAATGTTTGATATCTATTGTTAAAATTTCACAAAAAATCGTAGTTATCTGAATTTTTCAGGGGGGGGGGACAATCCGTTCTTATCCCCTTTGTATAAAACTAAATTTAACTAAATATAGCCTACATATGAACCCCTTACACCTAGTAGCTGTGTTCCAATATTCATAATAATCGGTTAATTAGTTTAGGGTTTAATCCTGTACATACAAATATATAAACATATACATCTACCTAATTTTATAAATATATTAGATGAATACCTGTACCAGGACGAGTGAAATTATGTCCCCTCAATCAAGTATAGGCTACTAAACCTTATGGTTAGAATCCTTTTTCCAATTTTGATCAAAATCCATTACATTATTTTGATTCTAGAAAACGTCAAAAATTTAAGGCTTAAGCTTAAGGAGTCTTAAGAAAAAAATGAAATTCAGGGAATTTTGCTAAATTGGTGTCTAATGACTATTGATCCAATTTAATGCAAATCTGAAATATTTGAATGTTTAAATGGTAGGTTGTTCTAATATTATGCCCCTAAAACCCCTTTAAAATATTCAAAAGAAACTAAAATTTGTGGAATATTTATTAATTAATGGCTACTACCTCTTTTTTTTTAATTTCACAAAAGTCGTAGGTATCTCATTTTTCACGAGATGCTTCCACACTCTTTTTACCCCTTTGCATAAAACTAAATGTAACTATAGTCAACATTTTGAACCCTTTGTGCCTAGAAGCTGTGTTCCAAAACTCATAATTATCGGTTAATTAGTTTGGGAGTGAATCCTGTATATATATATATATATATATATATATATATATATATATATATATATATACAAACATATCTAACTTTATAAACATAGAGAGATATTGCAAGCAAGAACACTACCGGGCAGCACCGGGTAGAAACAGCTAGTACCATATAAACCACAACACCTGGGAATGTATATCCACACTTCACCCCGAAAGCACACATGCAACAAGACAGACGATCTGATAATGGCGTGCCCACGGGCAATTGGAAGACAAATATTTGTTGATACTGAACAAATGCTTTTTCATCTTGTCGCTTTTTAACTAAACCGCGTGTATGAAAAAAAAACAAAATGAGGTAGGCGTATTATTTCCTTCTTGTGAAGAATTAAAATGCCGTAATATGATTGATGGCGCTGTCTCTCTCCCACATGAAACGGGAAATGTTTTGCGAATCAGCTAAATTGGTTTCCTAATATGCAGTACGTTTTATTTATGTTGACAGAATGAACATGATTAATTCTGTTCTACGAATAATTAGATCGACGCTAACCTTTCTTTTTTTATTATTATAAATACGAAAGCGTGTTTATTCATTGATATATAACCTTTAACTTGGTAACGTTTCAACGTGGGTACATATAAATTACATATAAACTTTTAAATTTGTACAAATTATTTATTTATTTATTTTTAATATTGGAAATCAATTTGCGACAGTATGCTATGCCTGAAGCTGTTCTTTTTTTGTTTTTGTTTTTTTTTTATTTTTATTTGCTGTTCTATTTGTGCTATTGGTTGCGCGGGTTATATTACTAACTAAACGATTTATTAAGTCTTCAGGCAAATAAAATGTCCGCTCTCCCAGGCCTTACCTTCTCGCTTTAGGAAGGGGTTAGCCTATAGCTAACTGTCTGATGCGTCCTCTCCGGGTGAATGGCGACGGGGCTGCTCATGCAATTTTTAAGGAGCCAGAGTATATTTGTATGCTGGCTTATTCTCCCAACTTCCGGCCTTGTGCCACATCTTCACGCGGTATCAGGGAAGTAAATACCTAGTCTGTGGGGCTGGGAATAAACGAAAAATACCACAAATTGAAAAACGAAACTCATACAAGATTTTAAGCTGTCTCAGAAGGATCGCCTAAAACGGGTGTCGTCTTAGACCGCTTGACTAACGAGCTATATGCCCAGAGCAAGCTTTACGCCAAATCTCTGTTTATGATTTTACTAACAATGTAACCATATCTCCTTGCTGCATAAGGTGAGCGAAAAACGATTAACGTTTTTTTATTATTTTAATATTGAGAAATTTATTTCCGACAGCAAATCAGTATGTTATGCATTAAGCTGCTTTTTTTTGTCTCCAGCATTTTAGTTCAGTTGTTTTTGTCATGATTCGACGAAGAATCGAAAACGTTCGTGATACATATGGGACATACATTACTTTTTATTATTTTAACACAAAACATATCACTAGAAAAATTGAACAAATGAATAAAGGTATAATTAAGCAGAAGACTTCTTTTATTTTTAACAATATTTGCTTGAATGAAAAAATGCTGACTATATATATATATATATATATATATATATATATATATATATATATATATATATATATATATATATATATATATATGGGAAAATGAAAAAGGAAAACCAAAAAATGGATGTTTTTATGTGCACATCAACGTTTCGTCTTTATTTATAAGACTTCATCAGGATGATAAAATAGAGAAAAAATGTCATGCAAGCACAGATACATGTAGGGTAGACATATTGGGAAAAATAGAATGAAAAAGTGGCCAACTGCTGGGTGGACGTCCGTATTTGTTGGAGAAATAGAAATTCATATATATATATATATATATATATATATATATATAATAAATAAATAAATATTAAATTATTTATAACCTACGGACGCTAGCGTTTCAAGATTATTCCTCTCATCAGTGTAGGAAAGTAACAATTTTAGATTGTCGGAAGGCACGAACCCAATTCAGAGTCAGCGCTAGAATCTGTAAGCAGTGGCCCTATCCTCACGGCCACCGGAAACTGTCACGTACTTAAGTGAAATTAATTAAGATCTATATGTGCCTAGATACGGCATAATCACGTGGACACACAGGTTCTCGTTAGATTACCCGAAGTTAAGCGACGTTGAGCCTGGCCAGTACCAATGGGTGACCATTTGGGAATAGCAGGCGCTGTATGGGGACATCTAGCTATGGGCAAATTGCGTCGTCAACCCGCAGTACCTAGCTTGGCGACTATAGCAACAACAAAAAAACTGAATTACAATCACCAATAAACCGATGGAACCCCAGTCATATTTATTGGGTGGTTAGACATTGAATTTCTCTGTTTATGACCAAGAATATTTTTAGTTGAAAATAAAGAAAAAAAAAAAAAAATTTCGACCCCACCCCGATTTTTGTTTTACATCATCAATAGAAATATTTTAAGTTTAAAAAAAAAGAGAAAAACATTTTTTGACCGCCCTCAAATTTTTTATTTTACCCTCCCCCATACATATAAATATTTTTAATTAAAAAGAAGAAAAAAACAGTAAAAAAATTAAATACAGCGAACACGATTAGTTAGTTAAATGAGCTCGAGAAGAAGTTTACCTAAATGAAATTCATTAGAATATGTGTGTGTTTTTAAATAGTAATTTTTAAATCAAGTATTATTTTAATTAAACAATTTGATTCAATAAAATTGTTAAAATAAACAATTTAAAAAACTAAATACATCTAACAGTATTTTTCAAATCGGAAAAAGGTGTACCTTAAATAAAACAATAAAAAAAAACTGTGACCATTACCCTAACCCTAACTCTAACCCCTAACCCCCACTTTGACCCTTACCCTTACCCTAACGACGGGGTCAAACAGTGAAAAAGCACCAAAAAATCAAATACAGTGAACACGATTATGTAAATGCTCTCGGAAAGAAAGTTTACCTAAATTAAATTCGTGTGTGTGTGTGTGTGTGTGTGTGTGTGTGTGTGTGTGTGTGTGTGTGTGTGTGTGTGTGTGTGTGTGTGTGTGTGTGTGTGACCTTTTTTTAATTAAACAATTTGATTCTAAAATCAGTTATATAGTTTTCCAGTACAATATGTTAGTTTTTTGTTGACAGCAAAGAAAAGAACCCCACATCTTTTATTTTAATAAATAAAATATGGAATAATAAAAACCGTTTGTAAATGAAAGCTTAACGGCGTAAAAGGTAAAAACAGAATCATAAACACAGTTGGGGTCGTGAAAAAATGATAATATTGGATATTTTTCAAATCGGAAGAAAATGTGTACCTATAATGAATGTATTAAAAAATCAAATACAGTAAACACGAATAGTTTTTTTTAAATGCGCTCGAAAAGAAAAAGTTTACCTAAACTAAATTCATTATAATGGGTGTGTGTTTTTTTAAATAGTAATTTTTAAATCAATTATTATTTTAATTAAACAATTTTATTCAGTGAATTTGTGTTTTAAAACATAATGGCCAATAAGATTAAGAAAATAAACAAACTCAGAACGTTTTAATAATAAAAAATCAGAGTAAAAGTAACACGGTAAATGCCAGCGTTTTGTTTACATTTTAAAAAACGCGCCCGTCTTGCGTCCATACTGAATAATCAGAGGGAGGTAACCAATTTAATGGAGTAACGCTGGCTGTTCAATCAGTTTCACAATAGATGGATTACTACGTTACTCATTTCATGTATGTATATATATAAATAATACAAGAAATAATTATAATTAATAAGTAAGATTATTAGCGAGAAAAATAGCGTAAATACATGTGGAAATTCGAAGAAAACAATCATGAGTGTATATTTGCGAATACTAATTTATTAGAAGTTTAAAATCAATTAATTATGTAATTTGAGAAATGCGCACAGTGTTTACGGCGTTTTTGTAGTAGTATATAAAGTAGCTGAAGGACTAAGTAAATAGTAATATTACTCTGATGGAGTTTCGGCTTCAGGCAGACAGACAGACATCATATACATAATCCCAATTATTAATATATATATATATATATATATAGTATATACATATATATATATATATATATATTATATATATATATATATATATATATATATATGTATACAGTAGAATCAAATATGAAACTAAAAGTAAACTTTTAGTAGATAGAACCTATAGTGAAATGGTGTAAGCTCAATATACGAGATAGAGCAATTATAAAGATAGATGAAAGAAGAGTGATAAACATGTACGAATGTCCAGATTTATTTCAAACTTCAATTGTTCAATGCAAGGTATATTTTGTAATAAAAGTATGTTTATTATTCTTTCCTTAAGCCAAGGCTTTTCAAAGAGCGAAATATCATCATCAGAGGAATTATGTAGATAGATAAGTTGGCAGTGGAAAAGCCAAAATTCAACATTTGAAAAAATATTAAGAAATGGATAGTAAAAAAAGATATGGGGTTTGTTCAGTTTGTAATTGTCCGTTGATAAGATGTCCAATGAAAGGAGAATTAGATTGAGAAGAAAAGTTTTTCGTGAAGGCAGCGTGGAAAAGCGTTTAAAAATGAAGTAACTCCAATAGTGAGATGTTGAGTTCAGATCGTAAGTGGAGCGTACTCAATCGGAATTAATATGAGAAATCGGGCCATTTAAAAAATACTTCCTGGGCCGCAGCAGAATTGTATACAAATGACTTTGGTAGCTGAATATTTAAGCAATTCTAAGAAGAAATCCTTTAGTTAAAGACGAGGCCAAAATGAGGAAGTGGGCTAGAGAAAGGGAAAGTGAAGCATTAAGGGAAGAAGGTGGGAGGGTTAGTTGAATGGGGCATGGCTGCTGCTATAAAGTAAAAGGGAGGGGGAGGTATGGTTCTAGTGATAAGGTTATTGTTGGTAAAAATGTAGTAAAAATGCAGATTAGTTACTAGTAAATAAATCGAAAACGAAATAACCTAAACAAATTCCTTAAATCAATCGCCATATATTTAAATCAAGGCCAAAGTTAGACAGAAAGTCGATTTTCAATGTTGGTAAATTCAATCTCCCACTCCGGATTGAGATAAAAATTTCCTCAATCTAGATGTATTTTTCCATCACGTACCTTGGAAAGCTTAATGCATATTTATTTGGGGGGGCAGTTGTTTTTATTTTACCGAATAAACCGCTACTAAAAATCGTAGGTGGGGGTGGGTAGTCACCCAAAACATAGAGAAATGTATTTTGTTTGATTCAAAACATTGCTGAATCCTACTTTAATCACCTAAATTACAAGGTTGTTTTCAAATGCTTTTTGACGCATTAATACTCTAATACTTATATTTTTTAAATTGTATTCATATCTATCCTTAGCAACGTCAGGCCACGAGTCATGCTAGTTATGAATATATTATATATATATATATGTTATATATATATATTATATGTATATTATATATGTATATTATATATATTATATGTATATTATATATATATATATATATTTTATATATATTTTTTATATATATATATATATATATATATTATATATATATTATATATATATTATATATATATTATATATATATTATATATATATGTATAATATATATATGTATAATATATAATATATATATGTATAATATATAATATATATATGTATAATATATAATATATATATGTATAATATATTATATATATATGTATAATATATTATATATATATGTATAATATATTATATATATATGTATAATATTATATATATATATATATGTATGATATATTATATATATATGTATGATATATTATATATATATGTATGATATATTATATATATATGTATAATATATATTATATATATGTATGATATATTATATATATATATATGTATAATATATATTATATATATATGTATAATATATTATATATATATGTATAATATATATTATATATATATATGTATGATATATTATATATATGTATAATATATTATATATATATGTATTATATATATATGTATAATATATTATATATATATTTATAATATATTATATATATATTTATAATATATTATATATATATGTATAATATAATATATATATATGTATAATATATTATATATATATGTATAATATATTATATATATATGTATAATATATTATATATATATGTATAATATATTATATATATATGTATAATATATTATATATATATGTATAATATATTATATATATATGTATAATATATTATATATATATATGTATAATATATATTATATATATGTATAATATATATTATATATATGTATAATATATATTATATATATGTATAATATATATTATATATATGTATAATATATATTATATATATGTATAATATATATTATATATATGTATAATATATATTATATATATGTATAATATATATTATATACATGTATAATATATATTATATATATGTATAATATATATTATATATATGTATAATATATATTATATACATGTATAATATATATTATATATATGTATAATATATATTATATATATGTGTATAATATATATATGTGTATAATATATATATATGTATAATATGTATAATATATATAATATGTATAATATATATATATAATATGTATAATATATATATAATATGTATAATATATATATAATATGTATAATATATGTATAATATGTATAATATATATAATATGTATAATATATATATATATATAATATGTATAATATATATGTATAATATATGTATAATATATATATATAATATGTATAATATATATATAATATGTATAATATATATATATATATATGTATAATATATATATGTATAATATATATAATATGTATAATATATATTATATATATTATATATATATGTATAATATATTATATATATTATATATATGTATAATATATATTATATATATTATATATATATGTATAATATATATATTATATATATTATATATATATGTATAATATATATATTATATATATATTATATATTTATATAATATAAATATATATATTATATATTTATATTTATAATATATATACATATATATTATATATATATATATATGTGTGTGTATAATATAGAGATAGAAGAAAAAAGAGTGATAAATATGCGACGATTGTCCAAATTTATTTCAATTGTTCAATGCAAGGTGTATTCAGTAATAAACTAGTGTTTATTACTCTTTCCTTAAGCCAAGGCTTTTCAAAGATCGAGATCTTATCATCAGAGGAGAAATACAGATAGATAAGTTGGCTTTCGAAAAAACCAAAGTTCAAATATTTGAAAAATATGAAAAATTATTAAAAATGCAGTGAAAGAAAAGAAAAGTTCTGTAAAAAAGATATGTGGTTTGTCAGGGTGGTAAATTTTCGTTGAAAAGAAGTCTGATGAATTGTAGAACGCGAAAAAATATTTGCGTAGGATCAGTGTGGAGAAAGTGCTAAAAAATATAAGTAAATCCAAACGCACTTAAGAGGAACTAAAAAGAGAAAAGCTGGCCATTATTGATAAACTTCCTGGACCATAAAAAGGCAAATGACATCTCGTCCAAAGAAGGTCTAAATCCAAATGAAACAAAAAAGGTTAAATTTGGGGTTAGGGGGGGGGGGTTAAAGCGCGAGGGGTAGTAAATTTCGGATTGGTTTAAATAGCTGCTGTTGGAGTTGGGAAGAAAGAAAAAGACAGAAAATAGAAAGAAGAAAAAAGGGTTGGATAGGGGGAGAAGGTTAAAGTGAAAAGAGGGTTGAGGGTATGGGCGGGCGATATAGTCAAGGTGAAGAGATAGGTTTTTGAGGGTAGGATTAATCTGAAGCGGGAAGGAATGGTATAGAAAGTCGTATAAAAATGAATTTAGGGAGTGGCAGGGTAAATTCGAAAGTATAGAGTTTGCCGATTCTAAAAATAGAATTCCAATGAGTGAACTTCTAACATTTCAAAGGTAACAAGTAAACAATTAGGCGACTAAAAGGCGAAGTAATTGCAGTTACTAGCTAGGGTTTCTAGGGATTTAAAAGGGTTAAACAGATTAGTTAAAAGCATGATAAAATTAGTAGAGGTATGTGAGAGAGTGAATGATTAAAAAATTAAAATTTAAAAGGAACTAGAGAATAGTTAATTAAAATTAAAAATTGTTTTAAAACCAAATTAAGGGTCAGATGAATAATTAGAATAGAAATTAAATGACAAAGGAGAAAAAATATTACGGAATAAGTTTAGTAATATTAAAGATCTAGCGTGTCCTACTCAGTTATATTAAAAATTTAGGAGAGGGGAACAGTTTAAGCGATAAAGATAGATTGTATGAAACAATTTGTTTTGATTATAAGTAATAAGGGGTGGAATTGGGTTAGTTCAATTAAAACTTAAGTGCAGTGTCAGTGTTATAATCTATAGTTTAAATGGTGAGTGAGCAGTAACAGGGCAACCATTAGCAATTACAATTTTAAATTTGATTTATAAGGGAAGCTTGCAAGAGGCTTCCAAGTAGTTTAACAATATGATTAGAGGGGATGAGGGTAAAATTGGTCAAATATAAGATAAGGTGAGTAAAAGAGTAAAAGACTGATAGAAAACGGCTCGCGAGTAGTTAAAAGAATTAGGATTATTTAAGGCAGGCCAAAGTATGTAGTTATGCAACTAGCCTGAATCACTCAATTTGTTAAAAAAAAAAAATTATTGGGTGGGGGGTGGAGATTATTAAGGGGGTAGGGTAGAAATGCTAGTAACAGCTGAATTAATATAAGTGTTATGGACCGGGGTTGAATTGAAATTAAGTAAACTTACATTTTAATGCTAGTGTGCTAGAGATCTAATAAGAATTACAGGGGGATATATATGGACCCAATTGGAGGGGAAATCGAAGATCGTAGTTTAAAAGAGGACAAAAGGAAGTTACGAGGGAAGATGTTGCCATTAGGAGGAGGCTAATATAAGGACGATATAGTGGATACGGGGAAGATAATAAGGAAGTGAGATTAAGAGGTCATGGAGAAGTTTGTGGGCAGGTTTACGGACAGAAGGAAAAAATATAAGAAGTTAGGAGTAGAGCTGAAGTAAAAAGAATAGTAGGAGCTATATTGCAGAGGAGGGATAAATGTCTAGATATTAGATATGTTAATGATCGGTGGGTAGTAGGAGGAATAATGTTAGTTCAATCAACGATAGGTGTTACGGGTAGATATAGTTATTAGGTGCAATGGGGAGGAAAAAAGTTATTGGGAAGGTTAATTGGTGAGATTAGGGGCGTTAAGAATAGAAGTTACAAGATTACCCAGGGATATAGTTTAGAAATTTGTCAGATGCTAAAAAAGGGGGAGTTATTGGCTGGGAGGAGGAGTGTCAGAGGGAGTAATGAAATTAATGTATTTAAATTTTCGCTTGTGCCTGCAATTTGAAATAAGCTCGTTTTTAGAGTTAATAACATTTAAGTTCTTGTGTGCAGATCATATAAGTTTCCAAGGTACATAGGTGGCAGAAGGCAGAACCAGGAGTGTATGACTTTTTTAATATAGACCAACTTAGGGAGTAGGGAATCTTTTTGATGTTAAAGCTTTTTATTATGTTGGATAGAGAAGTGCTAGTGGTATTATTATTGTGTTTAAATATTTAATAATGGCCAGCTTTTCTCTTTTCAGTTCCTCTTAAGTGCGTTTGGATTTACTTATATTTTTTAGCACTTTCTCCACACTGATCCTACGCAAATATTTTTTGCGTTTTACAATTCATCAGACTTCTTTTCAACGGAAATTTACCACCCGGACAAACCACATATCTTTTTTACATAACTTTTCTTTTCTTTCACTGTATTTTTAATAATTTTTCATATTTTTCAAATATTTGAACTTTGGTTTTTTCGAAAGCCAACTTATCTATCTGTATTTCTCCTCTGATGATAAGATCTCGATCTTTGAAAAGCCTTGGCTTAAGGAAAGAATAATAAACACTAGTTTATTACTGAATAAACCTTGCATTGAACAATTGAAATTTGAAATAAATTTGGACAATCGTCGCATATTTATCACTCTTTTTTCTTCTATCTCTACAATCCCTCTATCTCGTATATTGAGCTAAACCTCTTCACAATAGGTTCCATCTACTAAAAGTTTTACTTTTGGTTTATATTTGATCCTATATGTATAATATATATATATATATATATATATATATATATATATATATATATATATATATATATATATATATATTTGGCCCTATCAGTCTGTGTTCTCAGACGTTTTGCTTTTTGTTTTTATGTGTCTTTTAGGCCTTTTCTGTATAACGTGTCGATGCAGTCGCTGATGAAGTGACTTTTGGACAATCTTTAAAAAAATATTTTTAAAAGTATAAATAAAAACAAAAGTATTTCCAAAATGTTTTGGAAACGATTGTACGCCAAGATGGACCTGTTGTTGGAACTCTAGGAACACAAAATGTAATTACTTGATACTTTATATGTTTTATATTATATATATATATATATATATATATATTTACATATGTATCATGTATATTTATATATATTATATATATATATTATATATGTATATATATATAATACATATATATTATATATATATTATATATGTATATATATATAATACATATATATTATATATGTATATATATAATATATATATATTATATATACTAGCAAATATATGCTCCCTCCGGTCGCATATTTTTGCTAGGCTGCCGCATCAGAAATGAACGCTCACGCGTAAACCGATGGAGCCCCAGTCATATTTCTGTGGTGGTTTTAGACATTGATTTTCTGTGTTTATGACCAAGAATATTTTTAGTTGAAAATAAAGAAGAAAAAAAATTCGACCCTACCCCGATTTTTGTTGTACCCTCGCCCATAAATAGAAAGACCTTTAGTTTAAAAAGAAAGAAAAAAATGTTTTGTACCTCCCTCAATTTTTTTTATATTACCATTCATAGAAATATCTTTTAGTTAAAAAAGAAAAAAAGAAATTTTTTGACCGCTTTCCCCCAATTTTTTTTATCCCCCCACCCCATACATATAAATAGTTAGCGTGGGTCCTAAAATGTGGAAGCACCAAAAAATCAAATACAGTGAACACTGTGTGTGTGTGTGTGTGTGTGTGTGTGTGTGTGTGTGTGTGTGTGTGTTTAATGACCGTTTTTAAATTAAACAATTTGATTCTACAATCAGTTGTATAATTTTCCAGTACAATGTCTAAGTTTATTTTGTTGACATTAAAGAAAAAAAATCATATCTTTTTTTTTAATAAATAAAACATGTAATCATAAATTCAGTTGAGGTCGTGTAAAAATTATAATATTGGATATGAAAGTATTAAGAAATCAAATACAGTAAACACGAATATGTTTTTTATTCTCGGAAAGAAAAAGGTTACCTGAACAGAATTCATTATAGTGTGTGTGTGTGTGTGTGTGTGGGGGTGTGGGTGTGGGTGTGTGTGTGTGTGCGCGCGCGCGCGTGTTTTTATATAGTAATTTTTAAGTCAATTATTATTTTAAATAAACAATTTGATTTAATAAATTTGTGTTTTAAAACAATAAGATTAAGAAAATAAACAAAGTTAGGACGGTTTTTAAAATGGGAAACTGACACGCTGAATGACAGCGTTGTTGTTTACATATTTAACGTGCCGACAGCTGTTTAATCAGATCGCCATTTTACCGGAGGGAGGGAGGACACCACTGATTAAACCGCCAATGACTTTGCAATTTTAACGGAACTTGCCATTGAAAAGGTTTAGAAAACACGCCGGTTATGAAGAAAATGGCTTTAATTAATTGTATGAATAATTTTTATTAATATACCCTTATCAGATAATATTGTAAATACATATGTAAATTTGATAATAGCAGTTATAAGTGTATATTTGTAAATATTAATTTAATTGAAGGTTTAAAGGAATGACTTATGTAAATAGGAAAATCCATCTGGTGTCTGTACAACTTTTAATGACAGTATATAAAGAATTTAAAAAAGATTAGTTTCAGTAAAATAGTCATACTGGAGTTTCGGCTTAAGACAGACAGATACATAAACTCCATTATTAATAGATATTATATATGTATATATATTATATATATTATATATATTTATATATATACATATGTTATGTATGTATATATATATTATATGTATTCATATATATATATATATTATATATTTATATATATATATATGTATATATTATATATTATATATATATTTATATATATATATATTATATATATCATATATATATATTATATATTTATATATATATATGTATATATTATATATATATTTATATATATATATATTATATATATCATATATATATATTATATATTTATATATATATGTATATATTATATATATATTTATATATATATATATTATATATATCATATATATATATTATATATATTTATATATATATATATTATATATATATATATTATATGATATATATTATATATATATATTATATATATTTTTTAATATATATTATATATATATATTATATATTATTATATATATATTATATATTATTATATATATATATATTATATATATTATATATTTATTATATATATTTATATATATATTATATATATATATTATATATATTATATATATATATATTTATATATATTACATATATTATATATATTATATATATATATATGTTATATATATTAAATATATATATATATTATATATTAGATATATATATATATTATATATATATATATATATATATATATTATATATATTATATATATATATATTATATATATATATATTATATATATATATATATATATATATATATATATATATATATATATATATATATATATTATATAGTAGCAGGGCTTGAGGTATAATTTGCCGGACTACGCCGAATACTTTTCTTATGTAAGATATTTTAAAATGTACATGTATTTGTGTACGTACAGAGTGGCGGGCAGTGGCGGCTAGTGGCGGACATTCGCATAGTTTCTTACTCGCCTCCATGTAAGTAAAATTGACGCTAAGAAATGTTAAGTACAATTAAAAGTTATCTCAAAGTATTACGTAATTAAAGCAACATTTTCTAATTACTATAAAATAGAATGAAAAATAACTGAAAACGACCCCCCTGATAACATCTGCCCCATAGGTTGATAGATTCGGGAATACTCTAATCATCTTACTCTGTGAATTTTACATGAGAATACACTTTTATATGTTATGTATATTCTCTAACCTTGTTTTAAAAACCTAAATTGTGTTTTTAAACGTGAGTTATCGTTCTTCCTTAGCTATCCTCTAACAAATAAATTTCATTATAAAACATAATTGTTTTATGTACTTGAGGTATAATTTGCCGGACAACGCCGAATACTTTTCTTATATAAAATATTATAAAATGTACATGTATTTGTGTACGTACAGAGTGGCGGGTAGTGGCGGTCAGTTGCGGACCTTGGCGGAGTTTCTTACCCTCCCATGTAAATAGAATTGACGCTAAGAAACTTTAAATAAAATTAAAAGTTGTTTCAAATTATTACATAATTAAATTACAATATGACTCAGCAATTTCAAATTACTATAAAATATAATGAAAAATAACTGAAAAGGACCCCCCCCCCCTGATGAAATCTGCCCCATGGACCCCTAAGGTTGGGTTTATAGATTCGGGAATACGCCCATCAACTTACTCTGTGAATTTTACATAAGAATACACTTTTATATTGTATTTATATTCTCTAACATTTTTTCTATAGCGCTCACACACACAAACATACAGACATTCAATTTTATATAGAAGATATATTATATATATTATATATATATATATATATATATATATATATATATATATATATATATATATATATATATTATATATATATTGTATATCTATTATATATACTAGCAAATATATGCTCCCTCAGGTCGCATATTTTTGCTAGGCTGCGCGTCAGAAATGAACGCCCACGCGTAAACCGATGGAGCCCCAGTCATATTTCTTGGGTGGTTAGACATTGATTTTCTTTGTTTTTGACCAAGAATTTTTTAGATGAAAATAAAGAAAAAAATAAATTCGACCCTACCCCGATTTTTGTTTCACTCTCCCCCATAAATAGAAATATTTTTACTTCAAAAAGAAAAAACAAAAAATTTTTGCAAACCCCCACCCTACATTTTTTTTTATTGTACCCTCCCCCATACATAGAAATATTTTTAGTTAAGAAAAAAAAAATTTTTTACCGCCTTCCCCCAATTTTTTTTTTTTTTAATTAAAAAGGAAAAAAAAGAAAACCTAATCCTAACCGTATCGACGGGGTCAAAGTTAGCGCGGGTCCTAAAATGAAAAAGCACCAAAAAATCAAATACAGATAACACTGTATGTGTGTTTGTTTAATGACTTTCTAAAAATCAGTTGTATAGTTTTCCAGTACAATGTGTTATTTTTTTCTTGACAATATAGAAAGAAAATCACTTCTTTTTTTTTTTCAATAAATAAAACATGGAATCATAAATTCAGGTAAGATCGTGAAAAAATGATAATATTGGATATGAAAGTATTAAGAAATCAAATACGGAGGGAGGTCGTTTCAATGGATTAACGCTGTTTAATCAGTTGGGTGTTAGATGAAATAACTACGTAACTCATTAATTCTTAAATCAATTATTATTTTAATTAAACAATTTGATTCAATAAATTTGTGCTTTAAAACATAATGGCTAATAAGATTAAGAAAATAAACAAACTCAGAACGTTTTAAAGTAACACGGTTCAATGCCAGCATTTTGTTTACATTTGAAATTACGCGCCGTCTTGCGCCCGTATTAATTTGACGGAGGGAAGTCGTTTCAATTGCTAAACGCTGTTTAATCAGTTGGGTGTTAGATGAAATAACTACGTAACTCATGAATTTTTAAATCAATTATTATTTGAATTAAACCATTTGATTCAATAATTATAATTTATAAGTAAGATTATTAGCGAGCAAAATTGCGTAAATACATGTGGAAATCCAAAGAAAACAATCATGAGTGTATATTTGCGAATACTATTTTATTAGAAGTTAAAATGCAATTGATTATGTAAATTGAGAAATGCGCATAATGTTTGCGGCGGTTTTTTTCATAATATATAATGAAGGTGGCAGACTTAGCAAATGGTCATACTACTCTGATTGAGTTTCGGCTTCAGACAGATACATAAACTCCATTATTAATAGATATAGTATATATATATATTATATATCGTATCTAGATAATATAGATAGTATATATAGTATATATATAATATATATATTATATAATATATATATATATATACTATATAATATATATATATATACTATATAATATATATATATACTATATATAAATATACTATATATCAATATACTATATATATATAGTATATATAAATATACTATATATGTACTATATATGAAATATATATATACTATATATAAATATATTATATATATGATATATATATACTATATAATATATATATATACTATATATAATATATATATACTATATATAATATACTATATAATATATATATACTATATATAATATATATACTATATATGATATATATAATATATATACATATACTATATATAATATATATATACTATATATAATATATATATACTATATATATACTATATATATACTATATATAATATATACATATATACTATAAATATACTATATATAATATATATACACTACATAATATATATATACTATATATAATATATATATGTATATATATTATATATACTATACATAATATATATACTATATATACATATATACTATATATATACTATATATACTATATATATACTACATAATATATATATACTATATATATACTATATCATATCAGGATTTTGGAATTTTAAGTGAGTTTCTTGAGCTTTCTAGATTATTTAATTTGATTTATTTCTCGTTGTAATAATTAACATAAACATTAGATACTTTTCACTTCACCTATTATTGACACATTTCGCGACTGGATAACTTTATCAGCTCCCTCAATTTCTCGTATTTGGACTGCCTTTCATAACCTGGATTAATCTTCATCAACCCTCTGGATGTCTTTCCTGATTATGTTTTTCAAATTGTATGACCTGGATGGATTGTATAGATTCAACAAAAATGTATGTTTTGGGGTTGATATATTTGATGTTATGTATTTTTATGTATTTGTGTATATATTTTTATATTTTTTCAAAGTTAAATTTTATTTCCTGTAGTGGTATAACTGCGGTAATGGTCCTCTGAAGAGAAGAATTATCTTTGAAAACTCATGAGCTAAGGACTTTAAGATACTTTGCTTGAACCTTGAATGCTAATAAAAGTTGATTGACACCTTATTTTATTACTTCATTTTATATTATAATATTAATGCTCTATCCAGTATATTAAGCTTCAATTTTGTATCCGAATGTTTCACTAATTATAAGATATTAGTTGACTCTTATATCTTTTGTTGGATTGCTTCATATATATATATATATATATATATATATATATATATATATATATATATATATTATTTTGTAAGCGAAGTTCATGTAATGGTTCTTTAAAATTATTAATTTTAAATACTTAATATCAGTGCTTAAGACACAGTTGTAAAACTCCTTATGGAAATTGATGGAAGGCTAGTTCTTCCGCTTTTAAACTTTCTGGGGCAAAACCTGACATTTCAACTTCGGTTCGACATCATAATAAGAAAGTAAAATCTCTCACAACCATTAGAAGATTGCTGGGGCCGTCATTTTCCACATTCCTTCACATATAATTAAGCATCCAAACACGTTACAACGTTATAACGTCTCTATCTATCTATCTCTCTCTCTCTGTCTCTCTCTCTATCTCTATCTATCTATCTCTTTCTCTCTTTCTCTCTCTCTCTCTCTCTCTCTCTCTCTCTATATATATATATATATATATATATATATATATATATATATATATGTATGTATATATCTCCCTATATTCCTCTTTATATTTTTCTATGTAGCTATTTGTTATCTGCCTATTTACCATTTAGTAGAGAGGTACTCCACTACTTTACCTTTCTTATCCCAAAATAAATTCCTCCCCAAGTTCTCCTTAGATTTACGTTTCTCTTGAGGATATCTCGCCTCTTCAAAAGAATAACAGTAGGAGTCCACACCGTTTTAAAAGGATCCAATCAATCAAAAACAAGATGGCGTGCAAAGGGAAGATAACTACAAGCAGACATCATGTTTGAAAAAGTGAAGCCAACTCACAAAATGCCACAGAAACTCAAAGTACGGACGCAAAACATAATTATGCAGACGCCAACAGCAACCAACAGCGACCAATACGTCATAATCATGTCGACATACGTCATAATCATGTCGACATACGTCATAATCATATCGACATACGTCATAATCATGTCGACATATTTGTTCTCGTTAGATCATCAAAGTTAAGCGACGTTGAGCTTGGTCAGTACCAGATGAGCGACGATTAGGAATAGCAGGCGCTTTATGTTGGAGGACAGCGACACCTCTCTACAAAAAAAAAATGCAAAAGCTAACGTTGTTAAAATCGTCACATCTGATTGGGATACACATGCGACTGGGAATCGCTTATGAATTATTTAATATTCTCTAGAAACTTCCTCCTTTTGGAAGAAGCCAGCTCAGCACGTCCATTGTTTGACGGTAAAACAGAAAATAAATTCAAGGACAAAGTAGCAATGGTGCAAAAACCTAACATCGTCATCTCCTCTAACCAGGATATACATGCGACTGGGGATCACTTGTGAATTTAATATTCCCTAGAAACTTTCTTCTTCGGTGTAAGTGGGTTCAACCTGCCGAGGGTTAATGCTGTACCAGGTACATTAGGTATCTGCACACCGATGCATTTCTCATGACCATATCATGAGTTTGTCGATGAGCGCAACGTGAACTACTGCTACCCGTGGAATAACAGGATTTGTGGTCAAGGTTTACTCCTCTGGATCAGCCGGTTCTGTCTATGCTAATGCATATTTAACAGGGTAACATCGAGAAGTGCGTGACTTAACACGCACGGACTGTCATTCACTATAGAGAGGCGATATTTTTGCGCTTCGCATAGTGCTGAAATGCATGGAAACTAGTCAAAGACACCCCTTGAAAAGGTACTACTGTAAAACCCCTTTTTACCCCAATGGTTTAAGATAGTATTTTTTTACCGTTTCGTTTATGATTATATGAAATATTTTTACTATATTATTTAACTGAGTTATTATTATTTTTTCTTTTATATTTTGTAGTTTATTTCTGAATATTTTATGTGTACCTATAGGAGGCTTCACATCTTTGTGAATCGCAATCTAAAGATCCGGAAATATAGCCCTGTTTCCTCTGTGCTCGAGTTTCAATTCCAAGTTATGGGGATAGATATTCCTTCCATGTTTGCAGAAACACATTCCGCCATTAACATTTAAAAGATCACCAATAAACCTGAAGTTTCCATTGAAAAGTATTACCTTTCGTCTGTATTGACAAATCAGTTGTGACATAAGTCGATCCTCATACAAATAAAATTGAAATTTTTCCAAAATGGAGCGGGATCTATGTACATTCGTATGCCTATTCTTTGGCTTACAAGTAAACGTCCCATAGTAAAATATCAATTTTCAATTAAAAACCTAACAGCAAGTTTGAGTAAGAATTTTTTTTTTAATGTTTTTCTGCTGTCTTTGAGCCCCCCAAAAAACATTTCTTGCCTGAACACGAAATAGACTTTTCTCGATCTCCCCTGAATGCTTTGTCAATGACCTTTATTTAAAACATCTATCAAATCTGTGTGTTTAAGTTTCGTTTACAAAGTTGTAAAATCAAATGTAGAGAGATTCCTAGCTGATGAGTGATTGTTTAGTCTATTCAATTTCTCAAATACCGATTTAGTGTTGCCCATAATCCGAAATTTATTATATTTTGAGTAAAACGTACTTTTGTCATGCGAATTCCTTGCAGAATAAAGACTTTTGAGACAATTGTTGAAAGTTGTTTAGTGTTACATGTGCTGGATGCAACAATGAACCATTTACTTGAAAGTGATTGGTGTATTTTTGGCATTCACTACATAATAAGAAAGGGAGATCTCCTTTTCTGTGTATGGAAGACCAAAATGTTCATTCATTTCCAAATTCCTTTCGATAACGTCTTCCATTGTTTCATTACAAACTTCATACGTTGTCAAATCGTTTTCTTGCACATCTGACTGGTTTATTTCATCTAACAATACTTTGACATAATATGATTTGCACAAGTAAACGTAAAATTGTTTGACGCTTTATAGATCGGAGTTATCACAAACTTATCTTTCAATTCCTCCAGGCTATTTTGAACAGATTCTTTTTTTTTAAGAAATAAAGAAATAGTTCTTTTTCTCATATTTCTTACGATGATCTCTGATCTTTTTTTTTTTTTTTTTGTCTTTTCTCACAAATTCTGTCTTTCCAAAGTGCAAGACTCTGTGTTGAAAGTTTAGTCATTTTTAGCCATTTGCAAGGCAATATCATCAATCCCAGCAAGAAGTTCCGCTTCACATTCAGAAAAATGTACGTTTATTATTTCTCGAAAATTCGAATCTTTACTTAGTCCCTTCCGGAGTTCACTATTCTCTACCATTCTCCGATCAGCACTTATGATGTGTCCGTGATGTGGGTCACAAAATTGAAACGAACCACATTTACAATTTCTGATACAAGAAACATCTAACGTGTTTACATTTTGAGCGGTTTCTTTAAAATTGAAAACTCTATTTCTAATCGGCGACGTCAGCTTATAAGGAACAAGAGGGAAATTATTTTCTACGCGTAAACATTGCAGCAGATCTTTCAACCAAGTCAGATTCTCTAAGAATTTTAGCTGGCTTAATATGCGTCATATTTTTATTTATTTTATAAAGAACCTCCATTATGTACTTCGGCATTTTAACTTCCTTTACCTTTAGAGATTTGTGCAACCAAGTGTCAATCATATCCATGGTCATCAAGTATACTGCTCAGGTTTATCGTCAAAGTAAATATTTTAATCTGTATTCAAAATGGCGTTTCCTACTGCTTTCCGTACAGGTTTCCTCAATGTATGCAACGTTACTCTTACCTAATTTGCACACGTTAATACGTCTTAATTAATTTTTGCATGGAATGCATTGAAGACCTCGTCACTTTCCACGTATTGCCGTGCAGCTACTGCCTTATTTCCTGATGGATTTTTACCGTGTCTTGGTAGTTTCACGAACACATTCCCTACAATATTGCCAACATCCTGGATGCTTTGCTTTACTTTCTCATTAAATCCATATGGAAAATATTGTCTTCAAGGTCTTGATCCAAAAGCCTTCCGTCTCCAGTCTATAATTTCGCATGTCTTCAGCAATATCCCATTATGTAAATATCCGTTTCCTTTCAGCTTTTCAATAATTTGTATTGAAAATGTGTGCTCGGGACATACATGAGTAAAATGCTCAATCCTTTTTTCCCAACCCTATTTGCCTTTTCTATGGATATTCATTCGAAGGTTCAGTTTAATGGTGGATTCGCCAACATACTGAAAACCACAGCTTTCGCAAGTTAACAAGTATATATAATTCCGAGATTGACAGTTTATTTTTTCCTTAGTATGATTGACAAAAAAATAGTTTTTTCTTGGATACAAAATTATTTTTTACCGAAAGTTTCGGGCAAGTTAATTTTTTTTAATGGAAATTGCTCCAGACAAGGCATGAAGCCACTTTATGTAAGGAGCTAAAAAAAATACTACTTCAAGGTCAAAAACATCCAACAATAAGTGCTAAGTGGATAGATTCCAACCCAGAAAACAGCAATTCTTCCTCCTTTGTCAGACACATCTCAACAAATGTGCGGACTAAAGGACAAAATAAGGGAAGCGAGAGTTACGAGGCTGCCGAAAGTAAAATGGCGAGATTTATGAATTATATTAAATGTGAATTATAAAGTTTCGTCTCCAAGAGCTTCTGTAGAAACACTGGCATTACCCTGGAGAAAGGGAAGAACTATTCTATGACATGACGGTTTGACATCATTCTAGAGGGGGGGGGTGAACCTTAGGAAAAGCTACTGGGCTCCCTCTCGAGACCCCAGCTTTTTTACTACTTGAACGAGTTTGAACCATGCAATTATTTTTTTTGCTAAAAATGAATTTGTTAAATAGCTTCACGCCCCTTTGGAGCTATGGCACAAAATTTGAAAAGACATGAAACCTAACCACACGACAACTGATATGACTGTATATAGTCAAAGGAAGCTATTGACTCCAAACTCTGAAAGTAATGGTATTTTTCTAATTTCATCTATTTCTTTATTTATGGCATATTTTGTCATTCTCAAAAATACACTTGACCATTGTCACGAAGAACAAATGTAGTAAACTATTATCAAGTAAATTCTATACCCAGCTTTACAAATGTTTTCCAATAAGGGTTAACAATTATGTGAAAAGTGCACCAATTAAGGCTGGCAATTCAAGCTAGAATGATATGTAGAGCACTAATAAGAGTTGCCACTTGACAGATATGGCATATGTTTTGTTACTTAATTGCACGTAACACAAAAGTTAACGGGTAAAAAACTGCCGGGCGAATCAATTTCAAGTATTTCGGAGAATTGAGAAAGCAAATAGCAAGTTAGAAAATCCCCCGTCTTTAGTCTATTTTCATAACGAGGCGGTTTCTTTATTTTCTGCTTTCTATACCGATGTATACGTTTTTTCTTTCCCTTTTTCTTTTTGCTAAACTTTCCAGATTGAGACGTTTTCTGTTTTGATTATTGTTTTTTTTTAACTTCACCGAATCAAGCGTTATTTTATATGAATATGAATATTCGTGCGAACACTAGCGAAGCATGATTTATTCCGTCATTTTTTACGTAGGGTGTACACTCGTATTATATATCAAATGTTTAATATCTCATGGATTCTTTCTCGGTGGCATACAATGCGTTGCGTTTAACTTTTAGTTTAAAAAGGACAGCTGTTATGGACCAACCTGCGCCATGAAAAGTCTATTCTGAGCCCAGTATCGTAAAAAAGAATTGCAGCGTGTTAATAAGTTTGTTTACCGAGGCAGATACTTCTTTTTTTTACTTTCGCTCACCACAAAAAAAAAGACATTGCCACAGAAGCGTAAGGTGCTACTATGATAAAGGGCAGATTTATAGATGGCAACCTGGGTGAGAAATTGGGCAGTGAGATTTTGTTCACATAACATTTGAATTTCTGCATGTTGGTACAGTAGGGGAAACAGCGAGCATGAAGGGGATTCCAAATGTAAGTGGTCCGAGGAAAGAAGTTATTAAAGTAGAAAACCTTCCGGCATCTAGGGACCTCTACAGTGAAGGGGTGTGATTTTGTTGCTAGTCGGGTGAGTCGGGGCTATTTATGTCGAGGAGGTACAGGTGCAGTAAGTTCATATGAGCACATATCGTGGAGATACTTGTAAAACAAGCACAAGGATGGAACACTGCGGTGATATGACAGGGGCTGGAGCTTGGTAGACAATGCGGAACATATTAGGTTAGAAATTTGTTTTTGCATCCAGTCCAAGAAGAGGCTAGTGGTTGGTGCACCAGCCCAGATGTGGCAACAATGCTCCATGCACGAGTGAATTATGACTTTAGAGATATAGGATACTGACAGGTGTGAGAAGTTTTTTAGCCCGATATAGGGAGCCTACCTTCTTTGCGTCAGACTTAGAAGCATCTTCTATGAACTTATTCCACTTCATGTTTCCTGAGAATGTCAAGCCGGTGAGTTTAAACGTTGGACTCTCGAGAAGGTTGTTATCGGGCATGACAATCGGTGGATGGAAAAGATTCGTATAGTTTTTAAAAGGAAGGGGCATGTTGTTCTATCTAGATGATAAAATATTTCTTCCAGATAGAAAGGCAAGTCACGCATTTATAAAGCTGGGCCGGTGTTTTTGGCACCCTAATTAGGACAAAAACAAAAGTATAAAAGACATTGTTTTTCTTTCATCTTTGTGAGACTTGCGTCATTTACAGAAAGCATCGAAGAAGGACAGAACGTTTTTAATGTTCATCCAACTTCCTGGACCTTTTGGCTAGGAAAAAAAGTGTAGTATTTGTTCTGATGGTACACTTCATTATTTGTTTGTCCTCGGTCAGTGAAGGAGAGATCCTTCTCGACTGAGGCAATTTTATTTTTTGTTCTAATCCAGAGTTCCTCTTTTGGGGGAGTTGGTTTTTCCGCACATTAAAAATCAACCTAGTGTCTAACTCTGCCCTCGTGGAGAGGCAAGTAAATAAGAACAATCTTTACTGGGTGTATATGCAAGGTGCGGAAAAAGTAACGCCATTTTTTATTTGAGTTTTCTATTCGATGCTTCAATTCGTTTTATTTTAGAAATACGCCTTTTTGTATATCAAAGTTTTCTGATTATTAATTGTTTCTTTTTGATTTCAGAATAATATTTACTTTAAATTCTTTAACGCATAACGTTAAAGAATTTAAAGTAAATATTATCGTGCTGACTACAACATAGTTGTTTTTAAGTTCAATGTTAACAAATTCTTGTCGAGCCGCCCACTTAAATAATCAAATTCTGACCACTTAACTCATCGTTTCCAATCCTCTCAAAGTGTTGTTCATCATCAACTAACCGTCTCATTAAACCTTATCCTCGAGTGGCATTCAGGCCTTGATAAAAATTATTTACCTCCTTGCTAAGAGATTAGACAGGAGATCAAGTATGGTTTTGAGAAGCCATCGCAGTAGGACAAGGCGCTCTCTGGCCTACAAAAAAACATCTGGGCAGCACCATCATCACCCCACTGGGATTGCCCGGTTGGGGAACCTAAGGTGATTAGCAATAAACCAAACCCTTCTCAGAAAGAAAGTAACGGCTGGGGAGGTGAACTTCCTATGGCTGAACAAAACCATGCCTCAGCCCGACCGCAACAACGCCACTGTCGGACTAGTGACTCATTAGTATAAATAATATATAAAAGAACATCTAGTTTCAATATTTAAGTCAGTTACTGGACATGTAGCCCCCCCTCCCCAATGAAAATACCCCTGACCCACCAGACTAGCAGAAAAATCTCGCCCGTTCACTGTAGACGTTCCTAGATGCTGGAAGATTTTCTAATCTGATAGGTTTTGTAGGACCGCTTGCCTTCGCAATTCGTTTAAACCTTTCACTTATAAAAAAAACAACCAGCTTAAATTCTAGTCTTTTAAATTTCAAGAGCGAGTGTCCCTATCGCTACAAAATAGTTATTATCAAAAATCTATTGAATTAATCTCCTCCTCTAAAAATACTATTCATTGAATTAAAAAATATAAAACAAGTAATTCCATAATTATATAGTTGATGAACAAATAAAATTATGATTCGAAACTTAAAAAAACCCCAGTACAAATAATAATAATAATATTCAACGTCACAACTCAAACAATATTAACATATACTATTGTAATCAAATGCAACCAAACGTCAGATTAGAAGAAAAAGCCATGAAAAATATTATACACAGATGCATACCCCCAATTGACAATAATAATAAAATTAGACTCATTATTTACTATAAGAAATTTAAAACCCAAAATCTTGTAGTAAAAAATAACTCCTCCCCAACTAAAAAAACACTAGAAAGAACCAATGTTATGTATAAGTTTAAATTCTCTTTGGGAGAATGTAACTCCCATAATAATAAAGCTAATAGCTACATTGGTTTTACAAGCACTACCCTATCCCGCCGCCTCTCCATGCATTTTGTAAACTCTAGCTCAATTTACCAATATCTACAAAAACATAACTGCCCTCCCTCTGATTTAAGACAAATTCTAATTAACAACACTAAAATTATACATTCCGAAACCAATCTAAAAAAATAAAAAATACTGGAAGCTTCTATTTATCTTCCTCCCACTGAAAGCTATCTACAGAAAAACACAACAACCTAAAATTAACAATATCACATATGAAACCAGTGGTAACATTTTAAAATGCTTAACGTAATGCGATTTTTTCTATGATGCCATCCAGCGTTGCTGAATTTAAATCGTCAACGATTTCCTGGAACAATGCGAAAAACGTTCTAAGCGCGTTTCTCCACCGTCTTTTTAAAATTCTCTTCTTTCTCCAGCTTTTTTGTTCATTTGCTTTTGACACCTGAGGCTGATTCGAAGAAGAATCGAAAACGTTCGTGTAACCTGTGAAACCTATGAAACATTTATTTTTTTTATTTTAATACAAAAAAAAAACATCAGAAAAATTGAAAAAATAAAATAAGGTATAATTAAACAGACTAATTCTGTTATTTTTTAAACAATGTTTGCACATATAAATTTAAGTGTTCTTTAACAAAAAAGGCCTTAAAAAAGTAAAATCAATAATTATTTTTAAAAAAACACAGCTGTTTTTCCATAGTCAACACAAACGGAAAATTAAAAAACAAAAAAGTCCGAATTTTATCAAATAATGAATCCTCAGATTTATAGAAAAAAAGAACTTACTTCGGACATCATTTGCAAAAAAATCAAAGTCCATTTCAGTTCCATTTTCCATGTTGGTATCGTGGTGTATTATTTTAGTATTATTAACTAGGATATGTCTCTATAGATATTGGGAAGGGCAGTATTGTTTTTTAGGTGTGGGCAAATTAACGAATTAAAAGAAAACATTAAGCTAGTCTTAATTAACAATAAATTTCCAAATTATATTGTAGACGAAAAAAATAAAATTAATGATTAGAAACGTAGACAATACTAACAATAATCAGCTAAATAATTCCCACTACATTAATCTCTTCTACTGTAACCAAATAAATCCGAACTTTATATTGGATGAAAAATCTCTTTAAAATATAATACATCGATATATATTCCCCATAAACTGTTATAATAAAATAAGATCCATCATTTATTATAACAAATTTAAAACATCAAACCACGTAGTTAAAAATAAAACTTCTCAGACCCAACACACATTAGGAAGATCAATGTAATATATCAGTTTCAATAGGAGAATGTATCAATAATAATAAAACTAATTGTTACATCGGTTTCACTACCACAACACTTTCCCGAAGACCCACCTTACATCTCTCCGCCAACATCCCCAAAATATGACTGCTCCTTCTCAATATAGACACATACTAGTTAACAATACTAAAATAATGCACCAGGAGACCAACATCAAAAGATTAAACATTCTTGAAGCCCTTTACATAAAAAAACAAACACCCCACAATCAATAATATGAATTACGCAACTAGTCACAACATTTTAAAGTGTCTAGCATAGTAATTAACATCACAAAATTCTTAACCGAGAAGCAATCATACTGTTGAATTCTGCACGCGCTTAGAACGTGATCACGTCCGCATGCAACATCTCAATATTACAGACGCTCATTTTAAAATCGCAAATTACTGCCCGTTAAAAAATACTCAGCAATAAATACATAGTTGAAAACACACCAAGACTAACACAGCCTGGTGATGATTTGATGAATCAAATCGAAAGTACTCGCAAAAAAGAAGAGACAAATCGAACAAGAAACCCACGGAACTTACATACACCAATTTGACCGAAATACTAAACGGACTATTCGAAAAATATATATATATATATATATATATATATATATATATATTTCATTAAAAAAGTAGAACGCTCTCAGACGTTAAGCCGCCGATAAAGTGTTAAAATTATCACAGTTTATTCGCTATTCAAAATTGACCGAGTGGTTAAGGCGTCGGATTTAAGTTGCAAAATACTCATAATCCGAGGTTTCGAATCGCATGACCGGTAGTGAATAGTCATATCTCTATGCTGATGTGTCCCGATTATTAAGGATGAAACGTTACAACGTTACGTACATAGATAATAACAAATATATATATATATATATATATATATATATATATATATATATATATATTCATATGCTATCTCGAATTTATTTTACCCCTGAAAACTTTACCTACTCCAAACAAAAACATTATCCTTTCCCCGCCAATGTCTTGTTTATACTCCCCAGGTCAAATCAGTTTGAAATTCCACAGATTTTCATAGAATGGTAACAAACGTCTTGCGTACATCGCTTGATTAATGTGATTCTTTTCAAATGATTTATTACCATTTTGGCCTTTTGGCTAGGATCAAAGTGTAGTATCTATACTTCATCTTTTCTGTCCTCGGTCAGTGAAGAAGAAATCCTTCTAGACTGAGACAATTTGATCTTTGTCCCAATCCAGAGTCTTCCTTTTTTGGTGGTGGCGGTGGGGGGCGCGCTGGATTTCCCCCATATTAAAAACCGATCTTGTGTCTAACTGTCCTCGTGGGGGGGGCAAGTAAATAGGGGCTTTCTCCACAAAGAATGACCAAGAGGTAACTTCTCCCAGTCATAAACCTTGATATTTGTTTTCATAAAAGTGTCGTTTATGCAGTTTTTGTACCTGATTTTGGGTTTGTATGATGGACGCTTCCATTCAGCTGACCTTTCATGAAAATGTTATCCAGTTATCAGTCATTTTTACCAGATGTCCGCTCTATCTAAGACGACCGTGAAGCATATCAATCTCAATACTAATTCCAGAATTTTAGTTATGTACACGTCACGGCAAAAGTTACGCCCCTTTTCTATTTAATAATTTTTGTGGATTTGTATTATTTTTATATATTATTTATACTAATATAAAAGAACATCTAGGAATGGGATTTTATTATTTACGTTCATTTCTATGGTGAATTTAAGAACAGAGTTTTTTTGGAAAAGGTCTTGAAATTTGTGTATTTGTTCATTGTTATCAGCTAGAATAAGAATATCGTCGACATAGCGTACATAAATAGAGTTTTTTTTTAATGTTATTAAATATTTTGTTTTCTAGGTTTGACATATAGAATTCGTTAAGAATCGGACCGAGAACCGAATCTATTGAACTCCGTTAATTTGAGTGTAAATGTTTCCTTTAAAGGTCATAAAAAGGTACTTCGGTAGTGCAGATTAATAGTAGCTTTTTTAGTATTTTTTAATTAATTTTAAGTAGAGGGAGATTTTAATACAAAAAGACTATCAGAAAAATTGAAAAAATAAAAAAGGTATAATTAAACAGACGAATTCTGTTATTTTTAACAATGTTTGCATAAATGAGAAAATGCTGGCTAAATACACACAATATATATATATATATATATATATATATATATATATATATATAATATTTGTTATTGTTTATTATCTATGTACGTATACGTTTCGTCCTTAATAATCGGGACTCATCAGCATAAAGATATGACTATTCACTACCGGTCATGCGATTCGAAACCCCGGATTACGAGTATTTTGCGACTCAAATCCGACGCCTTAACCACACAGCCAATTTTAAATAGCGAATAAGCTATGATAATTTTAACACTTTATCGGCGGCTTAACGTCTGAGAGCGTTCTACTTTTTTAATAAAAGGAACGATGCATTTTAAAGCTAGTGACGTCATGCTGTGTTAATACTACACTTACAGTGGTCTACTTTTTCGAGGAGCGAGAAATAATAATAATAAATATTTGTTATTGTTTATTAAACAAATTTATGACATATTCATTTATATCCGTTCCAAGACTTTAACATCAACAACAGTTATGTGTACGATCGTTACCAAGACAAAATTGACCTTTATTGATGCCAAGTGTCTTCATCAGCACAGGGTATAGACACCAAAAGTTTGAATGCTTTGTTTAAGCAGCAAAATTACAGTATTGTACACCATCAACTAGACAGCAAATCGAGAAGAAGAAGAAGAAGAAGAAGAAGAAGAAGAAGGAGGTGGGTTGGGATATCACAATTCAATTCCCCTTTTTATAGAACATATATAGTCCATTCCTATCTATTTCCTATTTTCTATTGGTTGATTTCATCGTGAAAAGAGCATCATCCCTATACATTCCTCCCTCTAGCCCAATGTCGCCTTTAAAATATTCATATATTTCGTTAAATAAATACAATCCTACCAAATCCATAACTAGGGCAGAGTCTGTTGATCCCATCAAAATATTAAAATGGTTAGGGGTATCCTATATATATACTAGCAGGTTTTGTCAGCTCGCTAACGCTTCGCACAGTAAGGAGTAAGTCATAGAGTAAATGCGGTGTTTTAGCGTAGAGTAAGTCCAATACATTTTGGAAAAAAGGTATGACTGTCTATCCTACAAACAAATATTTGTTGTCAAAATTGTATGACTATTCGCCCCCCCCTCATTTTCCTCCTCAACGATTAGGGATTCATGCCTTAGTTGAAAGAATTTTTGTTTGTAATTGTTAAACGATGTAAATGCATATTTTTTGAATAAATAAAGTCGCTTCATGAAGTTCGCTACTTGAAACCAAAATTTTAAATAATAGACATTTCATTCATAAGTGTCTTGTAAACACGGGACAAAAACTTTCGCATTTATTCATATAACTAGATAAATATTAATATTTATTCATAAATAGATAAATATTAATAGTTATTCATATGAATAGATAAATATTTATATTTCGCTAATTTCGATACAAATTTATTTATCTTATTAATGAAAAGTAAATGGATAGTAAAAAGAAATCAATTCACTTCAGCGATGATGCGATTTAAAAAAAAAAATTTAAATGGTGCTTTGGTGTCGATAAAGGGTGGGGGCAGGGAAGAGGAGGAAATAGGGTGGAGGAGCACTCACCTACTCCCTCTGTCACTGAACTCCTATGCGTCGGTATATATTCCTTTTTGATGGATAAAGTAGATAAGTTTAATTTAAATGACCTTGATTTTCCTTGAAAATGAATTATTTATCCTTTTTTATTCGATAACCTTAATTACTGTTTCACTTTCTCCTCTGGGCTTTTTGTCACCGGACTTTTTTGCAATCGGACATTTGCTTGCATTCGGGCAGAGTTTTGCCTTGTGTTTTTTCCCCACAATCTTTATTTTACTTTTTCAAATTTAAAATTTTGGTCTTTGCCAACTTATCTATCCCAGCGATTTCCTCTGATGATAAGATTTTGATCTTTGAAAAGCCTGGATTAAGGAAAAAATTAATTTGAATAAATTGCCTTTTTGCGGAATATACCTTGCTCTGAGCGACTGAATTGAAAAAAGATCTGCCTTTTGTTTTTCTAATTCCTTTTCATCCTTCTATCTGCTCTATCCTGTATATTGAGCTGTATACTTTTCACAATAGGTTTTACCTTTTCTAAAAGTTCGCTTTTAGTTCATCACTTTATATATATATATATATATATATATATATATATATATATTAAACAAGTGAAGATGTATTGATAAAATGAATTTAAAACCAATATCTTTTTTCAAAAGTGTTCAATACAAAGTAGAACTTTAGAAATAGATTATTATCTTTCGGACCTGACGAAGCCTTTGGCGTGCTGAAACGTAATAGCAATTGCGCAGGCATTTCTAAACTATCTTATATGCACAAAATGTGCACCTCTGCTTTGCAAGCAAACAAGGATGAGAGACTGAGTTGGATTAGGATTCATATCTTCTAGGTACGTGCAAAATCAATGGCCGATTCCCAAAATGTAAAAACATTTTGATCCTCTTTTCACTTAAAAATTCACCAAAATTCAGGAAATCAACCAATTTTTATTAAATTTTCAGTATTTATTAATCAACAATCACGTAACATAATGAAACAATTATTTTTTTTAATTTTTGCGAAAATGTATTATTTTTTAAAACGAAATACACCTTTACTAAAATTATATTTTTATGTATTAATAAAAAGAATGTATGAATTTAAAAAAAATGTTCATGAAAATAAAGCATTGTAGATGTTTAAAATAAAAATAAAAATTTAAAATTATTTCGTATATATTACGAAAAATGCACCTTAATTCCGTATTTATAAAATCACTATAACTCGAAGAAAAATTAATTTTTTGAATTGGCAATGTTATCATTGAATAAAGCATTGTTTAATCAATATTTTCACCAAAAAATAATATAATTGCAAAAAAATATTTCATGTGATTTTAATGATTAGAGTTTCTGGTAAAATATGAAATGCTACATAATTAGATTTCCCTTTCATACATGAATATGTCATCATCAGCGCAAGAGATTGTGTTTATAATCTTGAAAATAAACCAAAAATTGAAAAAATTGAGACTCAGGAACTTAACGAAAAAAAAGAATTTAAAAAATTGGATAATTTCTATTAACGATTGACTTGGGGACATATGGTAGGCCAGTTCTGTAATAAACAGTCGAGATTAGCTCATCAACCGCTCCCCCCATACCGTCCTCAAAACTTTATTTTTACAGATTCAACAGTTTCGTTAATTTCACAATTTCGTCAATTATTTGGAAAGATAAAACGTAAGTTTGTATTTGTTTTGTCATGTTTTCATTAATAAATATTATTTTAAAAATTTAAAACAATTATTTATTAATAAATAAATAGAATTCAAATCTGACGTTTTCTTTCAAAATTGAATTTTACTTATTTATTAATAAATAATGTTTAATGTTTTAACTTTTTTTTCGATGAATATTGTCAGTGTAGTCATTGACTTTAAATTACTTTTTCACACTTAAAATTAAAGAAATGCTCTTAGCTTTATTTTAAAAGAATTAATGTAATTTATCGTTACGACAAATGTAATAAATTCTTATATGTGTCGTAACAATGAATTAGTTATTTATTCGTTAAGAATTTTAATTTAATTTAAAATTACATTAATTCTTAAAGAATAAATCGAGTAATGTAATTGTTCAAGATTAAAATCTTGAACAGTTATATTACTCGATTTATTCTTTAAGAATGTAATTTTAAATTAAATTAAAATTCTTAAAGAATAAATGAGTTAATAAAATTGAAGCAGTTCGTAACGTAAAAAATAAAAACCATTACGGCAGTTTGAGCCTTCCATACTTTGAGATTATAGCCGTAGGGTCTGTTTACATTTACAACACTGGCTTCGGACATGTTTTAGCTAAGTTTCACTTTTTTTTAATAATTAAGCTATTTTTAGTAAAAAGAAAAAAGAGGTAAATTATTTTGTAATTCACTCTCTTAAGAGTTTAATTTAATAATTATCTTTGAAACAGTTCCAGAAAACTGATATTTACTTTTTTAGCAATTTTTAAACATGTTTTATTGAATCTTCACTTTTAAAGGATTTTTCGCTGTTTTGATAACCTTTTCCATTCTAATTTTTTTCACGCGTAAATATACATGTGTTTCCTTTTAGATATTAACTTAATGCTTCTATCTTTCGAACACAATCAAAAGTTAAACGAAAACTACTTTTAAAAATTAAGAAAAGACACATTTAAGAATGAGAATCAGTACAAGCGGCGGCCATTTTTGCAGTTCAGAAATAGCCTGGAAATTTGTGCTAAATATCGTTGGACTGCAGAAATGATTGTGAATTTCATTAACGATTTCGTGTGTGTGGGGGGGGGGGGTAATCCTGTATTACCCTAGACTTCGATTGGTCGAGAATCCATCATTTCACACCAGATGCGAATATTTTTTAAACAGCTGTTGGGCTTATTTACTGACCAAATGTGACCAGATCGGCCTATTTTCGGATAATGACTCTCGTTTGTCCAAAAAGTGTGACCATTATTATTGAAATCGATTAATCTTTTTTGATGTTACTGATATTTATATATATTAAAAAACAATTTAAAATAGAGTACGTCACCTTTGAGAATTGGGGATGTGGCTCAGTGGTAGAGCGTTCGCTTTGCATGTGAAAGACCCCGGGTTCGATCCCCGGCATCTCCAGGTTGTTGTTTTTTTTTTAAGTATTGTCTCTCATTTTTTTTTTTTACTAACCTTTGAGGTCCGATATGTTGATCTGACGTTTCGTTGACGAACTCATTTGTTGTAATTTCTCAAATGGTCTATGAGCATGGCCATCCCTATAACAGGCCAGGATCGTGCAACTGGGGTATTTTACTGAAGACGATGTGAATTTTCTTCGATGATAATCGATATTGCAGTTAAAAACAGAACTCAATCGCTTAAGAATCCCTTTAATTCTGCATGTACGCTTAACCTATGTACAAACATTTTTGTTTTCCTACCGATTTAAGGCCCCACTTTTAAGTGTATATAAAATATCTCTCTTTTTTTTCGTACTCATGAATTTGTGTTGTTTTCAACATAACCTTACTCCACTCCCCTAAAAAGGCATCTCCGAAAAGTGGTTCCCTAAAAAGAGATCCATAAATATTTGTATGTAAAGGATTCACTCCTAAACTAATTAACTGATCATTATGAATTTTAGAATACAGCTAAGGCGCAAGGAGTCCAAATGTGAGCTATATTTAATTTAATTTCGTTTGATACACACGGGGTAAAAAGTAGGTAGACGTCATTTATGAAAATTCAGATACCTCTGAATTTTGAAATTTTAACAATACGTATTAGACATAAACCTGAGGTAACCTAGGGTATTAAACACCATGGACCATTAGGCACCAGCAACTAGATAACCTTCACAAACCTCTCTTTAGCATTGCTACGGCACTTGTGAGGCAATAGGCACCAAGCTCAGTGAAAAGGTGGGGCCTAATGCCCCAGGTTACCCTAATGAATATTCATAAAACTTCAGTTTCTTTGGGGTATTTTAAAGGGGTTTTAGGGGGGGTATCATATAAGCACAACCCCTTATTTGACAATTCAAATATTTCAGATTTGCATTGAATTTGATCCATAAGAAAGATTCCCCGAATTTCAATTTCTTCTTAAGACCCCTTAAGCTTAACCCTTAAATTGTATACGTTTTCTAGAATCAAAATTAGGAGAAGGATTCTAGACGTAAGGTTTAGTATCATTATATCTTGATGTCAATCTTCGTAAGAAGACATAAAAGTGGTGCAAAGTTGTTGTTTACTTTTTTTGGGGGGGGGGTAATTTTACCTGTCATGTGACGGGTATAATAAAGAGTAAAAAGGTTAAGATGTCACTAAGTGAGTTGTCGATATGGAGGCCGAATTTAATTTTGTTTGTCATACTTTAGATAAAGAGCATTTTTGGAATGTGTACTCAAAACTTTGGGTGTCTTTTTAGCCGCGCGAATGACATTCATGGCTCTTTTATTTACCATTCGTACAAATACATATATAGGCATTCATAGACATCACTTGTATGACGTGTCAAATAATGAAAATTATCGGAACGACAACGTCACCTCGGTAAGCAAGAAAGGCAATACAACATTTAAAAATAAAATAAAACCGGAAAAAATATAAAAACTCATGGAGATGCCGGGGATCGAACCCGGGGCCTTTCACATGCAAAGCGAACGCTCTACCACTGAGCTACATCCCCATCGATGTCAGTAGTTAATGTTATCTCAAAATAAGAAAATAATTAATTGTCTATTTTCACACTCATTAAGTCTACCAACTGCTCTGTTCATTCTGTCCGTTTTGTGATATATATTTGTTATATATATCTAAATGAACAAATGAATAAATGCGAAAGGTTTTTTCATTAATCACTCCTATATTATAATCAAATCGGTTACTATTATTTAAATCAATAATACGATAAAGTATCGATATTCTGTATATATAGTGAAGATAAAAGATTAAGAGAGAACCTTTAGACTGCCTAATTGCCATAACTATTTTTTTAAAACCGTTCATAATTAATAAATGTTTGGTATTATTAATTTGGAATTGTATTTGGGTTATGTTTTCTATCTATATGCAATAGTTTTGTCTATGCTAGCAGTAATTAATTAAAATTATTTATTAAAGAAATCGGAAAAATAACTAAAACACATTAAGTTTTAACTGCATGCGCTCGCTTACGACTTTACCGAAGGTCGTGGCTCGCTAAATTTACCCGTATTCAATTTTTTTTAATCTCATACTTTTTTTAACTATAATATATATATATATATATATATATATATATATATAAATATATATATATATATATATATATATATAAATATATATATATATATATATATTATATATATATAAATATATATATATATATATATATATATAAATATATATATATATATATATTATATATATAAATATATATATATATATATATATATATATATAAATATATATATATATATTATATATATAAAATATATATATATATATATTATATACATAAAATATATATATATATATATATTATATATAATATATATATATATATTATATATAATATATATATATATTATATATATATAATATATATATATATATATTATATATAATATATATATATATATTATATATATAAAATATATATATATATATTATATATAATATATATATATATATATTATATATATAAAATATATAAAATATATATTATATGTAATATATATATTATATATAATATATATATATATATTATATATATAAAATATATATTATATATAATATATATATATATATATATATATATATAAATATATATAAATATATATATATATATAATTAACTACCTATATTCCCAAAATATCAGCATGCCCATGCGTCTTCGTTCGACAACCGGAATTTGAATTCATAACCTCCAAGACAACACCGCGGATAACACCCATTACAAGGACGTTATATCAAAAAACTAAAAAAAAAAAACTCTGTTTATTTTTTTTAAATGACACGATACTGGTCAACTCTGATGATGGAATTGTATTCCGAAACTAATAAGATTAAAGTAAAAAAATAATTAATTCATTTTGCATTGATGAAGGCTTCTATTTAAAATTATATATATATATATATATATATATATATATATATATATATATATATATATATATATATATATATATATATATATTATATAAGTGTGTGTGTTCCCTACAGAAAGGTTTGAAAATCTATATTAAAACTAACGTGTTTCATGTAAAATGTTCCGAGAAAACAATAGAAGTGATTCAGAATCTTTACGTGAGAAGTATCCCTCAGAAAACTTCAAATTTATTCTATTTTTATGAAATCTAATGAATAGAATTTTCTGAAGACAATGAAAGTGTTCTGGAATCTCTATGTTCGGAATCTCTACGTGCCTTATGAGATGTGGGGGCAGACACTCATTAAAACTTCAAATACGTATATCTGATTCTATTTTAATCATAGCTTTCGAGAATTATTTTCTGACCCAAAAATCCATTATCATCGGACGATGAAGAAAAAGAAGAAGAAAAAGAAAAACACTCTTTGACAAGGAGAATTGTAATTCTCGAAAGCTAAGATTCAAATAAATTTTATTTATTTAAACACTATACATTGTTATGGTTTTAAAAAAATAATACTATTACGAAACAATGGTTTAAAAATATGTCTAAATACCCTTTCTAATTCAAACTGGCGCAACCTCGCCTGCAGACATAACGTGATTTTCTGACCCAAAAGTCCATTACCATCGGACGATGAAGAAAAAGAAGAAAAAAAGAAAAACACTAATTCGACAAGGAGAATTGTAATTCTCGAAAGAAAAGATTAAAATAAATGTTATTTATTTTAACACTATACATTGTAAAGTTTTTTTTAAATATTATATATATATATATATATATATATATATATATATAAGATATTAGTTCAGAGTGTTTCAGTTTCTTCCAACTATATTAGAGGACGAAATGGCGGCACATTAAAAAAAAGTAATGTGGTGTTATGAGCATAGTGAAAAGCGGCATAATAGTGTTCCTCATTCAATCCCGAGCAACGTCGGGGTCTTTCTGCTAATAACCTATAAAAATTGCCTGGTCGAGACACGTCGACATTACTCGGTGAGTCGCATTTGGCGACAAGCAATGAACCTACCTTGAAGAGGTAATGCCTGCCGAGAACCGAAAAGAACAGATACTATACTCTTGGTATTCATCTACCTCCCACAGCGGTAAGATGTGATACAAGGTCGGGAAAGTGGATTTGAAAAACCAGCGCCCTAGAGAAAAAAGAGCGCTCTGACCGTCAGAAAATGCCTGATCAGCCCCGTCGGCATTCCCGGGTAGGGGCGCCTCGGGCGATTAACAATAAACTAACCCATTCTCAAAGGGTGATAAGGGAAAGCGTGGGAGGGTGGACCTCCTAGAACTGCGCAGGACAGTACCTCAGACCGGTGGAATCAAGACCCGAAGGCCAAGACGGTACCGGTCTACAGAGCGCATCATCCATCGGAACAGATACTACATTCTTATCCTAGCCCGAGGGTCGGATCAAAATGTAATTCAGTGATTTGTTAACGTCAATTCGAGGCAGTTGATCTCCGAGTAAATAATAAAGGACATTAAAGCTGCTTTTATTCTCGACGAAGGGTCAAAGGAAGATCAAAGTCAGGAGAAATAGTCAGGTCAGGGCCCCAGTAATGTATTGTGAAAATACTGACTCAGTTTAGCGACCTCGACACCTGTCAGATTCTATTAACGATTGAATGTATCACTAGGTCACGATATATCACTATTTCACGATATCACTAGGTCGCTATCTGGCTGAGAAGCTGAGGCAGGCGTGATGAGCCCGAACCTGGATCGAGCAGTGGAAGTGACCCTGGCTTGCCTTATCCCCATTATGAAGGGGTTCGTCTTTTCCAGGTGGGGGGGGGGGGTTAAACTGTGTTAAAATACTTCGTATACTACATTCCCTTAATTGTTAAGCTACGCGCCAGCCAAAGACGAACTCTTTTATGCCGAGGATGAGGCAAGTCGGGAAGCACTTCCACTGTTCAATCCAGGTTCAGGCGCATCACGTCCACCACAGAACTCGGGGTAATAGTCGTTGATCTTGTAACATTGGTTACATGTCTTCTTGCAATACAACGGCTTCGTAATTTGCGTTTGTTAAGTGGTAACAATTCCCGGTTACCTTGACGACGGACGCGTACTGGTTTTGACCACCCAATCAAACTTGGAACTGGGGGGGGGGGGGACGGAGAAGGATGGCCGTTTTTATAACATGGACCGATCGATCTTGCCACTACATCCGGGCACAAAGCTGGCACGCTCATGCTAATAATGCTCAGGGCCTACCGACCGACCACTGTCACGTGTGCTAAGACAATCTCATGTTTTTCCCACAAAACAGGGTTTCCAGATTGGCCTTTTTATGACTAAATTTGGCTAATTTGGCTTTTTTACGTATCCCCTAATTCATAATGATAAGTTCATTGGTTCCGGAGTTTACCCCGCACTTGCATATTATTGATGCTTTCGTGCGTGCGCACTAGTTCAGTTAACATTTTATTATATATACAAATTTAATAAAGAAAAAAATTGCTCTACACAAAATTTTATATCATATAACTTAAAATTTGGTGTAGAGCAATTCTTTTCTTTATTAAATTTGTTGCATCTCGCTTATTTTAGACGTTTTTGTTTGGGGGGCACACACCCTATAAATGGTAAAATTTACAAAAGAGTAATATGCCTACGTTACTCACCAAGATCAAAGTGTAGTATCTGTTCCGATGGATACTGCACCCCATACTGGTGTTGTCTTGGCCTTCGGGTCTTGATTTACGCCGGTCAATGGGTCTGTCCTGTGCAGTTCTGGGAGGTCCACCTTCCCAGGATTTGCCTCCCCTCTTTGGCGAGGAGTAAGTTTATTGCTTACTGCCTGAGGCGCCTCTACCGGGGAATGCCGACGGGGCTGCCCAGGCAATTTTTAAATCCCACTTTCCCGATCCGACTTTGGGTCACATCTTACTTGTGGGAGTAAGATAAAAACTAGCATTGTGCCTAACTCCTGGAGAGGAGTAAATCAATACTCACCATTTAACCTAGAATATATATTCTACAATTCCTTATGGGCGGTTCATTAGTTAATCCTATACATAGAAAACCCCGCAGATTATAACATAGTCGCCTTCAAATCCAATGTCAACAGATACTTGTCATAATCCGTCACATAAGTAATCGAACTTAGTTTATATCATTGATTGCAACTCATCTTTTGGCTGACAATCATTCGATGGCATTAAGCACTATCCTCGAGTGGATCTTGGCCTTGATAAGTGGTGACCCGACAGTAAATAAATAAATAAACATATACACATACCTAACTTTATATAAAGAGATATTAAGATTTGAATTCGTTTTTGTTTTTCCTTTTTTTATTTCAACAAATATTCGATTGATTGTAAATTTAAAAAATAATTTAATGTGCATTTATCAAAGTTATTTCCAGCATAGCCATGTTTACTGTGTCCGTGGGGAATTCGCTTTTTGATTTTGAAGCCTTTAAGCTGTCAATTCGAAAGTTTTTAATTTGACTTGTTTTATGAATATTTGTTTTTGTTTTTGTTTTTGTTTTGTTTTTGTTTTCTAAAAGTTTGGCTTCGAGCATTTATTATAGTCTGGCAAGCCTGCGTTAAAGACTCGCTCGCGTTGAAATGTGATAAATATAGCAGGCGTACAAAGAAGAAGGGGTGCGAAACGTTGCATTGCGATGAGTGGTCGCATTGATGTGAATAGTTTTCTTCCGTCAGGGGAAAAAAATGTAAAAAAAAATAAAAAATAAAAAAATAAATAAAAATAAAAAATAAATAAAATAAAAAACGAAAGAAAGAAAAGAAAGAGAGAGAGAGAGAGAAAAAAAAACGCCATGATTTTTTTTTTTTTTTTTTTTTTTTGGTTCTACTGAACCTGCACTAAAAGTTGCCGTGCGAACGTTGGCGCCAACGCGGATACCATTCTTGTCTAAGTGTCGTTTTTCTCGTCTTGTGTTCTGTTTATCTCGTTCCCAAAAATGTAGGTACCTGTTACTTCTCTGTTGAATGTTGAATTTTATGTTCGTGTCGGTTATTTAATGCTCGCTATCACCTTTGATTGCCAAAAGGCTCGAGGAAATGGATACGCCGCTGCTACTCGTTCGTTACAGCTTTCGGCATTCATACAGTATAGTTAACAGTCGACAAATTGAAAACAAACAAAATATACAAAAAATAACTTTTACCAAACGCAAGAAAATTTAATTTTCGATAGTTCTACAGAATTTGAACCGAACAGTTTTTTTGTTGTTGTTTTTTTTTACCCTGATCTTAACCTTACCCTAACTTAACCCTAAACTAACTCTAAGGTTTAATTCGGCAAAAGCACCTAATTTTTTTACCGACCTGTATAATTTTGAAGTGTGGAAACCAGTTGTAAGATTTATCTCTGAATTTGTTATGGTCACTTTCACTTAGCAAAACACGGTTAAATAAAAAACGGCAGTCGATTTTGTTTGGAGATGGCCGCTAATTTCAAGCTTAAAAGATAGTTTTTTTAAAAAATCACCCTAACCTTAACCCTAACCCTATCACTAATTCTAAGTCAGGGGTTTATGGTTAGGGTTGCCAGTCAGACCTAATGTTAGTAGTAAGGTAAGTCATTTATTTTAAATTATTTTTTCTAGTGAATGAAACACTAACAACAGCACAGGTCGGCCATATTGAATTTTTACTGTCTTCGAAGGACAAATATCGACGAAATCTCATATTGAAATTTAAAAAAAACTTTTAAACAATTTTAGAACTTTAAAACTGTGCACGGCTGGTAAAAAATTAAATTTTCTTGCAATTCGTAAGTTATATATTTCATATTTTGTTTTCGATTTTCGGCTGTTAACTATACTGCATGAATGCCCTTTTTTCATACAGTAACCCAGTTGTTGGGTTTAAGTTAATGTATGTCTGCCGTGACATCGCTGCTGTTTGAATTACATTTGTAATACTTTAATATTATTCTATTGTTTTATCCTTTATCAAGCTTATTAATTGTAATGGGAAAAGCCAATCCCCCACCCTTGAAGTACATAAAAGACTCGACAGCAAAAGGTGTCATGTATTGAAGCCTTAAATATTGAATAGATGCAGTGAAGCTGATTCGAACTGTCGACCTCCGGGTTACAAATGAATCGCGCTCCATATAAGGTTGACGACTCGCCTGTCTAGACAGGATCTAGTCTTGAGTGGTATCCGGACGTGCTTTAGGTCAAAGAATATTGGTTGCCCCAACGAACATTAATCTGACCCGTGTAAGACTCGTCTAGGTGACCCTGTTTGACCAATTTTAAGTTCATAACTTAGCTAGTGTACGTATATGTTCATTAGGCACCTTTTATTTTGTCCCCGCACCTTTTTTTTTTTTTTTTACTGCAATTTTTGTTTTTTGAAAATTCCCCTATCCCTCCTTAATTAGGTGATCTACCAGAGATACATGCCGCCGTTTGTAATTTCGAAAAAGGTGTGATTAATAAAGCTCTTGGGGTCTGCATCAACTTTTCAGCTGGCAAATCTGTTTACCTGACATATTTAGAAAGTGGTGCATGGTTATACTTACCTGGGCCTTTTTTGTTTTTCATTGTACACATTTTTATTTATTTTGTATATAATATTTTGGTACTGGTACAGCTTTTGAACTGAACAAAACCCGAACTGTTTTTTTACTCTAACTCTATCCTAAGCATAAGCTAACTCTAACCTAGTCGGTGTTTTGTCCGGTTCAAAGCTGTAGTACTACAGACATGTTTATTACTCCAACTGCCTACTTCATGTTATATATATATACAGGGTGGGCAAAAATAAGGGTCCTATTTTAAAAAATTCATAACTTTTTTATTTATTGATTTTTTTTTTTTTTTTTTTTTTTTTTTTTTAGAATAAGTAAAGGACCCCTTCCGAAGCAAGCATGAGCCGTATTAGCCCTAAGGAACGTACCCTCGTTTAGAAAACATTATTTTTGCTTAAAAAACTCAAAACAGTGTAAAAAACAATACTTTAGTTTTTGTAAGTTTTAAGAAGTGTTTTTCGGCTAAAATTTGTTTTGTTTATTTCAAAAAATCTCGGAAGGGTCAGTCTACACACACATAAAGTTTGGTGAGTTTAACTTTTATTTTGTGGAAGTTATTCAAATTCAAGTTATTCAAATTTAAAGATAGGACCCTTATTTTGGCCCACCCTGTATATATATATATATATATATATATATATATATATATATATATATATATATAACTCCTTTCTAATTTGCTATATAATTAGGAGTGTTCTACTCTGTGCCGACGATACTGGTTGTTGGATACTAAGTTGGTGTCTATACCCTGTGCTTCTTCTTCTTCTTCTTCTTCTTCTTTCGTTTGCTTCACAGCATCTCACTGTTAGATCACCAGCTCGGTTGAGAAAAGTCACGTTCATGTTTTGTTGTCTAGCGCAGCTATGCCGTCTTCGCCGTTGGGTGGTCGATATTTAAGGTATGACTCGATGATGTGGTCTACTGTCTGTTCAGAGTGACCAAAGTCGCAGACAGCCGAGTCCCTGAGTCCCCATCCTTTCATGGTCGCGGCAAAACGGCCGACACCTGTGCTGATGAAGAGAATCAATATTAATTTTTTTTTAAAAACATATCGTCTCAGAAACTATTGTACACAAACTGTTGTTTTTGTTAAATTCTTGGAGCGTAAATAAAAGATCAAGTTGTAATTAAGTTTACCTAATATATATATATATATATATATATATATATATATATATATATATATATATATATATATATTAGCAGGGCTTCCTGGCGTTGCCCGGGGCCATAAAAATAGAAGAAAGTAAATAAACGCTGAGAAGAACAAATGGTCACGGTAATTGCTAATTTCTCCCTCCCCTCCATTTCAACATATTAAGAAGATACGTGATGTTTATGAATTAAATAGTCTGAATATATCTCTTACCAAAAGTAATACTGTAATCTTACAATTTTGGATCCTGGACAATGCCGAGTAGAATAAATGGTTTAATTAATTACTAATTGATTGCCCCTACCCCCCATTTTACATGGCTCCCGGGGTATACAACATTATAAAAAACAGAAGTTCTTTATCCCGGGCAACATCGCGTTTAAACACACCTAGTATATTTAGGATATTGAGCACTGTTATAAGCACTTTAGGGTTAATACCTGCTCTATCCAGGATATTCTTATGAATGAAAAAAATTGAAAGTAAAATGAATGAAAAAAAATGAATGAAAAAAATGAATAAAAAACAAATTAATAAAAAAAATGAATAAAAAACAATTCAATGAAAAAAATGAATGAAAAAAACAAATGAAAATATGTGAATGAAAAAATGAATGTAAAAGAAATGAATGAAAAACATTGAAGGAAATAAATGAAAGAAAAAAGTGAATGGAAAAAGTCTAAAAAAATATGAATGAAAGAAATGAATCAAAAAATTAATGAAAGTTCAATGTAAGAAAATGAATTAAAAAAATAATGAGAAAAAAGTGTATAGAAATTTTTTTTTATAAAAATGGAAGTAAAAAAGTGAATGATAAAAAGAATGTAAATAAAAAACAAATGAAAATTAGTGATTGAAAAATGAATGATAAAAAATCAAGGTAGAAAATGAAAGAAAAAATGAAGGAAAAAATGAATGATAATAAATGAAAGAAAAGCGAGAGAGAAAAATCCGTGATAAAAATGAAGGAATAATAATGAATGAACGAAAAAGGAATTAAAGATAAATGAATAAAAATCAGTCAATAAAAAATGAATAAAAAAAAATAATATACAAATAAATAAAATTCAGTGAATGAAAAAATATATGGAATAATGAATTTTAAAAAATGAATTTAAAGTGAATGAAAAAATATATGGAATAATGAATTTTAAAAAATGAATTTAAAGTGAATGAAAAAATATATGGAATAATGAATTTTAAAAAATGAATTTAAAGTGAATGAAAAATATATGAAATAATGAATTTAAAAAAATGAATTTAAAGTGAATAAAAAAAATATATGAAATAATGAATTTTAAAAAATGAATTTAAAGTGAATTAAAAAATATATGGAATAATGAATTTTTAAAAATGAATTTAAAGTGAATGAAAAATTAATTAAGAGAATGAAAAACTGAATTTAAAAAATTGAATGAAGAAAATGACTCCTTCCAAACCTTTCGACTCTAACTACAGACTCATGTTCAGAAGAGAATCTGAAGATTGAGCCACCCTTGCTTCACTACAGATTCGTGTTGATGAGACGTGCGGCTGCTGATTGAGACACCCTTGCTTCACTACAAACTTATGTTCAGAATGGGTGCCGCTGGGGATTGAGCAACTCTTGCTCACTACAGACCCATGTTCAGAAGATTAAGATTGGCGATTAAGCCACTCTTGCCTGGGAGAATCGCCCTGGATCGGATGAAATTGAAAGAGGAGGAGGTACAAAATGTCAAAGGACCCATGGCGGAAAAAATATATGGAAATTGTCCAATTCAACAAAGACCTTCGAGCCAACAATTCTTCCAGCCTCCACTCTCCACCCAAAGCACAGTCTCCTAAGGTGACCTTCAAGCCTAGCCCCCAAGTCAACTCCTGACTCTCCACTGACCAAACAACAATCTCCCCCCCAAAAAAAGATGCCCCCACCAGTAACAGCTCCTATCAAAGAACTAGAATGTATATTGACTCCCCTGTTACCAATAAAAAAAAAAGAAAAACGTCTCCTCTCCAAGGCCTTCCCCATTTGTCACCCCGAAAAGTACCCCACACCTTTCACCAACAAAATCACAAAAGCTTTCCCCTCATTCGCCACTCCTACATTAAACACACTTATTCAAAAATAAACTCCTCGTCTTTCTTCCATGAAAACGGCACGCTTCCTCCACCTTCACCACACATAAGTCAAAAGAGGCAAAGAAGCCGTCGAGAGAGGGATGAAAAAACTGTACTTCCTCCCCGGACAAGAAATATGTGTAGTCACTGAGGCACAGGATGTCAGAGCAAAATCACACAGCGTGAATGACCTAAAAAAATAATAGAATTCAAAGAGGTGGATGGAAGGTCGGTGGAGAACCCTCTAAATTTCCCTAATGCTCAGAGAATCCTAACTGTTATACAGACCAACGAGGAGGTGAAAGGACTATGGAAATTGCTGGAAGAAGCCAATGCATTATTAGACACCTCGCCTTCTCTAGCTATATTCAAAGACCCACACTTTTGTATACTCAGAAAATCATGTCATGGAAGGGTCCCTGTCAGAATACACCCCTTCTTTTATAAAGTAGCGAAATTAACTTTTCCCCTGGAGGTCGGTTGTTTGTCCCCGGATGGTCTCATTACTCTTAAGATAGGCACATATTCTATTGAATGCACCACCAGCACTCTGACGCCATTAATGTTCGTTTCTGAAATCCGACCCTAAGATACTCCAATGGTTCTCAATTTAGCAAATGTGAATGTCCAGAGGCTGGTTCTCGCAAAATTCAAGTTCGACACGATCTTCAGCAGCTCGGGGTGGATATGTACTGCATTTAAGAGATCCACTTAATCCTAGGTGATTATTTGGGTGCTCTGACTAAGAATTTTCGTGTCTATTCGGCGTACTTCGATTCTCACTCGGGGGGATCTGGCTAGTAAAGCGCACTTTAGATGCGTCGTGTGTCTCTTGCTTCATTTATTCGGAAGGAATGCTTTGCGTTCTGGATATTACCATAAAGGATAAGGCATTTCGATTCATTGGGGTTTACGCGCCAAATAACCACGCTGAAATCGCTCCTTTCCTTCGGCGGATCGAGCAGTTCAGTTATCTTAGCGGGAGACTGGAACGCAGTCCTAGATCCCGATTTAGATCGTAGAGATAATCCATCTAGGGGTACTAACAAAGATCGGGATGCTACAGTATTTCGCGAGTTTCTCGATTAGTTTTATCGCTAAATTCCGAAATCAAAATCTCCGTAATATAGTATGGACTTGGACAGCTAGGCGCGGTTCCGGTTTGGTACAACTTTGGAGTTATATAGACCGGTTATTAGTTAGGAGAGTCGACATAAGAGTATAAGAATGTCCGAGTTTTTATAATATAGTTTACTCGGATCATAGACTTATTCGAGTTTGTGTAAACTTGGATAGACCTAAATGGCTGGATACTGGAAATTCAACAGATCGTTGTTCGATGTGAAGGCCTACCGGAAACAGGTAATACTACCCATATTGCGGGAAACGACGGGTGATGTAATTGGAAATAAGCGGTGGATTAGGCTTAAGAAAGACATTAGGTCCTTTCCTACCGACATTGGGCGACGACTCAACGTAGAATCTAAGACAGCAAAAGCGACACTAGAATCTAGATTAGATTGGACGGTGGAGGCGAGGAGTAGCACTAATGCAATGATACCTAAGGCGAAGCTGGCATCTTTGAATACCAAGGAGAACCAGGCTTCAGTAATTAGGGCTAGGTTAAAAAGAAACCCAGTAAGCAACAAATATGGCCGCTGAATTGCGTGTAGAAGAGCATCGACATATCGCACGTGTCACATTGTCGGATGGGCGTCTCGTAACCACAAACGAATGTATTTTGGAGACGTTTCGGTCTCCTTTTAAAGATCTCTTCACCAGGGAGCCCGATCTTACTTTTCGACCCCTATTTAGCCGACTTTTCTCGCCTTGGGACGACCGAAGCGGCTAGGTGCGAAAGTTGCATAAAAGAAGAAGTCTTGAAAGCCTTTAAGCAAATAGGCCTGAATAGGTCTCCGGTGATCGATGGTTTATCCTACGAGGTGTATTTGAAGCTGTCGCACATTTTTGTTCCCTTGCTGAGAGTTTTATTTAACTCTTGGTTTAGGAACAGGTCTATTCATCAGTAGTTTATTAGGGGGTTTGTGAAGTTGGTACGCAAGAGCAAAGATGGTGGGAATGGGATAGGTAATTTTCGGCCCTTAACGATGTTAAATACAGAGTTAAAAATTCTGGTCAAGATTTCAGCCAATCATCTGCAGGTTGTCTTTCCTAGTCTGATCAGCCCTGAACAGACTTGTGCTGTGAAGGGTGGACTATTCAGGATAACTTGCACGCGATACGCTTGATCATTAAGAAAGTTGACTCTGAAGCCGCGCTGATCAATTTAGATCAGCCCAAAGCATTCGATAGGGTAGACCATCGTTACTTGGAGGCTGTTTTGTCTTCGGCCGGTTTAATGCCCGTATTTTCACTCCTGGATTCGCTACTTGTATGCAACCCCTGATGCGCTCATGAGGGTGAATGGTTTTAGATCTAAACACTTCATATTATCAGGATTATATATATATATATATATATATATATATATATGCATTCAATTGACCATGGAGAATTAATCCAAAACTATAATTTTCATTAGTTGTAACAACTTCTTTATTTCTGTACTTCAATGAGTTTTTTTTTACATCTTACAGATAAAAGTAATCTATTCAAATTTAATATTCGTTCCTGTTCCTTACGCGCGTTTCCTGGAAAAAATCGAATAAGTGTATTTTTTTATTAGTTCAATTCTGTCAATAATCAGAGGGTTGTACTATATATTGTTGAATAGTGAAATAACATATCATAACAAAAAACACCGCAGGGTGAAAATACGGTGAAATTCCAGATTGATTTCTTATAAAAATTCGGTAAACTGAAGTATATAAAATGCAAACACTATATACTTCAGTTTGCCGAATTGTTATCAGAACTCAATCTGGAATTTCACCGTATTTTTCCCCTCCGTTTTTTATGGCATCCTATATCACTATTCAACAATATATACTGCAACCCTCTGATGATTGACACATATTAGACTAATAAAAAATATATCTTTATTCGATTTTTGCCATGAAACGCGCGTAAGGAATAGGATAAAATATTAAAATTGAATAGATTAGTTTTGTAGTAAGATGAGAGATGTAAAAAAATTATTTTTAAATCATCGAAGTGCAAAAAAAGAAGTAGTTAAAACTAATGAAAATTATAGTTTGGGATTAATTCTCCATGATCAATGGAATGCAAATATAAGATGTAGATGCTCTAAATCCTTTAATGCAGCGTCATTGAGCTTACAATTGGAAACATTTAAGATATTATAACGACTATATGTTTTTTAACATAGTTTCTTTGTAAAAACATATATATGTGTGTGTGTGTGTGTGTGTGTGTGTGTGTGTGTGTGTGTGTGTGTGTGTGTGTGTGTGTGTGTGTGTGTAGAAGGATGAAAAGGAATTAGAAAAGCGACGGAGGCAGATCTTTTTTCAATTCAGTTGTTCAATGCAAGGTATATTCCGCAAAAAAGCAATTTATTCAATTAATTTTTTCCTCAAGCCAGGCTTTTCAAAGATCAAAATCTTATCATCAGAGGAAATTGCTGGGATAGATAAGTTGGCAAAGGCCAAGATTTAAAATTTGAAAAAGTAAAATAAAGATTGTGGGGGAAAAACACAAGGCAAAAAGCTGCCCGAATGCAAGCAAGTGTCCGATTGCAAAAAAAAATCCGGTGTCAAAAGTCCAGCGGAGAAAGTGATTTGTAGGTAGGTCGTTAGAAGGCACGAGAAATAAATTAAGAGGTTTCAAAGTTAAACTCCAGAAACCACCATCTTCAGGTGCTGCCAAAATAGATAGAATCCAGAGGGTAAAAAGTCCAATAGAGGGTTCGTTTGTGAATGCAACAAGGCTCAGTAATTCGTGAGATGGGAAATATTAGCCATATTAAAAAGTCTTCCTGGGCTGAAAATCATAAAATAAGTTGAAATTGACGAAGAGACAGCGAATTTATATTTAAAGGCTAGGCCAAGATCCCAATTGCCCGTTGATAAACAGGACCGTCTGAAGAATGGCAAATACTCATATGAGATCAGCAGGCAAGTTAGGAAAGTGGGGGGGTATGAGGGAAGAAGAGGGTGCGGGTGTGATGAGTAAATGCGATTTAAACTTAGATTGTGAGTGGGAGATATGGGCCGCTTATAGATGAAAGTCGACGCTAGTGTGAATTAGGGTTCAACTAGAAATGGGGTAAGGGAGGGGGAGGCAGGTCAATGAGTGCGGGAGGGGAGAATTAAAAATACCAAAATGTGTCGGGGGAATATAAACAGGGGGTGGGGCTGGATGTTCAATCAGATTACATTATTTATAATGAGGCAAAATAGATTTGAAGGATAGAGATAAATATAAAAATAAATCTTAGGCCACAAGGACAATTAGGGATTAACAGATAAAGAAATACATAATTGAGGGAATAGTCGATAAAATTAGAATCCGGAAGTAATTATTAGAATAAGGAAATGGTAATTTGACGTTGAGTATTGAATCGGAGTGGTGTTCCCCAAAATGATTAAAGATTTGGGTCGAAGTAAAATATGTTGTTTCGGGATGTAAATGGTTTTTGGATGTAGGAAAATTAAACTTTGAATCAAAATGAATTCCAGATTAATAAATATGGAAGTTAATTATGCATATTATTAAGTAGGTAATGGATGCCAAAGAGTATTTAATTCACACTTTGGTTAAAATAGTGAAAATAATTTATTCCAGAGTGAGAAGGGGATGGCAGTTAAAAGTAAATATTATGGTGGTTAAGAGATGTAGATTGAGGGTGGGGGTCGGGATTCAACAGGGTCAGAGAGAAGTGAACGAGGGGAGAAGTAATCGAGGGGGAATAATTGAGGCTATTAAGAGAGTGGGAAGAAAAATTATTTAGAAGTTTAACAGGGGGAAAACTGTAATTAGAGTGCAAAGAGAAAGCGGTGAGCAGTTCGATATCGAAGTGTTCAAAGTATTAAACGTAGATAAGGCGAATCATCAAGTAAATAAGAGGGCTGAGGTCTAATGCAATTGTGGTGGGTTAGTTATCAAGTTGAAATGGAAGGATTAAAAGGTTGGATATATTGATGAGTGTCGAATAAGTGTATTAAAGGAAGTTAAAGGAAAAAGAATTGATATCATATAAAGGTTATACGAATGAGGAGGTTGAGTACAATACTTATGGGGACACTGGGAGAGAGGTACACAACCTAAGGGGATTGTAAAGCTAATTTATGGGTAAATTTTTAAATTAAGAGAAAAGTTAAAGGAATGAGGGAGATTTATGCAGAGTTATAAAACAAAAAGGAATCAGAACTATCAGAATAAATTCAATCCATCTATCTATCTATCTGCTCTATCCGGTATATTGAGCTGTATACTTTTCACAATAGGTTTTACCTTTCCTAAAAGTTCGCTTTTAGTTCTCCACTTTATATATATATATATATATATATATATATATATATATATATATATATATATATATATATATATATATATATATATATATATTATAAGTAACCCCATGAAATGTAGGGAACAAATTTTCACAAATTCACCAAAAATTCGGTTTTTACTCGCATACAATTGTTTCGGCTTACCACCAAGATATATGTAATGTTCGAAACGTATAAGGCATTTATTTTTCTGTAAAAGGGTAATCATCAGTGCTCGTAAAAAAATAAGGTAACCCTTCAGACATGATAAAACTGTATTGCATTCCGGATTCATTTATTTTTTTTATATTTTGTTTAATTATATATTATTTCCAAAGAATATCTTGTTTTTTTCTTTTTTTTTATTCAGATCATATCGTTCAACACCCGTACATGCGAATCGCGGTGTCTTCGTACCATGTGATTTAATTGTTTGTCATCGATGATAGCGCAAACCTAAATCTTTTATTGCACGGTAAAGGTGGCCAAATACTCACATAAAAAAGAAATCAAAGATGATTAATAATAGCGAATCAGAGAAAGTCAGATACTTTGATAATAGTTTATTTATTCGAGCAAAGAATCCATATACCTTCTGATACTCTGTCTGTCTGCCAGCTGACTTAATAGAAACACGCAACCATTCGTTTATGGCCGTAGGAGGTATGTAATCCTATACAACACACCTATAAGATAAATGTCTTTTCTGATAAAGGTTTTTTCTTCTTTTAGTATCAACGTCCAACATTTATTTAGGGCTCCTTTTTCTTTTACTAATATTTCGAGATTCGATAACTTGAGGTTTAAGCAAATTAAACGTGTCACACAACATTTCCATTGGTTAATGTGTTTGCACATTTTCTTGTTTGGTAAAGCAGCGCTTCAATTGGTGGGCATGTCTTTTATGTCTCCAATTTGGACCCTGTATCATGTAAGTAGGGTTTTTTTTCAGCCTGCATATCACAACACTTCCTTTTCGTATTTCTTTACTAGAAAAATACAGTCTGAAAAAAGTATCTCCAGGTTAAAAATATCTGTTTGAACTTTGTTTGGTGTTTTTCCAAATATTTATTTTACGTCCTGGCAGAAATTTATCATAAATCAATCTTACTCTCCTAACAAACATCAATCCAGCTGAGGATAAACCCGATTGTGTATTTGGATTAGGGATAATTCTATAAATCTTGAATTTGTTGTAGACTTACATCATTATTCTCCCCGTTAATCTTCTTTAATCCACGCTTAAACTAATCTACAAGTCTCTCGGTTGTCCGTTTGACCTCGGGTGATACGGTGATGTAGTTATATGTTCGATCGAGTAGTATTTACAAAATTTTGCAAATTCACTTGTGGTTACTTGCATTCTGTTATCGGAGACAATCGTGTCTAGGACACCGAACCTTGCTAATATTTAATTTAAGAAATTCATTGATACATTCGAAGTCGGACACTTCAAAATTTCGGGCGATTTCGAAAAACTGTCCACAATTATTAAAGGTCCCACAAAATCAATGTATAATACTGTCCATGGAGAATCTATCTTAGGTCAAGGTTCAAATTTTATTAGCGGTGATTTTTCTGCTATCGCGTAGCCTCTACAGTGTTTCACTAAAAGTTCTATATCACGGTCCATTCCCGGCCAATATAAATAACTTCTCATTAGTGACGCCATTCTACTCATTTCAGAATGTCCAATATAAAAATCAGTTTTCGTAATGAAATGGGTATCAACTCTCTCTCTCTCTCTCTTTCTCTTTCTCTTTCTCTTTCTCTTTCTCTCTTTCTCTCTCTCTCTCTCTCTCTCTCTCTCTCTCTCTCTCTCTTCATTATCACAAATAGAAAAGGTATTATTTTGAATTTATTCTCTACTTTTAAGTATTTACAATAAAATCGTCTTTTTTAACTTAAATCCTGAGTTTATCTAAAGTAACAGTCAGTTAAATGAGACATTTTTTTAAATTTCATTTTCTAATCTTAGCGATACAATTATTCTAAACGGTTTGTTGAAGTTGGGAATAAGTCTATGCCGGCCCATCCGCATGTTCAATTTTAAAGTCATAGTCTAACGATATAGTTCCCAGCGTTGTCATCGATTCGCTGTATGTTTAGGGATACCTTTTATAGAAACGTAAATACTTAATAACGAACGATTGTCCGCCATTTTTTTTTTTACGACAAAAATTATTGCTAACCCATTTCTTAATTTGACTATAATTTTCAGCTGCTAATAAAGTCCTATGTACATGCGCTATAGCCTTAAATTTTTCTATCTTTAAATTTGTGTGAAATAACCGTATCCGATACCGTTTTCACTGGCGTCTGACGCTAATACAATGTCCTGTTTCGGGTCGTAACTAAATCTGAAGTTAGCATTTCAATGGGTTTTATAAATGATTTTTCACGTTCATTTGACTAATTCCACTTAACATCTTTTTTAACAAACTATTCAATGGGGATGTAGACTTATGTATATATGTTGTTTTTTTTACGACAAAAATTATTGCTAACCCATTTCTTAATTTGACTATAATTTTCAGCTGCTAATAAAGTCCTATGTACATGCGCTATAGCCTTCATTTTTCTATCTTTAAATTTGTGTGAAATAACCGTATCCGATACCGTTTTCACTGGCGTCTGACGCTAATACAATGTCCTGTTTCGGGTCGTAACTAAATCTGAAGTTAGTATTTCAATGGGTTTTATAAATGATTTTTTACGTTCATTTGACTAATTCCACTTAACATCTTTTTTAACAAACTATTCAATGGGGATGTAGACTTATGTATATTCAATACATAAATACTGTAATAATTTAAAAGTCCTGGAAATACTTGCAAAGCAGACATATTAGTCGAGAAAGGTAATAGTTTGTATGCATAACACATCTCGTTATCCAACATTTGCCCGTTCGCGGCTATAATCTGCTCAATATATTTTATGCTAGTTTTAAAAAAATCACACTTAGTATCACTCACTTTCATTTTTTAACAGTTTCCTAAACCTTCTGAAAATACGTGAGCGAATTTAATTTTAGGCACATTTTAAATTTTTCGTCCGCCATATTTGTACAAGGGGAGGTAATTTACGTATAATTACAAAACGAGATTATCGTCAATTCCAACAAATCGAACAATTCTATCCAGTCTGTTCCAAATAATTTGTGAGTATTATTTTTTTAATACATATGCTTCCGCTTTAGCCATTTTGTCACTAAAAATATATTTACTGTTATTTTTATTCTAAAAATAAGTTTATTTCCACAAACACCCCGTGCCATTTTCTTAGTTAAATTCACGTCGATTATAAAAATGTCGCTTCCGCTTAATACTTTTGCTGTTCAGTTTAACGTTAATAAATTTTCTGTTCCGTGCTTCATTTTTATCTTTCTTTGTAAGCGTAACGTTTTGTTGACTTTTGCAAATTTTCTTTTTTAGATTTACAATGCGTCCGCCTATGGTTCACTTTTTGACAACTGAAACACTTTTGGACAAAAGACTTTGAGATACAGACCACCACAGCCAAAGCATTTATATGACTTTATTCTCGGTCCCCTTTTAATTTTTTACGAACACCCTAGATCTGAAAAACATCTGTCTCTTGAATTTTCACTATACAGTAAAACTCCTACGCTATGAACAAAATTAAATATAACACTCTACGCTATGAACTAAGCTTAGCAATTAAAAAAAGCAAATTATAAAGTTAATTTATATATTTCTATAAATTAATATATTTAAAGGTACGATATAGAGATGGTTTGTGTTCTAGAAAGAAAAATGGTCATTAAGAAAATGGAACTGAACAAAGTATCCAAATTTCGACAAAACATAAAAGACTCAATGAAATCATTGAACGGGAATGATTTTGAAAATAATGAGGATATTCAATAATTTTAGTGTACTGATCTATTAGCAATTGTTGTTTTTTATATCTAGACATTTAATGTTTATTTGCGTTGATCAATGATGATTTTCCTAATAAATCCATTTTGTTTATATATAGTTTCTTTAGTTATCCTCATAAAATATTACTATAGTTGGCCAAACCTATACTCATTTTCTATATCTTTTAATGAAGAAAAAATGTTCAAAGGCATCTAATTTATCTTACGCTATGGCCAATCCTACGCTATGAACAGATTAAAAGTTCATAGAAGTTTTACTCTATCGTGTTTTTAATTCATGATCCTTTCACACTGATCAGCTACCGCCTGTAACGTTAGTTTCGATTCCGCTTCAAGTTTAGATAATATACGAGAATAAATTTCCAAGTCTCTTTCAGCCGTTAATCCTTGCACAACTATTAAGCATCCACAATTATCTGTTCTTAACTCATTCAGTTTAAATTTATCGCATTTCCTATTGGCAATGCCTGTCTAGGTGAAATAATCGTTGTTCGCCTTTTTCATGTTTGGATACTGTGGTATCGCGTAATGAATAAAGGGCTTCTTTTTTTTTTCACTAAATATTCTTGATAAAATCAAAACACTTTCTGAAGACTTCTCCCAGTCATGGCTGACGGAACAAGAGCATGCTACCCCTGTGGATTAAATAAAGGGTTCCGTTTGAAATTCCGTCCAGATTCCTGAGTTCGACAGAAATATTCCCGAGTTCGAAGAGATACACCTGAAGAAGATACTCAAGATGAGAAATGTAGTCGGAATAACCAAAATTATGCAAAATCAAAACAGGTTCATCAAATGTTATATTCCCTGTTTTTTGTCTTTTTAAGCCAAATGTAGTTGCAGTACTTTCTGTGTTCTATCGGTGATAATTTACATAAAAACGGACTTTTACAAATTTCTCTTTTTTTTTGTGTGTTTTACATTCATTTCTAACAATCTCATATCTCCTAAAATATGCCGCCCTGTCAGCAGGGCCACAATGTAGAGGGGTAACCACTCACTCCCGAAAACGGGGCCACCTGTAGGCCGTGTGTGGCTACCCTTGTTGCCTCAGCACGGGATCCTGGTGGCTGAGCCATTCGTCCACTTCGGCCATTACTTCGGCTAGACGGGAGGTTGAAGAGGATCAATCCGATCAATCGGCTGGTCACGTCATGCCCTCATATCTATAAGTTGATCCCCAATCGTAGTATCGATCTGGTTCTTCAAAAATTCCAAAGCTTATTTTGCCGTTTTATTTTCTTCCAAAATAGATACCAGAAAGCGGTGGCTGGTGGTCAATTGTGTTGGGGCCAAAGAAGATTACCAATGCCAAGGAGTCATTTTTTTTTTCTAGAGTAATGTCTTCAACGTAATTTTTCTGGGAATAGTGTTATCTGGGAGTAATGTCAGGTCCCTCTCTGTAAAATGTCCTTCTAGGGGTAATGGTTTTTACTGGGAGAAATATTTTCTGAGAGTAATGCTTTCTTGGAGTAATTTTTCTCGGAGTAATGTCCCTATCTTCTCTGTAAAATTTCTTTCTAAGAGTAATGTTTTCTGGGAGAAATGTTTTCTAAGAGTGATGCAATGTATCTAGAGAGTAATGTTATCTCGGAGTATAAAATAATTATCCTACCTATAGAATTGTATTTTACATCTTTATTCGGCATTAAATAACCCATAGATGGTTGATGTGCCGTAAAACAAACCAAAACAATCCTAAAATAGGATGCGAATGGTATACGTTCTTCGGGATTATAAGTAAACTCGCCAATTGAATTAGCGATTGCGTCCGGTGTGAAAAAAAATTGTTTAACTATTTTTTTCTGCAGACTTATTAAACACTGTTTCCAACAGCTTAGACTGTTGTATCAAAATTTGTTCGAATCTTTCTGACGAAATCCCCTGTTCTTGCTGTTGAAAGACCAAAGATTTCATCACGTTTGTCAACTCCTTCATTTAACTATGGTGTCGGTAACAAAAACAAGATTTTTTTTCCTTTTTGGGTGCAGACACTTCTTTCTTCTAAAATTTAATTTTAGCCTCATACTTCGTAGACGCGTGGTAAATTCGAATTTTCATCGTCACATTTAATCGCCGTAAAGGTTGCCAATTATCCACATGAAAAGAAATAGGAGATATGTAATAATAGCGAATAAGATGAAAATCACATACTTCGATAATAGTATATTTATTCGATCAACGAATTCGTATACATACAGCATCTACATCACTTCCAAGATATGACACAAGGCCAGAAATTGGGATTATATGCCAGCGTACATAAAGTAGCGCACTCTGGTCCCGCAAAAAAAGTCTAAGCAGCCCCGTCAGCATTCCCCGGTAGGGGCGCCTCAATCGATAGGTCATAAACCAACACCTTTTAAAAAAAGAGAAAGTAAAGCCTGGAAGGGTCGAACTCTTATGACTAACCACAACAAATACCTCAGCTCTACAGAGCAGAGCCAGAAAAAAACACACCGGCCCACCCTCTGACGTCCTGATTGTCGAGGACGTATCCATGTATATGAATATGAATTTGTGATACATACGATATCTACCTCCCTCCAACCGCGAGAAGATGTGACACAAGGTGTAAAGGTGGGGATGATGATAGGCATTTCACGGTAGGGGCGCCTCAGGCGATTGGCTATAAACCAACCCTTTCTCAAATGGAATGAGGTGACCTCCTAGGACTACGCAGAATAAATACCTCAGCCCGACAGACAAGGACCAGAAGATGCCACAACGGCCCACCCTCTATCAGACTGATTGTCGAGGACATATGTTCGACTGATCTCAATGTATTTGAATATAACTTCATGATACATTAGGTCACACTGTCTGTCTGATAGCTAATTTAATAGAAATACGTAACCAATCTTTTATGGTTAGTATAAAAGTTAGACCGGTATTGTCTTGGCCTTCGGGTCTTGATTTACGCCGGTCTATCGGTTGTCTGTCCTGCGCAGTTCTAGGAGGTGCACCCTTCCAGGCTTTGCCTTCTCATCCTTCGAGAAGGGGTTAGTTTATTGCTAATCGCTTGAGGCGCCCCTACCGGGGAATTCCGACGGGGCTGCCTAGGCAATTTTTAATGACCAGAGCGCTCAAATACTCGGGCGCTGGTTTTTCAAATCCCACTTTCCCGACCTTGTGTCACATCTTACCTTGTGGGAGGAAGATAAATAGAAGAAGTATAAAAGTTAGGTAATTCTATTGTTAGTTTCTGTTTTCTCCTTTACACGTGATCAAGTTTGATAGAAAGTCAAATTGTAAAACAACTTTTAAGATGGACAAACAGAGGGTAACGAAAGGAGATCCCTGCTTCTTGTAGGGTCGCGAATTCTTTCGACTGTGGATAAGAAAAGAAACATTAATTTAAAAAAAACTTCTGAAAACTCTACTGTATTCATTTTCTTTTACATCCTGATGGAATGTATTGACTTTTGATCCTCTGTGATTATTAATTCAAAAGTTAGTTTCAATGTTTCATGATCTTTGTGTTGACGTCTGTTGGTTGACGTCTCAAAGTGAAAAAGAAAAGTGGTTACGTTTTAAGTCAACTCGAATGTTTATAGATAGCGATATACAACGCATACTATTTGATAGCCATCATAATGTTTTTTTTTTCCTTTTTACTTTCTTTTCTTTTTTTCTTTCTTTTTTTCTTTACAAGTTCAAAATACGGACATCTTTAGTGGAAGTCAGAACTCCCACCATAAAAAAAATCTGGTCTGACATATTGAAATCACTAAACTTTTTTATGGCTGCAAAACGTCATGCGTCATTTCGAGGATTCCATTCCATATGCAGGCTGTAAAAAAAATGTCTTTGCAAAACCCCAAACCAAGTCTGGAGTATAACATAATATCCAGTTTTTGTTTGCATCATTTTGTTGAGTTCGCTGTAGATTTTGGTTCACAATTTGAAGTTCCTTCTTTTTTTACGGTGTTTCTTCTATTTTGTCGCCACAAATTCCATATGTCACGTAATATTAATTTCAACTGCGAAAAGTCAGTTTCAGTGTTTTACTATCTTTGTATTATTATAATAAACGTATGGTAGCTAGGAAAAGAGGCAAAGGAATTAATATTTAAACAATGTGTATTAATTACAAATCGATACAAGATATAAGTATGTGTGGATCTTGATCGCAATATTAATTTAAATATCGACAAGTTAGTTTCAATGTTTCTCTATAATTAGGGGTGGGACGTAATGGGTGAAAATTTCAGATTCATGCGAGTAGTATTTTTTGTGTTCATTTATACATAAATAACACTAAACAATCAAACATTTTGAAAATTTTGCAAAATTCAGAAGGTGCAGGCCAAAAATAGCCGTTAGGGCTCCACGGGACTCAAAATCCATCATTTTTCGGTGAAAAAGTGGTTTCATGCGACATTGCAGGTCCTAAAACATCCTCAAAAGCTATGAATGGATATAGATGGTTAAATCTGATATAGTACTTTAATTTAGGACCATTTTCAGGCTGTGAAAGGGTTTTCATGAATGTAAAATAGCCAAAAACTAGTGGCCTGCACCTTCTGAATGTTGCAAAATTTTCAAAATGTTTGATTGTTTAGTGTTATTTATGTATAAATGAACACCAAAAAATACTACTCGCATGAATCTGAAATTTTCACCCATTACGTCCCACCCCTACTATATAATTTACATTCATCCTTAACATGTTTGGCTGACGTCTCAAAATCAAAAACAGAAAACATATAAGTTGACTTTAAAGGTTTATGAAAACATTTTTAAATACCAAATTTAAAAACGCCTATATTGGGGCCATCGCGAAGTTTCATCGGATGTCCTGCTTACTTTGGCAGGCCGAGAGCAGGCTCGGTGCGTTTCCTCGTGTAGTGGCGATGGAGAGGGGCTGGTAAAGCCAAGTCAATTCACAATGGTCCCCGGTGTGGCGCGTCATTAATAGAACAAGGCGGTTGAGGAAGTTCCGCGTGGCGGGGCCGATCGCTTCACTCGTTTACATAATAAGTAACCAGTCGACAAGAATTTGTTTACAGTGGACTTTAAAACAACCATGTTGTATTCCTCTTGGGAGCAGCCCCGTGGCATTGTACTTCAACATCGAATTATGATGATTTCATTTATGGGTTGTTGTTTTTTGGAATAAAATATATGAATGAGTAGTATACAAGAATCAGTACGAAATATATTAGTCGGGTCAATCTGATAAGACATTTAAGTTTATGTTTTATCTTTTGAAAATGTTACAATTGAGCAAGGTACATACTTAGCCTGTCATGGACTATGGAATCGATCGACTAAGTTCAAATCCTATTAAAATTAGAGACGTCTATGTAAAAAAAAAGGATTAGTATGATAAATTTCCATGTAGTGTAAAAATTAGGTCGAGTTGAATTTTCTAATTAAGATAAGAATAAGGCTACGTATCCTGGCTGTGACGTCACTGGCACAGGAAGCGGATGTGGCAAATTCGGAAAGAGAATCGGGTCTCTTAAGTCTGTGCTACCAGAGAAGGTGGTTGGGCTTTTGAATAGCTGCTTGTTTCCCCCCTCTGGAGAATGAGGTAATAAGTTGTTTTATGGGGGTACATGTATACTCTGAAGAAAAAATAAAGCTCTAAATAAAGTTTTAAAGCCCAATTGTATTTGCTGATGCTTCTTTTTTAATGATGTTCATAAAAAATGTCTACAGAATGAAAATGTAGCAATATTAGAAACGGTTGGATAAGAATAGGATATGTATGGTAAATTTCCACGTAGTATTAAAAATTAGGTAGAGTGGAATTTTACCAATTAAGATTAGAAGAAGGCTACGTGTACTGACTGTGACGTCACTGATGCAGTAATCGAATGAGGCAAATTTGTAGAGAGAATCATTCTCTTTCGTCTGAACCACCGGAGAAGGCAGATGGGCTTTTAGAATGGCTGTTTCCCCCTCCCCATAGGGGAACGGGGTGTGGAGTTGTTTTAGGTGTGTCCATGTATACTTTTTAAGACCGAATAAAACCCCAAAGAAGTTTTTAAAGCCAGATTGTATTTGTTGATGCGTCTTTTATTTTTAAGAACATTTGTAAAAATCGGTTATCGAGAAGAATTGGGGTAGCGACGGAAAGAAGAGGAGATAAAATCCTTGACTTTCACATAAACACCGAAATTCGACCAGTTCACAAAGTGGACGAACCGTGGGGATCGAGGAGAACGCACGGTGGGGATATCAACAGCAACAACCGTCATAATGCTACAAAAGTAGCAACTTGTATTCAATAAATCATATACAATGAATCGTTTCTAATGGATATTGTTTTTCGTATTTAAATAATACAAGAATAGTCCGTGAAAGGAAGAATCCAAATCAAACCAATTAAATTCGCAGTATTTAGACATCCACACTAGTTTTTTTTTATACTTATGTGTCACTGTTTATCAATGTCCAAAGGCCACTCGAGGATGAAAACTGATGAGATTTTCAGTTGGCGATGAACAACATTTAGACGATTAAAAATAAAGATTAAAATGGCCAGAATTTGATTATTTAAGTGGACGTCTCGAAGAGAATTTTTTAAGATTGCACTTAAAAGCGATCATGTCGTATTCATCTTGGAAACAGTCCCGTGGTATTGTATTCTACAGATGATAAGTTCTTGGAAAGAAACTTTGTTCATGGTAGTTCCGTTTCGTTTTAGGTACAAAGAGGGAAAAAGAGAAATTCTTTACAGTGGTTGAAGCTAGAAAAGTTTTTGCTGTGAATGTTTTATGGGGAGAACCAGAGATCGGAGCTCAGTCGAGCACCTACCATGAAAATAACGATAAAGTAGAGAAAGATTAGCATCGTCTCTTCTTTAAGGAAGAGGAGAGATCATCCCACACTAGATTTCGAAGTCGATTCTGTACTCAGTCAAGGCAGAAGAGAGTGCTTCTTAGGACGTATCTGGCTCTTGTAGAGGTGGAGGGTTGCATCAGGAGTGAGGTACTTTCTGGGGAGGTAGAAAGAACCGATCATTTTTCCTGTGACCATAGCAATGTATTTAATGTAAGTCTTCCATTTCAGGTCTGGAATGAAGGTCAGTACTATGCACTTCCTCAATGATAGAGCCATTCATTTTAACTCGAGACAAGCGAACATCCGACCGTTGATGATCATGTGTGACCTTGTATACGTCTTTGCTGATGAAATAAGGGTATTTGCCGTTATAATTCTTCTGCACTTAAAATAATGACAACGAACACGGATGCATAAAAATATAACGATATATCTTTATCGTTCGGTGGCGCTGAATGAGTGGGTTAGTGAGAAGGGTGGAGGAATCACAGTAATTGATGGATGTTGATCTATCAAACTCAACAGCCAGTCAACTCTATCCATCTAGTTTATATTACTTTGGGCGCACGTGTGTGGCAAAGTTACTTGCTTTGACCGATGTGGCCACATCGTTTGGACGTATGGGCGATCTTTGCCGGACTTTATGTGACTACGGAATGATGTGTGACAACATGTGCACGTATGTGCAATGTCTCATCTTGTTATGGCCAGTGAGCAATCATCGTCTGACGATAGTCACTGTTGTTTGGTCGGGATCGTCGTGCTGCAAATCAAACATTATGTAATAATGGAACAAACCATTTTACTTTTCATATAAAAATATGATTTATTATATTCTGAAAAGAAACATCTCAGAGCGCGCGGCAAACGCGTCTTCCTCGTTCGGATTTCAAACCAGTCTCTCTACTAGAGGAAGAGAGAAAGAGAGAAAGAGGGAATACAGACGTAATCAGTGTACGCCTTGTCAAATGTTTATTTTTGAGTTTCATAACTGTTTTTTTCGAACGACGACTGGTCTGATCTCTAATCCCATCACATGCACCTGTCATTGAATTTGTTTGACACCGACCTTCAGTCCTCCAAATATGACTGAGGCACAGGTGCACTCAGTGACCTCAAAACGCAGAGAATTACTGTTTTTGAAATAAGTCTGGCATAAGGATTACGAATATAACGGGGAGCACTTAGCTCCCCAAGAGCTCACGCATTGTGCTACACACGCATCCACTTGTAGACGTCCATTCTGTTAAGGTACCCACGCTCCTACAGCGTTTATTTAACGACAGGTTATTTCCGTCCGCAGATAACCTTTGCAGGTGTGTTTTGCGTCAAATCACTAGATGTTTTATTTTCCGAAGATTTGTGTTTCCGTGTCAATCACCCGTGTCAATCAACTGCGTTTTGTTTCTTCCGGCCATGTGCGTGTCTGTGTCAAGTATATTTTTGGTCGCTGTCATGTGCGATTTCCGATACGCCAGACCCGATATTCAACATTGCGAATATCCCATCCCATTTTCGTACCAACAGACAATAGGTCAATCTAAAAACTAACTAAATAGTTTTAAATGAAAGGAAGAAACAAAAAAATAATAATTTTAATTGGAAGCACGTCAAATTTTAAAATCAATTAAAATTTACTAGAATTTGAATTTTGCCCACTCGTGAATCTACCCGCCATTTCAATTCAAACGTATGCGTAAGAGACCAAATTGAAAGTACTAATTCATTTTTAGGTCAATTTTACCGAAAAGCGACACTGAAGTTGGAATCTTATGTATTTTGATGTGCCAAATTTTATATACTTTATTACTCTTTTGGGGGGGGGTATTCTCGAGAGCGCGGGTCGATGGACCATAAAGTGTGTAGCAGTGAGGATCACTCTACCGTTGAGGAAAGTAAGCCAGGGAGAGAATTTGGCTTGATAGTATTTATGGACAGATGACACCAGTGCTACATAACCATCTCCTGACAGAGGAAATCCGTCATTTCAGAAAAGCAGTCGACGAATAAGAACCGAAACTGCAAAGTGGTTCCTCCTAATGATAGTATAGTGCTGACTCCGGTAGCAGAGATCTTAGCAGCGAATCACAAAAAGATTAAGTGTCATTCAAAACCTACTCGATAATAACTAAGAATAACATAAAGATTGACACTTTTACCCAGTCATGGTTGACGAAACGAGAACAATCTACCCCCATCGATGTAATAAAGGGGTCAGTTCGAAATTCTGCCCAGGTTCCCGAGTTCGACGAGAAAGTTTCACAGTTCGAAAAGATGCATCTGATGACGGTCGGGGATTACATCGGCAGGAGCGTTGTGAAATAAGAGTCAAGATGAGAACAGTAGTTCGAATAATCTAAATCTATTACTAATGGAGATTTAGTATCTGTCTGTTTAAAGCCGAAACTATACTATCACTTTAATTGATAATGAAGATTTGGTATCTGCCTGCCTGAAGTCGAAACTATATTATTACTATTTTTTTAATGCTCAATTCAGTTTTCTATATTATTCAATACTTAATTCAGAAGGAGTAGTGTAGTATCTGTTCTGTTGGCATGCTACCATGCTCTCATGCATTACCTCCTCCTTTTTCTTTCAGGTAGCGTAGTATCTGTTCTGTTGTCATCAAACCATCTTCCCAGTCATTATCTCCTCCTTTAGGAGGAGAAGTGTATTAGATGTTCGTTTGTCAATGATACCATCCTACCAGGCATTACCTTCTCCTTTAGGGATAGGCAGTGTAATTATATGTTCATTCATCATATATACTAGCAGGAAATATGCGATCAAAGAGGGCATATTTTAGCTAGTATTACTAATTATGAATCCTCATCTTAAAAATTCCGAAACATAAAACTCAAACTTTTTTAGAAATTGCAAT
>OY744531.1:79360693-79363193 GCA_963556195.1 Sepiola atlantica | reverse complement strand
CATCTTCCCCAACCAATAGCCCTAACTTAAATTTCGACCAGAATCCGAGCATACAAACCGTAAGCATCCCCAATAATATAAACAACACAAATAATATAACAACACCCCCCACAAAATACATACCTATATTGGTGCTAGTGCTTTCCCCATTAAGACTCGAATATCTACTCTTTTAAACACAATAATCATAATACCACTAGCACTTCTCTTTCCAACCTAATAAAAAGCTTTAACATCAAAAAGATTCCCTACTCCCAAAGTTGGTCTATATTAAAAAAAAAGTCAAACTCATATACCCCTGGTTCTGCCTTCTGCCAACTATGTACCTTGGAAACTTATATGATAGCTACTGCACCCAAGAACTTAAATGTTATTAACTCCAAAAATGAACTTATCTCAAATTGCAGGCACAAGCGGAAATTTACATACATTAATTTCATTACTCCCTCTGACACTCCTCCTCCCAGCCAATAACTCCCCCCCCCTTTTTTTAGCATCTGACAAATCTCTAAACTATATCCCTGGGTAATCTTGTAATTTCTATTCTTAACGCCCCTAATCTCACCAATTAACCTTCCCAATAAATGATTTCCTCCCCATTGCACCTAATAACTATATCTACCCGTAACAAGTATCGTGGATTGAACTAGCATTATTCCTCCTACTACCCACCGATCATTAACATATCTAATATCTAGACATTTATACCTCCTCTGCAATATAGCTCCTACTATCCTTTTACTTCAGCTCTACTCCTAACCTCTTATATTTATAACTTTTTCTTCTGTCCGTAAACCTACCCACAAACTCCTCCATGGCCTCTTAATCTCACTTCCTTATTATCTCCCACACAACCACTATATCGTCCTTATATTGGACTCCTCCTAATAGCAACATTTTCCCCTATAACTTCTTTTTGTCCTCTTTTTAACTACGATCTTCGATTTCCCCTCCAATTGGGTCCATATACATCCCCCTGTAATTCTTATTAGATCTCTAACACACTAGCATTAAAATGTAAGTTTGCTTAATTTCAATCCAACCCTGGCCCATAACACTTATATTAATTCAATTGTTACTAGCATTTCTACCCTATCTCCTTAATAGTCTCCATACCCCCCTAGAAATTCTTTTAACAAATTGATTGATTCAGGCTAGTTGCATGACTACATATTTTGGCCTACTTTGAATAATCCTAATCCCTCTAACTACTCGCGAGCCATTTTCTATCGATCTTTTCTCTTTTGCTCACCTTATCTTATATTTGACCAATTTTACCCCCATCCCCTCTAATCATATTTTGAAACTACTTGGAAACCTCTTGCAAGCTTCCCTTATAAATCTAATTTAATTTTAAACTGTAATTGCTAATTGTTACCCTGTTACTGCTCACTCACCATTTAAACTATAGATTATAACACTGACACTGCACTTAAGTTTTAATTGAACTAACCTAATTTCACCCCCTATTACTTATAATCGAAACAAATTGTTTCAAACAATCTATCCTTATCCCTTATACTGTTCCCCTCTCCTAATTTTTTAATATAACTGAGTAGGACTGGCTTGCTCTTTAATATTACTAACTTTTTTCCTTAATTTATTTTCCCCCTTTTCTCTTTTAATTTCCCTTCAAATTATTCATCTAACCCTTAATTTGGTTTCAAAATATTTTTTTAATTAACTATTCTCTAGTTCCTTTTAAATTTTAATTTTTAATCTTTATTTTTTATTTTTTATTTTTTATTCTTATTTTTAATTATTCACCCTCTCACATACCTCTATTTATTTTACCATGCTTTTAACTAATTCTATTTTAACCCTTTTTAAATCCCTAGAAACCCTAACTAGTAACTACAATTTACTTTGCTTTTAGCTGCCTTACTTGTTACCCTTGAAATGTTAGAAGCTCACTTATTTGAATTCTATTTTTAGAATCAGCAATCTCTATACTTCCTTCCCGCTTCAGATTAATCCCACCCTCAAAAACCTATATCTTCACCTTGACTATATTGCCCGCCCACACCCTCAACTACCCTGTCACTTTAACTTCATCCCCATATCCAACCCTTTTCTCTTTTTTCTTTTTTCTTTTTTCTTTTTTCTTTTTTCTTCCTTTTTATTTCTTCCCAACTCATACAGCGGCTATTTAAACAATTCCGAACCTCATGACCCCTAGCGCTTTAAACCCTCCCTCCCCCTAACCCCAAATGTAACCGTTTTGTTTCATTTGGATTTAAACCTCTGAACGAGATGTCATCTGCCTTTTTTGGTCCAGGAAGTATATCAAAAATGGGCAGTCTTTCTCTTTTCAATCCCTTTTAAGTGCGTTTGGATTTACTTGTAATTTTTAGCACTTTCTCCACACTGCTCCTACGCATAAAGTTTTTTTCACATTCTACAATTCATCGGACTTCCTTTCAACGGAAATTTACCACCCGGACAAACTGCATATCTTTTTTACGGAACTTTTCTTTTCTTTTCTTTTCATTCACTGCGT
>OY744531.1:79328193-79348193 GCA_963556195.1 Sepiola atlantica | reverse complement strand
TTTCATATAGAAATCATGTGTTAGCACCAGGAAAGGGCTCCTTGATTTTTGAGAACTAACTGAAGAAAAAAAATTTTTTAATATAAACAAAGAGAATGAAGACGTGTTTTTGGAGGCTACTGAGGCAAGAAACAAACGGATGTACTTATAGACAACACCTAGGTTGCACCGAAGAACTAAGTACCATGCCCAGCCGATATTACCGAAGACCATTTCGATTTATTTTTGTTCCCCATTTCGGCGAAGTTTTCGTTTGCGACGAAGCGGGTCACAAGGACTACGTGGTCCATGTCTGTGTAGATAAGGCAAACATTTGAAGACCCGTCCCGGGTGGGCTCGTCAGCTGTCAGTTGCAGAAGATCGACGACCACGCAACTCTGAATATATTGCCTGCGCCCATCAAATTAAGAAGCAGTAAAAATAAAATTAAAAAAATTAAAAAACACAAAAAAATCACTCCCAGATACCCCCAACCCACCCGTGAAAGTGATATGAACTCATTTTCGTGTGCTCATTTTTACGACTCATTTCTAGCGTTTCACTTTTCATCGTACACATTGGTTTCTTTTTCTTTTTTAAACGACATCAAATTTTGTATGCAGGCCATAAAGAATAATGATTATTCTTTGACTTTTCCGAAACCAGGAACCGCACACGGTTACCCCAGATTGTAATGGTTAGAATCAATTTACAAAATGGGTGCACAAACGCGCAGTTTTATCTCAGACCGCAAAACTCGAGTTTATTTCAATACGCAGCATAACCAAAATTAAGCGATGTTGAGCCTGGCCAGTACCAAATGGGTGACCATTTTGAAATTCCAGCCGATGTATATTTATTTACTCCTCTGCAGGAGTTAGGCACAAGGCCAGTTTTATCTTACTCCCACAAGTAAGATGTGACCACAGCTTGGGTCGAGTAAGTGGGGTTAAAAGCCAGCGCTCGAGAGGTGAGCACTCTGGCCATTTAAAAATTGCCTGGACAGCCCCGTCGGCATTCCCCGGTAGGGGAGGCGAAGCCTGGGAGGGTGGACCTCCTAGAACTGCACAGGACAAACCCACAGACAGGTGGAATCAAGTCCCGAAGTGTATATGGGAAGACAGCGAAACCTCCCTGAAAAAGAAATACAGCCCTGAAGATGCCTTTAGCAATTACCTCAGTATAACCTGCTAATTCGCACACAACGGAACAATCGCCTCCTAGGCGGAAGTTCTGTTCTCAATCATGTGGCGAAGCTCTCCGGAGAGAGGATGCAATTATTTTTGTTTTTTTTAAACTGTGACCTAATGATCAGAATACGCTACAGTAAACCTCGTGTTGAAATAAATATGGAAAGCCCTAACAATAAAATTAAGTTGCTAAATAGATTTTTAAAAAAAACATTTTTTAAATAAGACTCATTTGTAATCCCTATGTACTTGGCAAAGTTAGACACATGGTCGGTTTTTAATGTGGTAGCGCCGTGCTGCTGCTGCTGCTGCTGCTGATGATGATGATGATGATGATTTATTTTATTTATTTCTTCTTTTTATTATCATTTTCTGTTTTAATGTATTTGTAATCGGCGAAATCACAACCTTTAAGATTTATTTGCATTTGACAACGTCTCCAGAAAATACCATTATTATGCATTTTATAAAAGATGTTACGGGCCCCAAATACTCAAATGCAATTTTAAAAAACACACTGCTCTGGCGTGAATATAAAGATTACACCGCTACGAATTAAAATTATATATATATATATATATGTATATATATATATATATATATATATATATATATATATATATATATATATATATATATATATATATATTTTAAAGTAAATATTAATTATTTTTACCTACAGACATCGATGTTTCCTTCTTACGCAATCTTCGGTGTAGGGATGTTAATTCACGTCGGTCGGAGAGCTTAAACCCGGTTTTTACAAATCGACACTGATTTTTAGTCGGGTGTCGTTCTCCTCGGTCGGCGAGAATTCATATGACAACAAGCCGCGCATGCGTGGTCCCCCTCTATATGTGACTCGATGTGGCGAGTGTAAAATGCAATAAATTTGGGCAATTTTGGGCATTTTTGACCCCCCTTTGACCCGCTGGGGGCGAGAACCAGAATTTTTCTTAGGTCAAGGATGCTCATTTTATATCCAGAACAATTGCCTCTACATTTTGGCCAAGTTTCAGAAAAATTGAATGGATGGATCAAACGTTATGGGAGGAAAAGCTTTTGATCCCCTGGGGGCGTGAACCAGATTTTTTCCAATGTCAGCGATACTTATTTTCTATTAGGAACAATTGCCTCCACATTTTGGTCAGGTTTCAGAGAAATTGAATGGATGGATGAAAAGTTATGGGGCAAAAAATGTCATTTTTTGCAATTTCGGGGTCTTTTGACCCCCTGGGGGGCTAACCAGATTTTTTTTTCAAAAATCGGAGAATGTCACTTTCTAACCTGACCAAAGTTACAACTTCATGCAAAATTTCAGAGAAATTCAATGGATGGTTGCGAAGAAAAATCCGGACGGACGGACGGACACACGGACGGACAGACGGACGGACAGACGGACGGACGGATGGAAATGCCTCAAAACATAGGTCTCCCGATTTTATAAATCGGGAGACCAATTAGGAGGGATTTAAATCTATAAACGCCAAATCGGCGGGCGCGTATAGCGAGCAGTTGAAAATGATTCAACAATAGCAATAAACAGGGTCGGAATCTCGTTTTTAAGCCAGAGTATTACTGCTCGTTTAGAGATTCTCTCGGAGTGCATCAATCCTAGTAAAGGGGGCTATAATTTTTTTTTTTAAGTAAATATTAATTATTTTTACCTACAGATATCGATGTTTGATGCTTACGCAATCTTCACTTTAGGAATGTTAATATATATATATATATATATATATATATATATATATATATATATATATATATATATATCACATGAACATTCAATCATTAACCATAACTTTTATCTGTTCTTTTAGTTTCTTTATTTGCATATATCGGCGAATACCTGTAATTCCTCTTTCTCTCGCAAATAAATATTTGTATATATTTATTTTTTGTATTTTTTATGTTTATTTTTTCGAAATTCAATACTTTTTCTTCATCTTACGCGCGTTTCACAGCAAAATCAAGAGAAATACATAGTCTTCATTTTAACCTCGTTGATCATCAGAAGAAATTGTCCATTCAATACTAATAGGGAAAACACATCATTCCAAAGACATGAGAAAGAAATATGGGAAAAGTTTTAAAAGAGTTCATGACAAAGGTAACGGCAAGTCAAAATACATGAAAAAAACTCACATGAAAAATGTTGATAAAAATCCAAGACCCCCCCCCCCGAAAATATTGTTCCCAAAACTGTAAACGACTCTTCAAACAGTTTCTTATAACCCCAACAATATATATACTCTGAAGCTTGTAATACAACTTCATTGAGATCGCAATTTGGAACATTTTCGGATATTATAAAGAGTATATACTTAAATATATATTTGTCTGTAAGATGTTATCGATCAACAGCTATTACAAACTGAGATCTCATCAGGCAAAGTTAGAATCCGATCTTAACCGTAGATCATAACTGTTGATCGATAACATCGACATGCCAGTGTCGCAGATTTTGTACATGTCTGTGTAAATAAAAAATAATTATATATATATATATATATATATATATATATATATAAAAGCTCTATTCGATATTGAGCACTTTTTATAAACCCGGTTAAAATTCTTTGGATTACTACCCTGTGGATGTTTTACCTGGATTATTATATATATATATATATATATATATATATATATATATATATATATATATATATATATATATATATATAATATCGGCTGACATATATGTTTTATGTTCACTAACAATCTTCAGTGGGGTAAATGTAACTGTATCGCAGGTCGAATGATTCGAACCCGAATAACTCGAGTCCAATCTTCTCACCGCTCGGCCGTCGTGACAACCACATTTCAAATACGAGAGAAAAAAACCTATATTTTATTTACAAACATAGTAAGAAACAGACATTGTTCAATCTATCCAAGGGAGAGAACTCGCAACGTTGCTAAATTTGAAACGTTTTTTTTATCATATTTGTCTCAAAGTGCTCGACTTGAAAAGTGCTTAATAATTATGTTTAATAAATAAATATTTAATATCCGCAGACATATAAGTTTTATGTTCACTAACAACCTTCAGTGTGGCTAATGTAACTGTACTGCCAGTCGAGCGATTCGAACACTGGACCCGAATAACTCAAGTTCAAGCTTCTAACCGCTCGGCTGTAAAAGGCGAGGGGGGATTTATCGTTATCATTGGAAAGAAAGAATATTAAAGAAAACTCATTTATTTGTTTACCTTCAGGGAAATGTGTGTAATTAAAGGATTTGTTTTGTTTTGTTTTGCCGCATATGAATTGTAAATCCATCGTAGTCCAGGAAGTCACTCCGCACTAAGTGTTATATTCTTGGTGACTCGCCGCTAAATGTTAGCAGGAGCAGTTGAAATGGCCGTTGCTATTACGCATCGACTCTTGATTGGACGAAAACTCAAATCAGCAGTTTTGCTCGACATTTGACTGGGTTTACATTTACTGCGCTAAAAAATGTCCGTCAATTTTCAGTGAAAAATCACCATATTTTACAATGGTACCAAAAACAGGGTCTTATCCGTATGATGAAACCTTGGTTTAAGGTGGCTAACTGTTGGCAGCTAGAAAATTAGTTCACATGTGATTTTGCTATAATAAATTCATTTCTATTATTAATGGAGATTTGATATCTGTCTTTCTGACACCGAAGTTATACTATTACTTCTATTGATGTACCATTCTATTATCTTTTAATGTTCAATTAAGACGGGGGTTGAGTAGTATCTATTCTGTTGTCATGAGACCAATCGTCCCAAGCATTATCTTCTCCTTTAGGGGGTAGTGCGATCGTGATGATACCATCCTCACGGGCATTACCTCCTCCTTTGTGGTGACAGCATAGTATATGTTTTGTGGTCATTATACCATTCTCTCAGGCATTAACTCTTGCTTTTGGGGGAGGGGTAGTGTAGTATCTGTTCGGTGGTCATGAACTATCCTCCCAGGGATTGTCTTCTCTTTTTAGATGGTGTGGTAGTGACATACTAAAAGTAATACCTCTATTTATCAAATAGCTTTTGAATAAATTGCTTACTTTGATAATTCATCTCCACCCTTTCATTTTTTTAATGAAATTTAGCAAAATTATCAGGTTTCACAATTACATTTCTATAAACATATAAGTTAATGGAAAGAAAAATCAGTTGTTTTTTTCAAAAATAATTTGATTTATCTTTTTTTGAATTCAAAACTTAAAATACAAAAAAAAAAGTATTTTAGATTATACCACTCAACAAATAACTGTACACAACTGAACTATAGGACAAAGGTATTAACTGATTCATACCTTATACTGGAAATCAGTGACGTCCGTTTTTTAAGCTGACTTTCGCTCTGTTCTCTCTCTAACACGCAGCGTCTTCCGAATATATCTACTTTTCCCCGGAAATCCAAGACGTCTGTTTTTCTTGGCCTTTTGACTAAGATCAAGGTGTAGTATCTGTTCCGATGGATACTGCACCCCATAGACTGGTATTGTCTTGGCCTTCGGGGCTTGATTTACGCCGGTCTGTGGGTCTGTCCTGTGCAGTTCTAGGAGGTCCACCCTCCCAGGCTTCGCCCCCCCTCTTTGGGGAGGAGTAAGTTTATTACTTACTGCCTGAGGCGCCTCTACCGGGGGATGCCGACGGGGCTGCCCAGGCAATTTTTAATGGCCAGAGTGCTCACCTTCTCGGGCGCTGGCTTTTCAAGTCCCACTTTCCCGACCCGACCTTAGGTCACATCTTACCTTGTGGGAATAAGATAAAACTGGCCTTGTGCCTAACCTCCTGGGGAGGTAAATAAAGTCTGTGTTTCTTGGCATTTTGGCTAAGATCAAAGTGTAGTATCTGTTCCGATGGATACTGCACCCCATAGACCGGTATTGTCTTGGCCTTCGGGGCTTGATTTACGCCGGTCTGTGGATTTGTCCTGTGTAGTTCTAGAAGGTCCACCCTCCCAGGCTTTGCCTTCTCACCCTTTGAGAAGGGGTTAGTTTATTGCTAATCGCCCGAGGTGCCCCTACCGGGGAATGCCGACGGGGCTTCCCAGGCAATTTTTAAGGGTCAGAGTGCTCTTCCTCTAGGGTGCTGACTTATCAAATCCCACTTTCCGACCTTGTTTCACATTTTACCGCTGTGGGAGGTAGATAAATAAACCAAGACGTCTGGGGCTTTTGGGGGGGGGGGGGCGTCTAAGCTTACTTTTACAGAAAAAAAAAGACTCCGTTTTCTTCCTCATCTTTCCGAATTAAAGACGCGAACATACAACACAAAGATTAAAAACATCTAAACTGCAGAAACAACAACGATATATGTTAAATCAAAATTTAAAATAGAAACTTAAGCAATTAAAAAAACAAACAAACTAGCAGCCAATTACATATCAAAATGATTAGCGCTTCGGTCGCTGGAGTTGAACAACATCTTTTTACGCTACTGGCATGAGGTTTAATTTTAATCAATAATTCCACGTGCCGAGTCAAAGGGATGTTACCTGAAATATCGGTGATTTAAAGAAAGAGAAATAAACGCACGTTACAAATAACAGAATATCATCTGTCCTTTATATAATAGACCAGCGGGGCTACCCGGCGTTGCTCGGGGTAAAAAAACACATAATTGTAGAAAAATCGCTTGTGTAAGATCTTTATATTCAAACTTCTATTTCTCTCCCCCTTTCTATAGCCGTCTCTTTATCTTTCTATTTTTCTCTTCCCTGGTCGCCCCATTTCACAGCTTTCTCCCTTTGCCTTTTGCGAAAGCTGTCACTTCCTCACTTCCCCACCATTCCTCCTCCGTAGACCAGGGCAAAAGTATGACATATTTCTATAAAAAGTACTGCCTCTATATGCGCCTTCTATATAGGTACATATTCCGTCCCGGTTCGCATAATATATACGTACCAGTTGCCGCCCCCGTGTGCATACTATATACGCACCTATTGCCGCCCTGGTGCACATACTATATAGGTACCTATCGCCGCCCCGGGTCGCGTGCTATATATGTACCTATCACCGCCCCGGTGCACATACTATATATGTACCTATCGCCGCCCCGGTTCGCATACTATATACGTACCTATCGCCGCCCCGGGCTGCGTGCTATATATGTACCTATCACCTAGACATAGATAGTAAAACATAGAATGTGTGTTCATATTTTGAGAGTCCTTACTCATTAGCTGAGATATCGAGGAAGTCTAAGTCGATATGTTAAGGACCGTGAATTATCCACGGGTCTATAAATTCGCAATCAAAACATTCTCACTCAATTACAAAATGTTAATTTGATTGAATAAGAGTTAATGTTCATTTGTTTTCATTGTAGAAAGTTCATTAAGAAATGTTAGAAGTATTAAAGCGGTTAAGTTTATACATTTATTTTCAATCAGCAGACGATAAGGTAAAAGAGTTAATGCATTTGTATGTGTGTCCGTTCGTGTCAGAGTGTTATGTGTGCGTGTGTGGAGAAATGCACTTTAGCCTTTCCATCGCCCGATAGAGGGCGAGGGAAGCTAATGAGATGGCGATGTTAGCTCTATCGTGGATTTTGGGCTCAAATTACCTGCTGAAGGAAAAAGCTGGCTTTTTATTAACTCAGGGTTGACCAAAACAGCAAATTTGATAAATTCAGATAAATGCATCTGATTGACTTGAAAGGTTTTTATTTGTTTTTTATTATTGATTCAGACGAGCGCATGCGTTAAGCCGTATAAGCAGAAACGAGTTTAAGCATTTTGATTTTAAGCACTAAAGGGTAAACGTGGTCGTTACATAACTCTTTGTCCAGAAAATGGAGTCGTATATGTCGCTTCGCATAATAAAACAATTATTTCTGTTCTCTCTTGTGAAAAAAAAATTGTGTTTTGTTTCGTGGAAATGGATTGTTGTTGTTATTGTTGTTGTTGTTGTTGTTGTTTGGTTTGGTAGTTTTGTTTTACGGCATATCAACCCTTTTTGGGTTATTTAATGCCGAAACTGGTCTTGTTTTCTTCTCTTTTTTGTTTCTTTCCCCTTTTAATATCTGTTTCTACTTAACCCATAGTTGGGACCCTAACAGGTACTACCACTCCGGGTCAGGGTGGACCTGGGAGCAATGGTAATTAAGAGGAGGCTCCACATTCCCCAAAGTCCGTAAGCCGTATCTCACCATCGGATGTAGTTTAAGGTCATATCCAGGACCGGGAGTAGGGTAGGAAAAATAAAAATAAAAAAGGGGAGGGAGAAAGGGAGAGGGGCTGTTGTTTTTGTATTTGGTTTTGTAGAACATAAATAACTTTTACAAAAAAACAAAACAAAAAAAAACGTCAATGTAGGTGAATTTCGTCTCAGGGAGCCGCAGGGCAGCCTAATCTGGTATCACCAGGTTGTTGTTGTTGTTTTTGTTGTTGTTGAAACTGGAATATTTTTGTTTGTATAATAATAATTATTATTTGTTTCGTGAAAAGTGACTTTTTTATGTTTAAACCGTTTTTTTTTTGTTTTTGTTTTTTGTAGAATTATTTTTCTTTAATTTTGTGAAAAACGGATTTTTTTGTTGCGTTTAAAATGATTTATTTTTTTGTTTTGTAGATCTTTATTGTTTCGTGAAAGGGACATTGTTTTGTAATAATTACTCTTGTTTTGTGAAAGTATTTTTGTAGTATTACTCTCTCTCTCTGAGTTTTGTTTCTTGAAAGGGTATTTTTGTGTTTAAAAGAATTGCTCTTATTTTGTATAAATATTTTTTTGTTTCGTGCACAAAGATTCTTTTTAAGGATCGCTCTTTTTTTGTAGAAATATTTTGTTTAGTTTTATTTCGTAGACAGTATGTTGGTTTGTTGTCCAATGAAGCTTGTTTTTGGTTGTCTTGGTTAAAAGATGTTTTGAGTTGTTCCGGTCAAAGGTTATTTTTGGTTGTCCTGGTCAAAGGCTGTTTTTGGTTGTTCTGATCAAAGGAATCAAATTTCGGGGGGTGGGGTTCTTTGAGTTCTTTTTGTATTACTTTGAAGAAGGAATTCTGTTAAATTTTGTACGATTATTGTGAGAAATTGAAATATTTAGAAAGATTTAATGTTCCGTGAAATGATACGAGAACGAACAAACTCAAAAAACGTGTTCAAATATGCGATGATATTTGGAGATTATAAATGTCGAAACTTTTCGGTTCATTTCGCTTGCAGTATTCATGACGAGAGATTCTCACGTAAGTTAGTTTTCCTTAATGTTACGTTTTCCTTGTGGTGAATGATTTGGTCTTCCGTTGTTTTGTTTTTTTTGCTGGTCTTCGTTGACTTTTATATCAGAAGATTGCATTTTTCTTTTGGCATTTTGCGATTAGGGATTTTCCTTGGTTGTTTTTGTTGGTTTCCGTGTAATTTTATATCAGAAATTTGGGTTTTTCTTTTGTTCTTTTGTGGTGAAAAATTTATTTAATTGTTTTTGTAAATTTTTGTTAGATTTTTATTATCAGACGGTTTTGTTTTGCGTTTTCAAATCACGTCGAGTGTTCGCCAGTTTTTCGAGGAACTCTTTTTAGGGTCCCAGTTTTAGGGGAACATTTTGGGAAGAGCCGAAGAAGGGAGACATTTTTAAGAAAACAGTTTTAAGTAATATTCAAATGTGAAAAATCGAGAAAAACGTTATATGATAAACACAAACAAAATAATGAGTACAAAAACATAAATTCACAAAAGAGATATTTTTATATGTTTAAAATAGAAGTTTACATAGATAGTAAAACATAGAATGTTTGTTTATATTTTGAGAGTCCTTACAAAACAAGGGGGTTAATTAGCTGAGATATCGAGGAAGTCGGATTCGATAAATTAAGGGCCGTGAATAATCCACGGGTCTGAAAAATTGTAATCAAAAAATTCTCACTCAATTACAAAATATCTATTTGATTTAAGGTTATTAATAATAGTCAATGTTCATTTGTTTTCATTGTAGAAAGTTCATTGAGAAATATTCGAAGTATTAAAGCGGTTAAGTTTATACATTTATTTTCAATCAGCAAACGATAAGTTGAAAGAGTTAATGCATTGGGTATGTGTGTGCGTTAGTGTCAGAGTGTGTATGTGTGCGTATGTGGAGAAATGTATTTTAGCCTTTCCATCGCCCGACAGACGGCGAGGGAAACTAGTGAGATGGCGATGTTAGTGGGTTTTGGGCTTAACATACTTGTGTAGGAAAATCTGGCTTTTTATTTACTCTGGGTGGATCAGAACATCAAATTTGATAAATTCTAAAAAATTCATCTGATTGGCTTCAAATGTTTTCATTTGATTTTATTAATTGAGGCGAGTGCATGCGTCGAGCCATATGTACAGAAACGAGTTAAAGCATTTTGATTTGGGGCATCAAAGGGTGAACTTAGTCGCCACAGAGACATCTCAACCTCAATGTTAATTAAATACACAAGAAATAAGGAAATATAAAAAGCAGATATGAACCCCATCCTGTTCAGTCTCTCATTAACTTCGGTTGACCGAGGACGTCGGGATGGGGTAATACCAGTCGAGGATTCGTTCTCGACAATCAGTCCGGCAGGAACTGGGCCATTTAGTTGGCCTTTTATCTGCCGGGCTGAGGTATATTGTCCTGGGTTTTCCTAGGAGGTGCACCCTCCCAGGCCTTGCCTTCCCTCTTTGGGGAGGGGTAAGTTTATTGCTTGCTGCCTGAGGCGCCCTTACCGGGGAATGCCGACGGGGTTGCCCAGGCTATTTTTGATAGGCCAGAGTGCTCCTCCTTTAGGGGCGCTGGCTGGCTTGATCTCCCCACTTTCCGACCTTGTGTCACATATTGCTTTGTGGGAAGCGATTAAATACCTGAGCCACTACTGATTAAGTACTGAGCCAGACATATGGATCTTTTCATTAGTGCTGCCATCTATATCATTTTTATAAAGAACTAAGCTTAAAATGTATACGAGTCAAAATTTGAGCCCAATCAGATTATTAGTTTACAAATTACAGTTATTTAAGTAAAGCTACTGTTGTAAATTTTCGAAACGATGGAAAAATCTTAATCTCCTGTGATTCCATTGATTTCTGATGGTAAAATATACTGTTCATGCAGAGCAATGGCTTGATAAGTGTTATTCAGACTCTGCTCCGTCGGAAACAACAGTTAAGAGGTGGTATTCCGACTTAAACGCGGTCGTACAGACACAAAAGAGGCTGAACGCTCAGGTCGCCCAAATTTGGCAGTTGGCTCGAAAAACATCAAAATAGTCGACAAACTCATTTTCGCCGATCGTAAATTTAAGTTTAGTAGTAGAGGAGTTGAAGATATCAGAAGGCGAAGGTGCATTCAAAATGTTGCATGAAGATTTGTCAATGAAAAATATGTGTTCAAAGTGGGTGCCAAATCTTTTGTCCGTCTTGTTTTGAATGCTGCCTATGCACCGAGAAGACGTCAACGCGTCGACGATTCAGAACGTTGTTTGCAACTGTTTCGACGCAGCAAAAAGGAGTTTTTGCATCAGCATGTGACAATGGATAAGACCTGGATCTACCACTTTACTTCGGAGTCAAATCAGCAGTCAGCTGAGTGTACAGCAGCAGGTGAAAGCCATCCAAGGCAACCAAAGACGCAAACATAAGCAGGTAAGGTCTTAGCCTATGTTTTTTTCAGATACGCAAGGGATTTTTAACGATCGCAATGATGACAAAACTACATGTATTGCACTTCGAATTGCTTCTGCATTCAGCTTATTTTCTAGATCTGGCACAAGTAACTACTACAGAAAAATGCTCCAGGGGAAAAAATTTGGCTCGAATGAAAAAGTAATATAAGAAAACTGGAGCGTATTTTGAGGTCAAAGACAAATCGTTCTACAAAAATGGTATCGAATTGTTAGAGAAGCGTTGGAATCGGTGTGTCAATATTACGAGATTAGAGTTCATAATACTTTGATCCGGGGTTCAAATTGTCCTACCGTCGATACGGTTACATAGTTCTGTACGGATGAGCGTAAAATAAACACGCGAAACACACACACACATATATATATATATATATATATATACATATATATTTGTTGTTGTTGTTTATTATCTATGTACGTATACGTTTCGTCCCTTTTCAATCAGGACTCATCAGATATGACTATTCACTACCGGTCGTACGATTCGAAACCCTGGATTACAAGTATTTTTCAACTTGCATCCAACGTCGTTAACCGCGCGCCCAATAGTAGAATAATGATAATTTAACACATATAAAAGCGGCTTGATGTCGAGGCATTCTACTTCTATTAAAGAAGGAATGATGCATATAAAGCAAGTGACGTCATGCTGTGTTTGTACTACCATTTAGAGTGCTCTACTTATTTTACGAGGAGCGACAATATATATATATATATATTAGCAAATATATTCTCCCTCCGGTCACATATTTTTTTCTAAGCTGAGAAGAGATAATGATGAACGAACTACATACACTGCCCCTCAAAATAGGAGGTAATACCTGGTAGCATCTTACCATTACAATAAAAACATATACTATAATACCCCCTCCAAAATAGAGTAGGAATAAACTGGGAGGATCTTCCCCATAAATGGGGGAGGAACAACAGAAAAGATACTATACTACCGCCCCCCCCTCCAAAAAAAAGGAGAAAGTAGTACCTGGGTAGATGGTCTCATGACAACAGAACAGATACTACATTAATCCTTCTTCAAAGGAAGATGTAATATTTGGAAAGGTTATCCCCCACCCCCTTTAAAAAAAGAGGAGATAATTTCTAGGAAGACGGTCTTATGACAACAGAACCGATACTACACACTGCCCATCCCATTAAAAGATAATACAATAATAGATTAAATAATGCTTTTTTTTTAATTTATTTAAAAATGCCTACCCATAAAAACATTATTTTATTATAGTGTAGTATCTATTCTCAGCATCGCAGCTACATCATACATTAATTTAAAGAAAAACAATTAAAAAATAATACGACGTCGTAGAGGTAGGGGACGAAGGGGAGAGGGGAAGGGAGTAGACACATTAGCAATCCAGAGAGAGATAGAGACAACCAGTCGTTATTTATCTACCTCCCACACGGTAAGATGTGACACAAGGTCGGGAAAGTGGGATTAGAAAAACCAGCACTCGAGAAGTTGAGCAGTCTGGTCATTAAAAATTGCCTGGGCAGCCCCTGTCGGCATTCCCCGGTAGGGGCGCCTCAGGCAGTAAGCAATAAACTTACTCCTCCCCAAAGAGGGGAGGCGAAGCCTGGGAGGGTGGACCTCCTAGAACTGCACAGGACAGACCCATAGACCGGCGTAAATCAAGCCCGAAGGCCAAGGCAATACCAGTCTATGGGGTGCAGTATCCATCGGAACAGATACTACACTTTGATCTTAGCCAAAAGGCCAAGAACAATTAGTTTTATTTACTCCTCCCCAGGAGTTAGGCACAAGGCCAGTTTTATCTTACTCCCACAAGTAAGATGTGACCCAAGATCGGGTCGAGAAAGTGGGGTTTGAAAAGCCAGCGCTCGAGAGGTGAGCACTCTGGCCATTTAAAAATTGCCTGGGCAGCCCCGTCGGCATTCCCCGGTAGGGGCGCCTCAGACAGTAAGCAATAAACTTACTCCTCCCCAAAGAGGGGAGGCAAAGCCTGGGAGGGTGGACCTCCTAGAACTGCACAGGACAGGCGTGCAGTATCCATCGGAACAGATACTACACTTTGATCTTAGCCAAAAGGCCAATTTATTTAGGCAGGTGAGTTCCTTCGGACAACCCTCATCTTTATCTACAGATGAAGATTTTACAAACCTTGGGAACTCACCAGACCTTAGGCATAGTGCCCGTTATGTAGGGGAGGGGGGGTCGGGGATAAGTGAGACAAGCTGTTGGCTAAGAACAATTAGTCAGTAACAAGCTAGCCATGCTCTTCCTCCTTTTTTCTTTCTCACAGAGTCGATAAAAGTTCTTGCGAGCGATGTTACGAATAGTTTTTCTTAAGTTATCCATTTTTTTATTAAATCATTTTAATTAATTACTATTAATATCGACGAAACTATTGCACATATGTAGATAAGGTAGTATAATAAACTTAGAAATAAATAACATCAAATATTAATTAATTATTAAGTGATTAACAAATAGATATGCAAATTAGACTCATAACTGTCCTTCGATCATTCGTCTTTAGTATATATAGAGCATTTAACATTTCTATGTTGCATTATTGATTTAAATAACAGTAGCCGTTTTGATTGTCATATAGAATGAAAAAAATCTCTCGCATTTATATATATACTAGCAAAATCCACCCACCCTCCGTGCAGCAATTAATTGAGGATAGGGAGAGGAGCTATAGTTAAAATATATAGTCATGTTTACATTTTGAAATATTAATTTTTAAGTGTTTTTTTTTCTCATTGTTAGAAAATACTGGATTTAAAATCATAGGGTATGCAATATAGAGGTACAGAAATATAATGTTTGAAGCAATATTTAAAAACAAATGAAAGAAAACATAATTTTGTAGTAAAAAAGATTCCAATTTAATTCAATCCATGAGGAAAGAAATAAGCTAACCTCATTTCAAATATTGTGTGTTCGCGTTTCTTTTTATATATATTTTGTGAGACTACAAAGTGTTTCTTTTTTTAAAGCTAAAAGATAGCAAAACGTTTAGAATTAAATCAACTTTAACTTTCTTTTGAAAACTGTATTGTGATAATTCAATAACAATATAACTATTTAGAACAAGCCGCGCGTGCGTGGTCCCCCTTTGTATGTGACTCGATGTGGCGAGTGTAAAATGCAATAAATTTGGGCAATTTGGGGCATTTTTGACCCCCTGGGGGCGCGAACCAGGATTTTTCTGAGGTCAAGGATGCTCATTTTATATCAAGAACAATTACCTCTACATTTTGGCCAAAGTTTAGAAAAATTGAATGGATGGATCAAACGTTATGGGATAAAAGGGTCATTTTTTGCCATTTTGGGGGCTTTTGACCCCCTGGGGGCGCGAACCAGATTTTTTCCACGGTCAGTTATACTTATTTTCTATTAGGAACAATTGCCTCCACATTTTGATCAAGTTTCAGAGAAATTGAATGGATGGATGAAAAGTTATGGGGCAAAAAATGTCATTTTTGCCATTTCGGGGCCTTTTGACCCCTGGGGGGCTAACCATTTTTTTTTTTTTTCAAAAATCGGAGAATGTCACTTTCTAACCTGACCAAAGTTACAACTTCATGCAAAATTTCAGAGAAATTCAATGGATGGTTGCGGAGAAAAATCCGGACGGACGGACGGACATGCCTCAAAACATAAGTCCCCCGATTTTATAAATCGGGGGACCAACAAAGTGTAGTATCTGTTCTGATGTTACACTTTGTTTGTTCTGTCCTCGGTCAGTGATAGAGAAATCCTTCTAAACTGAGGCAATTTTATTTTTTGTTCCAATCCAGAGTGCTTCTTTTGGGGTAGCTGGATTACCCCACATTAAAAATCGACCTTGTGTGTAACTTTGCCCTTGTGTGAAGGCAAGTAGATAGGAATATCTGTTTAGAGGCGGGTTTTTTTTTACATTGCGTACGTTATCAGCGTCCGAAATTCCTTTTTTAAACAGCCGACATTCTATGTGATTATTCGATTCGCAGTTTCAAACTAACACTGTAATTTAAGATGTATTAACAAATATTAATAAAGATTTAATATAATATCGATTCTCTTTTTGAGAGAACTTAGAATTTTGTTTATCTAACTTTAATATTAGTGAAAAACAATCTTAAAACCACATGCAGGAATGGAAGATAACATTTTTTTTAAATAGAATCGATATCAAATTAAATCTTAATGAATATTTTCACTTTGTTATTACATCTAAACTTGCAATGTTAAAAATTACAAATCGAATAATCATACAGAATGACGCTTTTTAAAGATAATTTAGGACGATGAAAACGTAGACAAATTTTAAAAAATAAAAAATAAAGGAATTTTAATTTGCAAATTAGTCGCCAAATTTTAATTTTACAATCGGTACTTAAAAATCATTTCTAGACTTTATCAGAAAACTACTAGTGTCCGCAATATTTTTGTTGTACTCGTACTATCAACAAAGAAATAATTCAAAATATTTAAAGAAACGTTTAGGTAATTTATCTTTTTTAATTACTTAATCACTTCAATTAATTAGCGTTAATATCAACAAAACTATTGCATATATAGAGAGAAAATAGCGAACTAAAATTAGAAGTATATAACACCAAACAGTAATTTATTATAAACAGTTTAAAAAATAATTATGCAAATTGGACCTACAGAAACTTCTGTTTAGATCTTGAATCTCTAGTATATATACAGTATTTCCGAGTTAGATATATTATTTGCTTAAATAACATAGAGCCCTTCTGCATATAATATAGATATGATGAATGAAAAAATATTTCGCGTTTATTCATTTAGATATATATATATATATATATATATATATATATATATATATATATATATATATATATATATATATGAATGAAAATGAGCTGTTTTTTATTAACAATCCAAACGGCTACTGTTATTTAAATCAATAATACAACATATAAATGTTAAATGCTCTATATATACGAGAGACAAACGATCGAAGGGCAGTTATTAGATAGTCTAATTTGCATATATATTTGTTAATCACTTCATAGTAAATTAATATTTGATTTGATTTATATATATATATATATATATATATATATATATATATATATAAATATAAACAATAACAAATATTTTATATTTGAAGCTCCTCGTTAAAAAGTAGAGCACTGTAAAATGGTAGTAGTAACACAGCGTAGCGTCACTTGCTTTATGCATCGTTCCTTCACTTATAGAAGTTTGAATGCCTGTACGCTTTCGCCACCGTTAATGTGTTAAAATTATCATCGTTTATCATCAGAACTGGCCTAGCGGTTAGCGACGTTGGACTGTAGGTTGAAAAAATACTTGTAGTCCAGGGTTTCGAATCGTGTGACCGGTGGTGAATAGTCGTACTTCTATGCTGATGAGTCTTGATTAAAAAGAGACGAAACGTATACGTCCATAGATAAAAATATAAACAATAACAAATATTTTATATATATATATATATATATATATATATATATATATAGAGAGAGAGAGAGAGAGAGAGAGAGAGAGAGAGAGAGAGAGAGAGAGAGAGAGAGAGAGAGAGAGAGAGAGAGAGATCAGCGACGTCGAACCTGGCCAGGGTGACCATTTAGGAATACCAGGTGCTGTATGTGCTCTCTGCTTATCTCGGCATTGTTTCCAGTCGGCTTGAATTGTTTGCCATTGGAATCAAGCAGTGTCGACTCAGGACAGGTTATTATTGCGCAAACCTTGCTTCCCAATTACAGGGGTGTCCATAGTCTCTCTAGACTGAACGGAGGGCTTGACTTGACTTTATATATATATATATATATATATATATATATATATATATATATATATATATATATATATATATATATATATGCTGGAGAGAAAAGAAGAGTCTGTTGTTGCTAATATTGTCATTTGCGGTACTTATCTGCGGTTGATATGTTCGTTAAAATACCTGTTCTCTCATATAATTCAGTGAAGATATAAAAAAGGTGAGGAGAAAATGTCTTAGAAGGTGGCCGTTGTTTGTGTTTTTTCTACATCTGGCTTCACACGCGTGCTGTAGGGTCCGTTTTACTTCTTCGAAAGGCCAGGACAAAAGAGGATGATTTCTTGGCGGTCTGTGATTGGCTCTTTCCCGACGCACCACATACATCGTTACAAATGGGAATATTCAAAGTCTTAATAGTGAATAATTAAAAGTACGGGGTTTATCATTCCCTGTTTCTTCCAGGCAGGTCTGTGAGCTGCAGAGGATTCCCATGAATTGATGTCCATTGAGAAAGCCTTCATATCTCGCTTGCAGACATCCTTGAAGCGGACATGAGGACGACCCAATTTTCTTGAACCTTAGGCAAACTCGTCGTAGGGAAGGTCTGTATGGATGAGTCAATTATCCATCCTGCGCACATGGCCCAGCCTGCAAAGACGTCACTCACGCAGTAGGGAGTAAATGAATGGGATTCTGCTCTATGCCGAACATCATTTTATTCACTCTCTTCATCCATATACTACCAAGTATCCTACGTAGATAACTGATATGGAAGACCTGGAATTTCCCTTCCTGTGTTGAGTATCTGGTCCAGGACTCACTCCCATACAGCAGAATACTGATGACACACGCTCTGTAGACGGTCATATTAGTAGAAGTGGTAAGATGGTTGTTTTCCCAGACTCTTTTAGTGAGTTTAGAGAGGGTTGTGGATGCCTTACCAATCCTTTTATTCAGCTCTACGTCTAATAGGAGGGTATCTGAAACAGTGGAACCTAGGTACTGGAACTGGTGTGCCTTGGATTGAAATGATGGGCTAGTAGGCGGTTGCTTGTCCCATAACTTACGCTTTCTTCTGGCTGTCCATCAGTCTTTGGAGACCATCTTCCTGATGTGATGCTATGGCTGTATCATCAGCAAACAGCATGTCCCTTATCTGGACTGACCTGGTCTTGGTTTTGGGACGGAACGTGGGGATCTTGAAGAGACTACCGTCAGATCACGGGTGCAGGTAGATACTATCAGTTGTGTTCTTGAAGGCATGCTTTAGGAGTAGGGCAAAGAAGATGCCGAAGAGTGTCGGGGCCAACACGCAGCCTTATTTGACACCATTGTTCACCCCAAACTCCGCAGACATGTCGCCGTTAAACTGTAGTTCTCATCATGCCATCGTGGAAGGATCTTATGATGCTGAGAAGTTTTTGTAGGAACACGATTAGTGGGAGCATCTTGAATAGACCATCTCTGCTCACGGCATCGAATGTCTTGGTTAGTTCTACGAAAGCGAGATAAAGATGCTGGTTTTGTTATTTGAATTTCTCTTGCAGCTGGCATCGGGTGATCATCTTATCGATGGTTGATCTTTCTGAACGAAAGGTGCATTGAAATTCCGGGTAAATTCGGTCGGCTAGAACTTGCCGTCGCAGTAGTACTATGCGTGTGAATAACTTGCCAACGAAACCACAGTGAGATATCGCGGTAATTGTTGCAGTCACTGCAGTCCCCTTTGTGTTTATAGAGTGTGGCGATGTTTGCGTCCTTCATGTCTTGAGGCACTGAGCTTTCTCTATAGCATTGTATCAAAAGGCTGTGAAGGGGCTCAAATAGGCTATTCTTTTCCACTTTTTAAGACCTCTGCTGGAATATAATCCTTTCCTGGGAATTTTTAAAATGGGTGTCTGTCTATTACCTTGGATAGTTCTTTTATGGTAGGCTGCTCGTCGTGATCATGCATCAGATGAAGACGATCAATAGCATCTAGGGCAGACTGATGTACCACGTTTTCTTTGGAGTAAAGCTCGGAGTAGTTTTCTACTCATCTGTTCAGCTGCTTGGCTTTGCTTAGTATGAGTTCCCTCGACTTGGACTTCAGTGGTGCAGTTTTGTTAATTGTGCCTTCCTGGTCCCGTCATACATGTTTTTCACGTTGCCTGTATCGATCGCCTGTCAAATAGTATTGGAGAGGTTCGTCCAGTAGTTATCTGCAGCTTCTCTGGCAGCCGTTTGGACGGCACTTCCGGGAGATTTTAGTGCAGCCAGCGATGTGTGAGATGGGTTGGCCTTGTATGAAAGCAAGGATGAACGTTTTGCTTCAATCAAACAGTCGAGAGCAGCAGCATTTGCATCATACTAGTCATTGCGTTTGCAACCCGCCGTCATCCCAAAAGTTTTGAGAGCTGTAGAATGTGTGTTATTCTTGATTGTTTTCCACTGTTCAGATGCAGGTGTACTGTGATCTCTTTTGAAGGCGAATGA
>OY744531.1:79038193-79315693 GCA_963556195.1 Sepiola atlantica | reverse complement strand
ATCTTATCCATGCTATAGTAATAAAAAAAATGATCTGCTGAGCTGGCCCCTTTCCTCTCCAAGCTCTATAACAAATGACTTGCGAATCGTGCTTCCCTGATAACTGGAAAATTGCCTCCCAATCTTCGCTAAATCTTTGAATTATTAATCAATCTAGCGATAGTCCACCACCTCGGAAATTCTAAACTTTTTACTGACCAACAGTATGGTTTTAGGCAAGCCAGTTCTACTTCACATATGTAACACCATTACTACAAACAGCAACGGAACCAGTGGCTGAAACAAGCCGCCATTAACAATATTTTGAATCTGTTCTTGAGTTCTAAGCAAGCATTTAACTTCGTTTCTGGTTTGCCCAATCAGGGGTCATTTCTCATGCGAGCAGATACTGGTCCCGGAGTTGATAAAAAGGAGCGCCCACTACTTTATTCTTTTTATCTAGCCACGAGACGGCACTGCGACCTACTCATCGACGTCGCTCGGATCAACAACAAAAACTTCCCTCGTGGGACGCAAACCGAACCCCGCCGAGCCACGGGTTCTGGCGTTAACAATATTTCTAGATCTAACATGGCGACCAAACGCACGCACGTGAACTAATATCAGTATCACACACACACACACACACACACACGCATACTTACAAACACGCATGAACTCAGCCTGCCTTTAGCACATGTGTACGTACGGACTTTCTTCTAAAAACTATCTTCCCTACTAACGGGACATTTATTCAACCCATTATCTTCTACTACTAGTCACCTTTCTTCTCTGCCTTTATCCACTGAATTTCCGAGCACCGGCTATCTTTACTCAAATGTAAGTTGCTTCGTAGACTTTCGGTAGTCAACGAACTTTCCTAATTCCTTTTCATGTTAACGAATATGGCCAATAAAGTTGTTTTAAATATTAGACATGAACTTCGTCTTTTTTCTATGGATATCCTAACGCTCATATCTGAACGTGTATACCATACATTGGATAAGACGTGGGTAAGCTAGGGCGGTAGCGTTTGATATATTCAAAGCCTTTGACAAGGTCTGACATGAAGGTCTTCTCATTAAAATTAATTCGTACGGAATTACTGGATGAATATTCGATATAATCAGATCCTTCTTAGCCAAAAGAAATATCCAGGTCGTCCTCAATGGCCTTATATCTAAACAACGTGACTTTAATGCGGGTGTACTCTGAGGGTCGATCCTTGAACCTTTATTATTTCTCTTTTTTTATATAAACGACCTCCCTGGTGCAATTGAGTCCGACATGGTGAAACCAAGCCCGACATGTGAGCAAAATGAATGCACACATATCCAAAACAATGGCTGAATCCTTAGAAAATGACTTCCAGTCTGTAGTTGATGGATGGTTACATTTAATACTACTAAAACATAGCTCATTTCCTTTAACAATTATAACAAACCTTTCGAACCACCGATTGTCATGGCTAATAACACCTTACATGAGAGTTCAACATTCAACCTCCTCCTCCTCCTTCTCCTCCTCCTAACATTCACTGGAAACATGAATTTGAACAAATACATAAAAGATACTGCCAAGTCAGCTGCAAAGAATGTGGGCTCCCTCTACCGGGCTAGAAAACTTAACTTGCCTTCCAGTATCCTATATCTCTGCAAAGCCACCATTCACCCATCTATAGAGAATTTTTGCCACAATGTGCATTGTTTGGGGTGAATATAAGTAATTTAAAAATAAATAAATAATTCCATTAACCCGTTTCAATCCTCTCAAAATATTCTTCGTCATTAAACCGAGAACTTATTCATCACTATAACCCTTATCCTTGAGTGGCGTTTTGCCTTGATAAGTGGTAACTCATAAGTGAAAAAGGAGCATGTTAGATGCTCGTTAAGAGATATAAATTGTCCATAGACGTGATGCGATTCACGTCAGCTCAGAATGTAGTCGACACATTGACGATGGTGCTGCAGAAGTTGTTCGACACAATGAGAAAGTAGAACAGAGCTGGGCCATTAACTGGTGTTGTCCACCTGGATGAGCTGGTCGTTAGTCAAAACATGTCGCACCATTTACTTTCTCAAAGAGTCTGAACATCGACAACAAAGGTAGATGTTAAAGCAGCTATACAGGCGTGCGAAAGATGCCAATTTATAGACCCGGCATCAATTTTCTGGAAGATGATCTCTTCTGTTCCTTACAACCCCTTTATCACAGAAGAGACGTTACTAGTTTCTCTACTCTATCATTATTTTCATGGAAGGTTCTCGACTGAGCTCCAATCTCTGGTTCCTCTTTGTAATACACTCACGGCAAAAACTCGTCTTATTACCACAGTTAAAAAAGACTTTCCTTTCTTCCTTCATATATCTAGCGTCAGCAGGAACTTCCATGGACCAAGCTTCTTTGTAAGGGGCTTCTGTCTGTGGAACTCCTTACCGCAGGACTGTTTCCATGCAGTTTACAATATAGTCTTCACATCCAATGTCAACAAGTACTTGTCGTGAACCGTTCGATCAAAAATCAAACTTAGTTCATCGCATTGAACCATTTCGACTGACAATGATTACTTCCCATTAACCCTTATTCTCGAGTGGCTTTTGGCCTCGATAAGTGTTAAACAAAATGTTAAAAATGAAATAAGAAAATAAGAGCCAGACGAAAACTGGCAGAGATTGGGAATGCTAGGTTGCATTGAAATTGGTGTCGACTCGCACATTATTCTTTACCATTCACGGACCACATCATCTCGCTTCACTGCATCTACAGTCTCGATAATAATACACTGGAAGAGTGTGTCATCCTCCTCTTTATCATCATCCTAGCCATCCGTAACTTAATTGGCTCTTCTCTTTATCATTCCGCAAACCACGTAAAGTCATCCACACACAATTGGTAACTCGGCGCCCGCCATTTCTTAACACTGATGGATTGCGGTCAATCGCATTTTTCCATTTGGAGGACGTTAGCGCACCAAGGCTCGGCAAACGTAATTCACCGGCCGGAGACAGTGTTCTGTTAGAGTGGCCCGTCGCGTAAGTTTCTTACGGATAATGACAGGAATTTAAGACTTTCGTGTATGAATAAGGGGTGCGGTTACGATTCAGCTGCCCTGTCTGAGAGTGAGATAACAGAGTGATGTCATTGTACGTTTAGGGCGGATTGTGACCATAATTTGATGCTCCGTCTAGGAGGTCTTATAATAACACAACATGGCCCTGAGAGACGACATCTCGCATCTTACCGCCCGGCTAATACGATATATAAATTGGAAGTTAAAGTGAAATGGATTGGCGGAGTGCCACAGTCTTCGGGTTCGGTACATAGCCATCACTATGTTGGAGGTCTCATATGGACCAAAGGCTCTGAAGAGCCGGTGTACAAACAAATTTGGCAGAGATTCCTATTTACTTGCCTCCACACAAGGACAGTTAGACATAAGGTCAGGTTTTAATGTAAGGAAAATACAGCTGCCAAAAAATACACCTCGTTTTTTCTCTTCTCAGTCAGTGAAGGAGAAATCCTTCTAGACTGAGGCAATTTAGATTTTTGTTCGAATTCACGCCGGAACAAGAGTATTTACGTATATTGCCCATGCGTGATCGGCGTGCTTTACTTTCTATAAAATACGAGCCTAATAGAAGTTGTCAATCGCAGCGTTCGGTGTTGAAAATGGTGTTTTTTGGAGAAAAGTATATCACGTAACGAAATTCCAGTGGCGAGCGCGTTGTTTCAATCAACAGAGACAATCTTTCCCTACTTTGTCTTCCTTTTTTCATTCCTTCACGTACCCTCTTATAAATCTTACGATTTGACATACCAAATGAGAAAGCAATAGCAATCTTACAAAAAAAACGAAAGTAGCAGACATTGTGGTTAAGTAAACTTCATTCTACATCATTTCAAATAGAAAACAAAGTTACTCACTGGCGAATAAACAGAGGAAGTCGAAAAGTTCCGCTCAGTTTCATTAGTTTTGAAATTACTTTTATTGTTTGTTATTGTTTTTTATGACATTTTTGTTTTAGATTTACCGAAAAGATTTGACGAATGCGACAATCACAGAGCGAGACAATGAACCCTATGATTACACCCCACCCCCACACACACACTCCTCTTTAAAACGCATGATTTAATAAGCTATGGATAGAGTTCGTCAAAGGGGTCCTGTGGAATTGAATTGGTGTGTGAGCGGCCATGAGATGGTGATGTGGGGCGATGCAAGTTTTTTTTTTGGGGGGGGGGCTATAGGACTAACGCTGGGAAATGCTTGCTAGCTGAAGATGCGCAGCACGCTTAACTGAAAAATAATTTAGGAAGTCGAGAAACTGAATAAATAAAAGAAAGCAAATAAACCGAAAGAAGAAAAAATTAAGTTATTTTGAAATAAAACATTTTTTTTTACAAGCTCAAGTTGAAAAACTTTGTAATATAGACTTACTTTGTCCGTTCATTTTATCTGCTCTGAGGGCGGAACTCGTACTTTTTCTGGGGTTGCTTGACTGGCTGGATCGTTGTTAATTAGAATCAAGTCAATTAATTCGGAGACGATTTTAAACAAGACATTTTGTTTATTATGGCATGAAAGATTTAGATAGTTTTTCTAATAAGTATATTTTACATAGTGATACGCGGTACAGAGATAAATTGTTAACACAAATAAGAAATTGAAAAACAGTCAGATTTAAACATTCTAACAAAGATAAAAGAAAGAAAACGAGTGCTGGGTAGGACGCGGTAGGAAATTGAGAAAATAACTTTGCTATAAAAGAAGGGAAACTTTGTTATGGATAAGTAAAGATGATTTCAGCATTATGGGCTCCCTAACACAATGCCAATCTCCTCTGAGCTCTCAGAGAAAAAGAAAACACTTTTTTAGTAAGACAATGATACAGATTGGGCATAAAAAGATTTTCAACTAAAATGCAAACTTTCATTCCATATTTGATCCACTTATTCATAACTCAAAAGATCCAACCTTTGACCCAATAATCGAGTATGATTGACCTTTGACATGAAATGTATCTTTTTCATTCTCACCCACTAAAGTACCTTTAAGGCTTGGAGAAATGATCTGCCTTGAAGGCTGATGTGGTTAATCGATTGTCTTTCAAAAGATGCGCTAAATTTATCGACACTCCCGTCCACTGAGGAGACCTGATTGAATAGCAACAAATAAAAGTGTTATTCTCATGGTGCATTATAGAAAATCATCAAATTACTAAAATAAATAAGATTAATAAAATTAAATCAATAAAATAAATAATAGAAATAAAAATAAATAAATAGATATAATAAATAAATAATAAATTTTATACATTAAATTATAAATTTTATGAATAAAATAAATTAATTAATTAATAAAAATAAAATACGTAAAATAAATCAATCATAAAAATTAAATATATTTATTAAATAACGACATGATTGAATAGCAAAAAATAAATGTCGTATTCTCAGCATCAAATTATTAAAATAAATTAAATTAAATTAATAAAATAAATAAACATGAATAAAATAAAGATCTATAAATAAATAGATAAATAAAATAAATAAATAACTAAATATAATAAATAAAAAAATAATTTTATACATAAAATTATAAATTTTATAAATAAAAATAAATTAATAATAAATAAATAAATAAATAAATAAAAATACATGAATAAAAATAAAATAACTAAAATAAATTAAATTAAATCAATAAAATAAGATATATTTATTAAATAGAGACATGATTGAATAGCAAAAGTCGTCTACTCATAGAAAAGCATCAATTCGTGAAATAGTGAGAGAATTAACCTTTCTTTCTTTTTCGTTATTTCCGTTTCTGTATGCGCTTCTATCTTTACTGTGTCAAATTTATGAATGGGAGTTTGGTGTTCTGATATTTGATAGCACGTTCTCATTTGCTTGCGACATTGCAAACTGTAATGGCCGACGTTACGTTAAAATCGACGATGTACTCAACGGAAGTGTTACGTTGACACTTGACAGTCACCCATCACGGTATCCAACGATGTTTTCGATTCTGAAAAAAAAATGTCTGAGAAGAGGAAGGTATTCTGAATGATAATCAACTGAAAATAGTAGTTAGAAAAGATTTTGGTTTTGTTCTCTTCGTTTTTAGCTTTACGTTTTTGTACCTCTGTTGTGGCATCCTTCGCAGGTTGCCACTCCTTCTTAATAACAAAACAAGATGTTTTTTGAACAGACGGCTGACTGCCACTTCGTTTGAACGGAATTGGCTTGCACTTTTATTTCTGGCTGATTCCTGATCTCTGATTAACACATCATTTCGCTGTAATTGTCGAACGGACGGAAGTGACTTGCACTTTTATTTCTGGCTGATTCCTGATCTCTGATTAACACATCATTTCGTTGTAATTGTCGAACGGACGGAAGTGACTTGCACTTTTATTTCTGGCTGATTCCTGATTTCTAATTAACACATCATTTCGCTGTAATTGTCGAACGGACGGGAGTGACTTGCACTTTTATTTCTTGACGATTTCTTATTCCTATTTAAACCATTATTTATTCATTAAATCAACGCGCTCTAAAGAAAAAGATAATTATAACAGAAAAATAATACAATAACGCTGCTTATTAAATATGTTATTACGTTATCGTGGGTTAAGAATTAATTACTGTGCTTTTTATCTTCAGTGAGACCATTTTTTTCCTTCTCAACATGTTGATTTCATAATATGGTTTCTTTTGTTTGTTTGCAACTTATCAAGGTTAAAAACTACTCAAAATAAGAGTTCAAGCGATTGATAAATTGACAGTTGAATAATGATGAATACTATGAGAGGATTGAAAATGACTCTAATTTTGTGAGTTGGTGAATTAAATCAAAAAGTAGTATGTTCAATTCCCGGTTGCAGCATGTTAGTTATCCAACGTTGGTGGTCGAACGTGGACGTCACTGAGATTGGAGAAAACGGTATCGTACCGCTGAGAACAGCTATTTTTCTCATAGCTGACGGCCGAATATATCTTAAATCAGGAGAACTAGAAAAGAAGGTCTTGCCGGAAATAAAAATGATAGTAATTAAGTAATAGCCCGCGATAAGCTAAACTTACATAGTTAATATGCTGCGGTGTCGTATTATATGTCGCCTAGGCTAATCTCTTTCTTCACTGTTGGAGCCCCTACTCCAACACAAAGCCACTATATTAGATATGAGTTTTCTTGAGAACACAGTAGGGTCGGAATTAAACGAGAAAATAATAATGATGAAGTAACCGATGCATTTACTTGGATATATTTGAGATAAGTTTTGAAATAAGTTTTGATCTAAGTTGAGATATTTTCCGACCAAAAAACAAGACCTTATAAAAAGCAAAATTAGTTTTTATCTGAAAAAAATTACGGCCATTTTTTCAATTGTTAATAAAGATGAGACATTTAAAAAAAAAAAACAAAGCCTGTGTTTTATCAACAAATGAATCTTCAGATTTAAAGAAAATAAAAGAACTAACTTCGGGCATGCTTTGCTTTTATAAATGTCTCGTCTGTATTAACAATTGATGAAACAGCCGTAATTTTTTAAATAAATAGCAAATTTGTTCTTTATGTCTCCTTTTTTTTCGGAAAATATTTCAATTTATAACTGCCCTTGAAGTAAATGTTAGTACCGTGTAAATTTCTAATATCCATTTAGCTCTACACTTAAGTTGACTACATAACCAATATATATACATTATGTATATATATTCCGAAACCAAGTTTTTAAATTAAAAATATTCGAAGCTATCTTTATTAAAAATCCAGCAACCTACAATTAATAGCGTTATTTATGAAACCAGTAACAACATTTTCAAATACTTAACGTAATTAAATTTTATCCTGTGGCACTAATTCTGACGTCCCGGAATTTAAATAGTTAATGTCTTTCCTGGAACTGTGCAAGTCCGTTCTTTTAGTGTCTAATTAACTTCATGTGCGCGTTCTCGGCTGCCTTTTGAAATTATCTTCTTTTCTCCAGCTTTTTTGTTTTTCTCACCTGAAGATGATTCGACGAAGAATCGAAAACATCATGATACATATGGAACATACATTTTTTTTTAATTTTAACACAAAAAAAAGATTATTAGAAAAATTGAAAAAAAGGGTATATTTCTAACAATGTTTCCTTAAATGAAAGAATAAGGCCTAAATACACACACAATGTTTACATTGAGATTCTACTTGCATTCAGCCAGTGTCGCATAGTAGCGTATGTGTAAGACTGTCAGCGCGACAGTTGAGTTTCAATCCCTGCTTGAGGCACTAGCTGGTCTAGCCGCACTGAAGAGCTGTGATACAGCGAAACAGTCTGTATGTGGATGACTATTTCAGCTCCTTTTCTCGGGTAGAGCTTATCGTAAGAGAATCGCCATTTGCCATTAGCTGTAAAAGCATAGCTCATTGGGAAAACCCCATTCGAGCTACCGGCATTTGATAACGTTTTTTTTCTTTAAGATATTTCACCCCAAACAAGGCAGGTTGTCACTGTAGACGTAAAAGGCTACTGAGAATTAGGGAGTAGGTTTTGGGTGTCACCCTAGGTTGGGAGCTGTGCAGCGAGATGTCTGTTTACATTAGTTTTAAACCTCTGCATGTCGGTACAGTCGGGGAAACAGGGAGCATGGAGGGGGTTCCAAAGGACGGCAGCACGAGGAAAGAAGCTGATGTAGTAGAAGGCTCTCCGGCATCTGGGGACCTCCACAGTGAATGGATGGTACCTAGCTGATTATCGGGTTGTTCTAGTGTATTTACGTCGAGAGGGCACTAGCACTAGAGCAGCTAGTTCATCGGAGCACAATCCATTGAAGTATTTGTAAACATGCGACGATGGGACAGAGGCTGGAGCTTGGTGGATATTGAGGGACCTATTAAGTTAGCGACTCTTTTTTAAGAGGAGAGACTAGTAGATGATGCACCAGCCCAAATGTGACAACCATACTCCATACATGGGCGAATGGTGGCTTTGTAGAGATACAGGATACTGTCAGGTATGCGGAGTATACTAGCACGGTAGAGTGAGCCCACCTTCTTTGCAGCAGCCTTGGCAATGTCTTCAATGTATTTGTTCCAATTCATGCTACCTGTGAATGTGAGGACGATGAGTTTAAACATTGGACTCTTATGTAGGGTGTTATTTGCCATGGCAATCGGTGATTGAAGAAGTTTCTTGTAGTTATTGAAGGAAAGGAGCTTTGTCTTTGTGGCATTAAAAGTTACCAACCATTTCTGCCCCCAATCCACTACAGCCTTGAGGTTACTTTCTAAGGATTCAGCCATTGACACGGATATGTACGCGTCAGTTTTGCCCACATGACGAGAGTAGAGCGTGGTGTCGTCAGCAAATATACCTATCTCAGACTCGATGTCATCAGGGAGGTCGTTTATGAAAATCAGGAACAATAAAGGTCCAAGGATTGGTCCCTGGGGTACACCTGCATTTATCTCATGTTGCTTTGATGAACGGCCATCGAGGACAACCTGGATCTTTCTTTTGGTCACGAAGGATCTAATTATATTAAATATTCGTCCAGTAATACCATATGAGTGAATTTTTAAGAGGAGCCCTTTATATCATACCTTGTCAAAGGCCTTGGATATATCAAGCGCTACGTCCCTAGCTTCACCTGCCTTGTCCAGTGTATGATATATACGTTCAGAAATGACCGTTAAGATATCCGCAGTAGATCGTGCTTGTCTAAATCCATACTGGCGGTCAAAAAAATTTTAGCATTAACTAGGTGCTGGACTATCGCTAGATTGATTAAGAATTCAAAGATTTTAGCAAAGATCGGGAGTAGGCTGATTGGGCGGTAGTTCTGAAGATCTGTTCTATCTCCAGAATTCTTGAAGACTGGTACCACGGAGGACATTTTCCAGCTATCAGGTAAGCAAGATTCGGCAAGGCCTTTGTTGTAGAGTTTGGAGAGGACAGGGGCCAGTTCTGCAGAGCATTTCTTTATTACTGGTATAAGATCAGGCCTACAAGCGTTGGAGGTGTCAAGGCTTTTTATGATGTGTCTAACCTGGGATGGGGTGATAACCAGGTTTCAAGTGTGGCTTCAGTCCGCAATGGGAATTTAGAGAAATGGTGGTTTGCTGAGTCCAAAGTAGAGTTTGAGGCGAAACGCTGGGCAAATAGTTCAGCCTTATCAGATGCCGTTCAAACGACATCATTGTGGTTTGATCGCGAGGGAATCGTTGATTGTCCATTGTTCACCACACTATTATAGATTTTCCAGAAATCCCGAGTGCCTAGTTTCTGTGACTGGATGCGTTTTTTGGTTATCTCTGTATACCTTCTCTTTGCTTTATTTATCACTGCTTTACAATTGCAGCTGCACATTTCGAGGTGAACCATTGAGGGGAGTGGGGTTTGCTGAAAACTTTTTGCTTTGACCTATTCGGTTAACTCATTTGCACACTGATCAGCAGAGAGTGAGAAGGTTTCAGTTCATAGAGCGTCGCTGATGTTGTCTCTAATGGACTCAAAATCAGCCTGCTTGTAGTATCTCGTTGTTTTGAGCAACGGCTCATCAGCTTTTGAACGAGTTTTAGGGTGATAGCAATCATAACCACAACGTGATAGGCGTTCCCGAGCGGGCTATGGGTTTCAGTCACACACGCCTCGGGTAGTGAGGTCAGGAACGGGTCGAGAAGTTAGGCTTGCTGGTCTACTCGATCAGTGAGGCGGGTCGGGAAAGCGACAGTCTGTGAGAGGGAGGGAGCTAAGGAGAAATTATACGTAGAGTTACCGGCTGCATCAGTAAGGCTGGAGAATCCAAGCCAATCACGGTTGTGTGCATTAAAATCCCCAAATACATGTAATTGGGCATTCGAGTCGAGTGAAAGTGTTTAGCAGGGTACAGTCCTGGGTCGAAGGTGAACGGTATAAGAAATGCAAGTAACTAACGCTGTGATGTAAAGTCAATCTAAACTAAAAGTATGCTTGGTCATCTGATTCTAACCTATGTTCTCTAGTCAGGGGGAGGGTGTTCCGGACATAAACTCCTAGCCCGTGTATATGTTTGTCAGAGTCTTTACGGTAGCGAGGGAGGTAGTCAATTATGTTAAAGTGGTGAGAGGAGGTTGAGGATTGAAGGTTCGTTTCACTTAGTGCTAGGATATCCGGGGTGTTTGTCAAAAGAAAAGTTTCTACGTCGTTGATGTTGGTTCTAAGTCCCCGGATATTAGTGAATGCTAGCCGTAAGGGCAGAGGCGAAGATGTTTTGTGTTGGGTGTCTGGTTTCGGTTTTATTTTTTTATTATTTTGCAATGACATGTTTGTTTTTATTGATAGAGAGGGTTGGACAAAGTGGGTTCTTGTTAGGTGCCAATAAGCTCACACAACCAGTCCATTAGTCGCAACCTGGTCAATGGGGGTTGTGGTCTCGGGAAAGCCCACCGGAGATAACTGTAGGGTCTCTTTCCATGCGCGACATGGCACGTACAGCTACCCACGGTATTATACAACTGATGATGGAGCAGTCGTTCTTAGCGCTACCTAAGGGTTTGGGCTCCTGTCCTGTCAGTCGGAAACAGCAGCCAGACAAGCTGCCTAACCTGTAATCAACCTGTCGGAACAAGAGCGACTCAGACGGGTCATGTAAGACTTAGTGACGAAAAAACTTTCCCCAAGTTGCCCAGATAGAGAGAAAGAGAGACGACATTCATTGTCCTAGTCAGGAAACAAGGCTCGGCACTGGGTGCCTTTGAGACGTTCCAGCGTTGGTTCCTCTGCGCCAGGCTAATAGACAGAGAAGGAGTGCAAAGGTCTGGCGATGGGCAGAGCCCATCTACTCCTTAAGCAATTTTAGGTTTGCAAACCGGATATTTTGTTCGAGATTCAAGCTCTAGGAAGGTTGTCGATCAGGAATAATGAGGCCTCCTTCCCCAACGGTTTGCTGCAAAGACGTAAGTGGTTAGTAGCAAGGTTTTATCATAAGAGTTTTCCTACTCTTAGTTGGATGGTCTTACAAGGTATACAGGTCCAACACACCGAGAGGGGATAGCCTGCGCCCGTGTACTAGTCGGTATTTCTCTTCCCCGCATGTATAAGAAAAAAACTCAATATATATATATATATATAGAGAGAGAGAGAGAGAGAGAGAGAGAGAGAGAGAGAGAGAAATTTGGGAAAGTTCATTTTTTTACACATCTTTAAAATTTAAAACTTAAAGAAAGAGGTAAAATGCCTTCAAAAAACCATGTGTTTAGATGCAGATACTATATTTTTTTTCATCTTGACTTTTTTTCTAATAATTTCGCTCGGTATCACAAGCTTCATCAGAGATTTAAAGAAATAAAAGGTATTAACTTTATTTTTTTCATAAGAATCCTTCCTGGTCTTGTAGAAGTGACGTCCGATGTTGTGTGGACTTAACGGAGTAAATGTCTCTTTTAAATTTGAACTTAAATCGCGCATAGTCGCTGGTAGGTATACATTTGGGAAAGTTCATTTTTTCAGCATCTTTAAAATTTAAAACTTAAAGAAAGAGGCAAAATGCCTTCAAAAAACCATGTGTTTAAGTTCAAATTTAAAAGAGACATGAAATATTGAGGGGAAAAAAGCATTTAGTTATAGTTTTATTCGATTTGCTGCGGATATTAATATTTACTGCGTTATAAGCAATATTACCATCCGCACGTGTTTTAGAGATTTGAAACACCCACCATTTGATAAAGAGGTCTTCCTCGAAATATATTATGGAACACGGTCAGACACATTACATCACAGTGTTGAAGTCTTGCCTAATCAAGTAAGATTTGCTATTAAAAAAATGTAATTTGTTATATATATATATATATATATATATATATATATATATATATATATATATATATATATATATAAATCACTTGTTTTGTCTTACTTCTCAACGCCAACATATTTCTATTTCTTGCATTGTGATAGTCTTCTAATACTCCTCTATAATAATAATAATAATAATAATAATAATAATAATAATAATAATAAGGGTCGAGAAGGAAAAGCGCAAACCAGACCTCCACTGGAAGAGCGCGGACAGCTCTGGGACCGTGGGGAGGCTTGTTGCCACTCGGGCCCCAGAGGGGACCAATGGCCCTTATCAGCGGGAAATCGTTGGTAGGTGGCTGTTGCGATTACCGCAAGGTCATCAGCGGTGATGAACGAAAAGAGGTGGAGCATACTGGAAGTCTGAGGAGACTTGTTGTCACTCAGACTCCAGGGAATACCACAGGTTGTCGGCAGTGGGCGATCACTGACGACGACCAGTGTGATAACTCCTAGTGAGTAAAAAAAAAAATAGAAAAATAAAAAAATTTAAAAAAATAATAATAATAATAATAATAATAATAATAATAATAATAATAATAATAATAATAATAATAATAATAATCATCATCATCATCATCATCATCATCATCTCAACTGAACTAGCATAAGCTTCCTGGCGTGTAATTTTGTGTTTATTACGCCTTAGTCTCTTAAGAGAATGCTTACGGTTAAAAATTACCATTGATAGATGAACAAAAAAAATCTTATACCACCCGTTCGTTCTATTAGGATGAAAGAATTCATTAAAAATTACTCCTTTTTCATAAACATTGACAAATAAATTTTAGTAAGTAATGATTGGTTGAGGCCTAACAAGAGAAAGAAGAGGCGTGGATAACAATCGGTGCACGCTATTGTGTGGGAGGAGGATAGGGCAAATCTTTCTGTGTGTGCAGTCGCCTGGTGAAAAGGCTGACCAGCGAGAAGGAGGAAAGAGCACGGAATACTATCAAAAACCTGATCTCATTTCTCCGGTTATGCGAAGAAACAAAGAGAAAGACAGTAACAAGCTCATGCTTCACATCACACACAAAAATAAATATTTGTAAGAAGGAAGAAATGCAAAAAATAACATCCGTTTCATTTTTCCGACGTTATCAAGCGCGAAGATAAACAAAAGTATTTTTAAACACGTAACTAGTGTTTATCCGTATTTTAACGAGGAATCAACAATGCAAAATAGAGAATATTAATATTTTATTTTTCATATTTTGGTGTTTATTATTTTTGAAAAAAAGGAAAATTTTCCCGAAATATTAAATAAATAATTTTTAATAATCATCCGGACAACACACAGACAGCCAACACCACACTTGCTGTTATTAAGGGTTTTAAGAAAAAATAAATAGTAAGTCCCACTTCAGTTTGTTATTTTTGTTCCTTCCAGCTTACAACATACCCGGCACTTTGCATTGACCTCAGTCTTCTTAACATGCTACTACTATTCCCAGCAATGCTTCAAGCAAACTACCATTCTCTATTATTATTATTATTTATTTGTTATATGTAAATATGTTTTGGTTCTTCAACCAAGATTTGTCTCTTTGTTCCATAGCAACCATTTTTTTACACCATTTATTGTTTTTCTTCTTTCATTCAACATTCAGCGTTTTATCCATTTTAAATATTATCATATTTTAACGTGAATCTTGGGAGATGTCAAAGACGTGACCAGTATCTATACCCTATCCAAGCCAGGATCCACGCTACAGATTTACTGTTTGATTAAGAATTATTTAACAATGTTTCAATTATTTTTCATGCGCAAGACTACCCATTGCATTTGATTGAATCTCTTGGTATATTGATGTGTGCGTGCGGTAGTGTTTTTGTTTGTTTTTGTTGTTTTTACTTTAAAAAATGATCACCACTTATGAAGGTCAAATGCCACTCGAGGATAAGAGTTAATGAGATGGAGTGATTGTTGTAATCTGCAGGGAAGCAGTCCCGTGGTAATGTGTCCTACAGACGGGAAGCCTTTGCGAAGAAGCTTTGTTCAGAGAAATTCCGCCTGGCGCTAGGCGTACTGAGGAAGAAAGGGAAGTTTTTCTTAGTTATAGGAGCGAGGCGAGTTTTTGCTGGCTGTCAATGTTTTACAAGTGGATAATCAGCGATTGGAGCTCAGCCGAGCACCTTCCATGGAAATAACGATAGAGTAGAGAGAGACTAATAACGTCTCTCTTTGGCTAGGATCAAAGTTTTTATATATATGTATATTTATGAACAATAAAATTACCACTCATTTTGGGAATATCTTGAGTAGGACGGTAATGTAAATGTGGTATTGTGGTGACCGAGATGATTTCAGTTAAGAGTAGGATAGAACAAGTTGTAATCTGTACGAAAGCAATCCCGCGGCAATTTATTCCACAGACGAGAAGCCGTTGTAAAAAAAGCTTTATTTGTGGAAATTTCGCCTGAAGTTTTTCTTCCTTGTGGTAGAAAAAGAGTTATTGCTTTGAATGTCTTACAGGGAGGAGCCATAGATTTGAGAGAAAACTGTCATTTTCTGCGATACTGCTCTACTGTTACTTCTGTAGCAGTGTCGAACTATTTTGTAACTATATATTTTTTGCGAAGATTTATTATACTGAGCCGATTTCGGTCATGTAATGACCAATCAGGCGACTCAGCGTAGTAATCCTCTGACGAACTTTTTACAGCTTTTTGCCGACAGCAAGAAGAGCACAGATACCGAACTGACAGCCACGGTACAACCGTTTCCTTCTTCTACTTCGTTCCGACAGTCCATGATTGTCTGCTGGCAGTCTGCAAGGACGGATATCGTACAGTGTCACCCACACGGCGCGCATACATTCTCAAATAGAAACTGCTATTATAAAATGTCCTGAATTGCAATTCACTTCAGACGCGTCTTTTCGTTTTCTTCTTCGTTTGATTTGATTCATTCATCGTTGAATGGTTGGAAGCAAAATGGAATACATTTCCATTTTGCTTCCAACCATTCAACGATGAATGAATGTGCCAAAAATCTTTTTAACACTTCATACGAGTCGAGGATACGTCCCTGACAATTGGTCTGACAGATGCCCGGCTTTGTCGGAATGAGGTATAGTTCTGTGTAGTCCTAAGAGGTGCACCCTCCCAAGCTTTACGTTCTCTCTTCGAGAAGGGGTTACTTCATTGCTCATCGCCTGAGGTACCCCTACCGAGGAATGCCGACATAGCTGCTCAGACATTTTTTTGTGGGGGCCCGGAGTACACTACCTCTGGTGCGGTGGCCTTTCTATCCCTACTTTTAAATCCTGTGTCACATCATCCTGCGGTGGTGGGAGGGGAGGGTGAGTACCGTGAATGAAGCAACGGGTTCTTTAACTATCTCCAGCAAGCCAACAGGTTATGGCGCCAACCGAAATTAACTTCACTTCAATGGAGATTAAGAAAATGTTGAACTATGAGCGATAAAGTTTTAATAATACCTTCGTCTGCAGAAACTGTCTCACATCATCGAGTCAAGAATGGATGCTAACAAATGATCGTACCACATTTCTTGAAATTGTGAAGTAGTGGGATGAAGAAGTACTTGTAAAACAAGCACAAGGATGCTTTAGCTTGATGGATAGTGAGGGACCTACCAGATTAGATACTCTTTTTTCTGACCTTGTCTAAGAGAGACTAGTTTATACTTATGCACGTATCCCAGACCCCGCCTAAAATTGTCATACTTATGTGAAAAGAGGCATACAGTTAACAAAGCAAAGATGTGTCAGAACCATTTTCCGAGACGGGCTTAAATAGACAGAGGACTATAATATTTTGTAGAAATGATCAGCTGGTGATCGATCAGAATGAACTGGAAAATATTGTATCTGTCAGCACTGATTTGAGATGCCAGCGTTTTCTTTGGTTCGTTTGTACAACATTTTGTTAGCCTATAATTATCAGGATTGATGTATCTTGGATCGTAGCTAAGTTATCTCCCCTGAATTATACTGAACAACGAGATAACGCATACACTTCTATTTCCGGAATCAAAAATATCTAATTTCACCCACGTGGAGAATATAGAAACCGGGGTCATTCTCTGTCTGGCTTAGGCATCTATGCGATTGAATGTGCTCCGGTCGTCAGTTCATGCCTGCATGAAATCATCTTTGTACTCCCTTTCTTGTTCACAGCTGTAGGCTCCCAGAATATATTGTGGCCGCAGTCGTCTTCAAACTCCCCATTTTGGTCGCAGAAAATCATCAACAAAAATGCAAGTCGCATTTACTTGTCATAGCATATCTCTATTCGTTGACCCTGGCCATACATGTTCTTGATCGATTGTGTTGGAACATTAGTGTGTACTTTCACTTTGTAATTATGTTTTTGGTCTACTATCGATGTAAGAATAAATGTATATATATATATATATATATATATATATATATATATATATATATATATATATATATATGCGCGTGTGTGTATGTGTGTGTGTGTTTGTGTAAATCCAATTGTTTGTTAATTATTAGTCGTTTTCCTTTATTTATTTCGACCCTCGTGTGTGTACTCAATAAAACACAACACGCGAAATAGAATCCGCGTGCCTTGGAGAAAATACCCCAGCACGTGCGTCGCTATAAACGCCAAGAACACACAAAGGAATAGTGGAGAAGCAACGTTACCACCATTACTACGTTGATTTGCGGTTTCTTGGCTGACACGTCTCTGCTTGCTACACGCAGAGGCAGAGACGACCAGAGGACGACGGATCCTGATGTCGACTCCTGGATTTTCACCATAGCTCTGTTAGCCGGCTTGCGGTCCTAATACCGCTTGGTGCCAGACCTGTCTACCCTTGGTGGCCCTGCCAGGAACCGGAGTTCCATATGGCATAACTCTGACACTACCAGGTGAGAGATGGTTGGACTTTAGGGGAGGGGGGGCGTTGCTGCTGATGCTGATGATTGCTGTTGTTGTTGTTGTTGTTGTTGTGTCAGTTGGACCTGAATGCATGGAGATATCGATATCATTGATATCACCTGCTTTAGATTAAGGTCCTTCTCGTAGATTAGGAGCACTTGATGTTCCTGGAGAATTTCTGGTTAGCCTTGACACCGAGGTCGTTGCTCCAAGTCGTCATCTGTAGGCATTGACTGTCGGTTTCACATGTGCAAACGCAACGTCCTTATCCTCACTCTGCATTGCGATAGATGGCTGAGCGTCCTTGCTTACCGTAGATTGTCCACAGACAGTCCTAAAGTCCGTCTTAAGGACAGTTTTTGTTTTTATTGTATTTGTGTGAATTCATCTTTTATGTATGTACCATTTTTTTTGTATGTTGACTTCCTCCATTTTTACCCACCTTGCACGGCCATTTTATATTTTCCCGCCCTGTAGCAACGGGTAGTATCAAAGTTATGCCGTCGGGAACTTCTGTTTCCTGTCATGGCCGCCCAAGGCAGATTTGTCTGACACCCAGCGATATTAGGATCGCAACCTGGCTAAAGGGGATCTGGTGTTGTCGTTTTTGCTGCTGTTGCTGCTGTTGCTGCTGATGATGATGATGATGATGATGATGATGATGCTGCTGCTGCTGCTGCTGCTGCTGCTGATGATGATGATGATGATGATGATGATGATGATGATGATGATGATGATTGTATGACTCAAAAGCATTAAGTATACGTCCTCATACTCAGAAATATTATGAAAAACAGGAGATAGTCTGAATATGATTGGATGCCCTCCCCCCCCCCCCGCCAATTTGGATGCTCTCCCCCCGAGGCCACTGCTTCGTCTCCCTCTGCACGCCACTGCATGGCAGTCTTTATTATTCTCGGCGAAAACGAACTTCTTCTCCGTGACGTGTTGCCAAGAGTAGCACCTATCCGTGTGTATTATTATTATTATTTGTGCATGTATCCCGTGTCTTTGTGGGTTCGCATGTTGCGTGCGCGTTTCACCAAACGACGACAATCGCTAAACTGTTTCGCAGAAGTTTCCTTTTTAACCTCTTGTGCAGCATCGTCTCATCGCCAACCGCACCAAAAAAAAAAAAGAACGGCACCAAACACTGTGTTTATTTTTCATTTATACGCTTACGCATACACGCATATGCGTTTTGTTTTTATTTATTTTTGTAGCGTATGTGAACTCCAAACACAAGAAACAGGGATTCCGTATAGACGGGCGCAACACACATCTGAAGATATAGTGGCAACTGGTGGTGACAGTGCTAAGTCATGCGAGTGATCTTAAAATATTTCGTGATGATGGCGACGACGCCCAGTGTTGCCAAGTCGGCTGTACATTTTCTCAGGCTTCCCTTTCTCTCTTTTCTTTTTCTCTTTATTTTATTTATTTATTTTTATTTTTTATTTTTTATTTTGGTTCTTATTTCTTTCTTTTCAGTTGCTTGTGTTTTTATTGATGCTTTTCAAATTATGTGCTGTTTTCATTTATGCCAAGAACTGTTGGATGACAGTAAAGTTTGTGGGAAGATGCGCGAACAACAGGCATTAGGAGAACGAAAGAAAAGATGAAGAAGGCGCGTTTTGATACAATAGTCATGAGATCCCTTCCTGTCGTCTGTGTCCTTCTCTTTTACTGTGTCTTCTACAGGCGTCTTAAGTATCACTAATTCACAAACTTATTTCTACACCGCAATATTTTCTGAGTAAACATTTTTGTTATTGTTGTTGCTTTTTGCTTTTGTGGCTTCGGGGTGGCCTCGTCTGCTAATCTAGGCAATGGGAATATTTGAATACGAGAAACAAAAGTCGCAATGAAATCATTCATTTGTTTCTTGATAACAATAATATTCGATTGTTAATATTCTAAACAAAAACAAAATTGTTTGTTTTGACTAAAATTCATTTTTTTTTTCAAATTGATAAGATAGTAATCATTACTATTACAGACATAAATTATTTTTAAGGAAATACAGTTGGGAAATTTGTCAACAGCGATTTATTTTGCTTTAGCTATTCATTTGTGACGTTCGCGTAAATATAGATTCTGAGAAAAGTAGGCATATTTGTTTAGTCAGATAGTAACGTAAACAAAGATGGCTACTTTTCTCAGAATCGGTATTTCTGCGAACTTAAAAAAACCCATAACATCTATTAAATATTAAATCTTTATTTTTTAACGCAAAGAGGTCACAAATGAGTAGGTAAAGCAGAATAAATTGTTTTTGACTAATTTCCCAACGGTATTTCTTTTAAAATAATTTATTTTGGTAATAGTAATGATTTTATTCAATAAATACATAATTGAACATTTGACAAAATATGAGTTAAATTTAAAGTTCATAAAAATCTTTTTTAACCACCAAATTTAAAAAGCCTAAATTCAAAACATCGGGAAGTTTCACCGGAGATCCTGTTGGCTTTGCAGGCCGAGCGCAGGCTAAAAGCGTTTCCTCGAATAGTGTCGATGAAGAGGCGCTCATAAAGCCAATTCATGATGATTCCCGGTGTGGCGCGTCATTAATAGACCAAGGCTATTCTAAATTTAGACCGAGAGATGCATGCATCGCAATGGTTACCGATGCATCATTGTCTGTTGCAGCGTATCAAATATTTTTCGGTTATTTAATGACAAAACACAATGCCAGTATATCACTACCAGCACCTCTCAAAAAGGAGACGGTAATCCCCGAGAGGATGGTATCATGCCTACAGAACAGGTACTACACTACTCCCCAAAAATGGAGATAATGCCTGGAAGGATAGTATCATGCCCACAGAACAGATACTACACTACATCCCCATAAAAAATCGAGGTAATGCCTGGGAGAATGGCATACTGACGAACAAATATATATTACATTATATATTACACTACCACCGGAGGAAGGGGGTAATGCCTGGGAGGATAGTATTATGACGAACGGACATATATTGCACTATCGCCTACTAAAAGAGAAGGTAATGCCTGGGAGGATGCTATAATTACCACAAAACAGATACTACAATACCCCCTTGAATTGAGCATTAAAATATTGTACAATAGTTGAGGACTAATATCAGGTTGGAAAGAAAGTAATGTCGTATTTTTTACTTCATTACTTTGCAGCCTCCTAAGTTGTACACAGTTTTAGAATTTTTGGTGAATTGGTGTCTTAATATCTTGCTTTGCCTTTCAGATATAGTAATTAGTTAGGAAATATTAAGTTTAACGGTCTCAGATGGATATTAGTGAGGAGCATCTGAGACATTGCATGCTACAAGGAATATAGGAACTGTCTATGTGATAAATGTTCTGAATGATCGGAGATGACAACGGTGGTTTGCCAAATTTTCTTCTGGAAACTTTAACCTGTCAGATCGGCGACGTTCGGGAAGGCCAAAATCAATTGATAAAGACGCCATTAAAGACGCTGTGGAGGCCAATCCGAAGTTACCCAGCAGAGAATTAGCTCAACAATTCAATACAACCCATACCACAATTAGTTCATGCCTTCACCAGTTGGGAAAAGTTTTAAAACTTGAACTCTGGGTGCCCCACAATTTGACCGACGCTCAACGAAATCAAAGATTGACTGTTTACACATCTTTGCTGTCCAAGAATCATCGAGAACCATTTTTGCAAAGAATTGCGACTGGAGATGAAAAATGGAGAACCCATTTTTCATTTACAAGAATACCCAACGCAAAAGACCGAAACCAAAGTCCACAGTCTGTTCCAAAACAAGGACTACACCAAAAGAAGGTTATGCTCTCTTTATGGTGGGACATGAGAGGACTGATTCATTATAAGTTATTAGAGCCTAATCAAACAATCACAGCAGTAAAATATTGTTCAAAGCTGGATGATCTAAGAATTGCTCTATCAAAAAAACGATGAGCATTACTCAATAGGAAGGGTGTAGTGCTTCAGCATGATAACGCGATATCTCACACAGCAAAACTTACTCAGGAAAAGGTGATGAGTTTCAGTTGGGAAGTTTTGCCTCATCCGCCTTGTCTATCTGACATTGCCCCATCCGACTACCATCTTTTCTGGTCGTTGCAGCATCACTTAAACAATAAAATTAATGAAAATGACGACCAACTCAAAAATGACCTAAATTTTTTTTTTCTCTCAAAAATTAGAGAAATGTTTTGAAGAAGGCATCTAGAAGCTAGTTGATCGTTGGACAGAAGTCATAGAAAATTAGGGAAATTATTGTAAAGATTAAAAATGCCTTAATGTGAATGTTTCAGATGAAATAAATGTGTTGAACAAAAAACGACATTACTTTCTTTCCAACCTGATAGAAGTAATAGTATAGTGTCGGCTTCAGACAGACAGGTATCAAATCTCCATTAGTAATAGATTGACGGAAATTTTTAGGTCGTTACCAAAAATTCGTGTTTGGTCAACATGAATAAAAAGAAAAATAGAATCAACAATGAAACAAAAAGAAGCAAATGAAGAAACAGACCCAGAAATGTAACTCAATAAAGTTTATTAATAAAACAAAAAATAGATAGTTCCTGCTTTTGATTCACAAAGCAGGGTTAATCACGTTGACCTAGGGTAACAATAAAAACTATGATAAAATTACATAAATTAAATTAGAGTCAGATTAAGCAAAAGAATATACATAAAAAATGGAGTCTCTACTTAGGAGACTTTTCTTTTAAAAGAGGAGACCGTTTCAGACGATAACAGAAAATAACCAAGTTATTTTAGTAAATATTATCGTCCCAAACGACACCGAAAAATACTCGGATAGGACCAGAACAAATCCCTCTTAAATAAAGGGTTATCGCCTCAGGCGATAAAAACGTGGTCTCGCTTTTCCACCAGATACAAAAAAAAACAAGATATTTTACTTGAATAGGCTGAAAAGAAGAATTCACACAAATACAATAAAAGAAAACTGTCCTGGAAACGGATTCAAATGTATTTTTGTCTTCTGTCTTTCGATATCTTTCAAACTGTTCGCTTCAGACCAAAATTCTTCTTTTAAATAAAACTCACAAAGGGTTGAAAGTTCTTGGGTTTTCTCGCCCCAAATCTTTAAATGTTCTTTAAATTTACTTTTCAAAAGGATAAGTGTCGCTCTTCAAACGACGGGGTCCGACAAAGTATGTCGCGAAAAACTTTAAAATTCCCTAATAGAGCTAATTTGCTCGGTACATAAAAGGGGGAATTCTTATTTTAAGGACATTCTATCATGTACATAAAACCGTTATTCGTAAGGACGCTCTGTCATTGTACATAAAATCTCTGGGGTTTTTTTGTTTTTTTTTTAAATACGTTGTTCTTTTAAAGAAGTTTTAACGTCTGCATATTCTTATAGACGAAACTCGGCTAAAAAGGTCCTTTCTTCACGCTGATCTAGCCGATACTTTTATTTTAACTTAGTTCACTCCAAACAAGGCAAATTGCCACTGTAGATGTAAGGGGCTAGTTAAAATTAGGGTGAAAGTTTTTGGGGGTCATCCTAAGTTGGGAGCTGTGCAGCAAGATGCTTGTTCACATTAGTTTTAAATTTCTGCATGTTGGTACAGTTGGGGAACATGGAGCAAGTGGGGAGTTCAAAAGGTCGGCAGCATGAGGAAATAAGCTATTGGAGTAGAAGGATCTCTGGCATCTGGGGACCTCCACAGTGAATGGATGGGATTTAGTTGATTGCTGGGGTTGTCGAGTGTATTTACACTGAGGGGGCACTAGAGCAACAAGTTCATCGAAGCACGTTCGATTGAAGTACTTGTAAAACAAGCACAAAAATGCAACATTGCGGCGATGGGATAGGAGCTGGAGCTTGGTGGATAGTGATGGACCTATCAGATTAGATACTCTTTTTTGGATTGGTGAATAGTGCACCATCCCAGATGTTAAAACAATGCTCCATACATGGGCGGACGGTGGCTTTGTAGAGATATAGCATACTGTCATGTGTGAGAAATCTTTTTAGTATGGTAGAGGGAGCCCACCTTCTTTGCAGCAGCCTTGTCAATGTCTTCAATGTATTTGTTCCAATTCATGCTACCTATGAATGTTAGGCCGAGGAGTTTGAACGTTGGACTCTCAGGTAAGATGTTATTTGCCGTGGCAATCGGTGGTTAAAGAGGTGTCTTGTAGTTGTTGAAGGAAAAGAACTTTGTCTTAGCAGCATTAGATGTTACCATCCATTTATGACCCCATTCCACGACACATTGGAGGAAACTTTCTAAGAATTCAGTCATTGCCTCGGATATGTGTGCGTCCGTTTTACCCACATGACGAGCGTAAAACGTGGTATCGTCAGCAAGTATACCCATCTCAGACACAATGTCATCAGGGAGGTCGTTTATGAAAATCAGGAACAATAAAGGTTCAAGGATCGATTCCTGGGGTACAACTGCATTTATGTGATGTTGTTTGAATGAACAGCCATCAAGTACAACCTGGATTTTTCTTTTGGATAGGAAGGATCTAATTATATTAAATATTCGTCCAGTAATACCATATAGAATGAATTTTTATGAGAAGACTTTTATGCCAGACCTTGTTAAAGACTTTGGGTATATCAAGCGCTGCCGCCATAGCTTCACCTGCCTTGTTCAGTGTATGGTATATTCGTTCAGAGATGACCGTTAAGATATCCTCAGTAGATCGTGTTTGCCTAAATCCATACTGGCGGTCAGAAAAAAAGTTTAGCATTAACGAGGTGACAGACTATCGCTAGATTGATTAAGGATTCAAAGATTTTAGCGAAGAGCGGGAGTAGATTGATGGGGCGATAATTTTGAGAGTCAGTTCCATCTCCAGAATTCTTGAAGACTGGTACTACAGAGGCAATTTTCCAGCTATCAAGGAAGGAAGATTCGGCAAGGTATTTGTTGTAGAGTTTGGAGAGGACAGGGGCCAGTTCAGCCGAGTATTTCTTTATTACTATTACTGGTATAAGATCAGGCCCACCTGCGTTGGAGGTGTCAAGTTTTTTATGGTGTCCCAGACATGAGATGGAGTGATGGTAAGAGCATCAGGTGTGGCTTCAGTCCGCAATGGGAAATTTGAGAGGGAGTGGTTTTCGGAGTCCAAAGTGGAGTTTAAGGCGAAATGCTGGGCAAGTAGTTCAGCCTTATCAGTTGCCGTACAAACGACATTACTGTGGTGGAATAGTTAGAGAATTGTTGATTGTCCATTGTTCACCACACTATTGAAAAATTTCCAGAAATCACGAGTACCTAGTTTCTGTGACTGAATACGTTTTCTGGTCATCTCTGTATACCTTCCTTTTGCTTCATCTATTACGGTCTTACAATGATTTTTTGACATTATAAGTGTCTGTCTATTTGTAGTTGATTTATGGCGGTTGAATTGTCGGAGTGCTTGCTGCTTCTGAGCAATAGCAGCTGCACAGTTCGAAGTGAACCATTGTAGAGAGTGGAGCTTGTTGTAGAATTTTCGCATAGGAACATGTGCTTCAATGCCTTCTTTAACCCATTCAGTTAACTCATTTGCGCACAGATCAGCATAGAGAGAAAAGGTTTTACTCCATGGGGTGTCTCTGATGTGATCTCTCATGGAATCCCAATCAGTCTGCTTGCAGTATCTCATCAGCTTTGAGACGCGATTGTAAGGTGATATCAATCATTACCACGAGGTGATCAGCGTTCCTGAGCGGGATATGGGCATTTGTTGCACAAGCCTCGTGCAGTGAGGTCAAAAACAGGTCGAGCAGTGAGGCGGGTCGGGGAAGTAACAGTCTGTGAGAGGGGGTGCGTTATGGAGAAACTATACGTGGAGTTACCAGCTGCGTCTGTATAGCTGGAGAATCCAAGCCAGTCGCGGTGATGTATATTAAAATCCCCAAATGTATTTAGTCACGCAAATCAAGTGAGAGTGATGTATCTATGCTTTCAGAGACAAAGTTAAGCAGGGTACAGTCTTGTGTCGAAGGAGAATGGTATCTTTTCTAATATATAAAGTAGAGACGTTTTTTCCCCTGTACCTTCTCGGAGAATAGGAAAATAACCACATGCATCACAGGCTACTAAACTCACCAGTACATTAAACTTATTCACTCGAGTGTGTTTTAGTATATCTGTTATTCTTTATTCCAAACAAACATTGAATATTACATTCGGCCCGGCCGCCACGACTCTCCGAAATACCAACTCCATATAGGTGGTAGTAAAAACTTTTCTCCCTAACAATTATGTACTGTGACTACACTCATCGACACCGGGAACTAATAAACACAGTATAATTTTAACAAAACACCCATTGTTATTTCGTATTTGTCTGGCATTATTTTACTACATAATATTAAGCAATACGCAAAAACTTAACAACCGCTCCCTTACACTCTGATGATTATTCGCGAATATCAGATTACGTTACTTGTAATTCTACCTATAACTTCTACATTTACATTCATTCCGGAATTAACCGAATGAAATTAACGAACACAGTTCCAGCGAGATTTAATCATTCAAGATGGCCTCTAGAATTTCTTCATCGAATCGACTTCTTACTTAATTGAATAAGCGCCAACATACTGGTAGATCCCGAAATATTTACATTTTCCAAATCATACACCTACAAGACGTATATTATAGAAATCTTGGCCAACTCCTTTACTTCATCACCAAATGCCGTAAACTCTGTCATAGTTGAACTTTATATTCGGTCGATAAACAAACTTAGCTTAATTGGGGTATTTACACATTCTTTTATAAATTGGAAACATTGGGGCAATGGTTTAGGAGATAGGCTTCATAATCGGCAGTTTCAGCGTTCGATCCCAATCTACGCTAAGACTTTTTTTCTTTCTCGCTACGACTTTTTTTTTATTATTTAAAACATTCCCCAACACGGTAGATGAACAATAGGCCGTTTCTTTTTTTTATTCGACGTCATGCAATAGGTAGTACTTTCTCCCGTGCAACGCCGGGCGACGGGTTCCGCTAGTAAGAAATATAAGTAACTAACGCTGTGCTGTAAGGTTAATCTAAAGCCCACGTAGGCTTGATCATCTGATTCTAGCCTATGTTCTCTAGTCAGGGGGGTAGGGTTCAAAACATAAACTCCTAGCCCGTGCATATGTTTGTCAGAGTCTTCACAGTAGAGTGGGGGTATCTAATCATGTCAAAATGGTGTGAAGAGATTAAGGATTGTAGGTTTGTTTCACTTAGTGCTAGGATATCCGGGGAATTTACTAGGAAAAAAGGTTTCTACGTCATTGGTGTTGGTTCTAAGCACTTGGATATTTGTGAATGCTATCCTCAAGGGCGGAGGCGAGGATGTTTTTGGTGGGTGTCTGGTTTAGGTTTGTTTCTTTTTCTTTGTATTGTCATTTGGGTTTTAGATGGAGTGGGGAGGGAAAAGTGGGTACTTGTTTGGTGCCAATAAGCTCACACATCCAGACGATTAGTCGAGACATGATCCATGGGGGTTGTAGCTTTCGGAAAGCCCACTGGGAATAACTATAGGTTCCCTTTTCTATGCGCCACATGGCACGTACAGTTACTCACACCACAACAATTGATGGAGCAGCTGTGCTTGGCGCTATCTAAGAGTGTGGGCTCCTGCACCCACGGTATTATACAACTGATGATGGAGCAGTCGTTCTTAGCGCTACCTAAGGGTTTGGGCTCCTGTCCTGTCAGTCGGAAACAGCATCCAGAAAAGCTGTCTAAACTGTATCATCGTCAGAAGAAGAGTGACCCAGACTAGCCATGTGAGACTTATGACAAAAAACGTTCTCCAAGTTGCCCAGATAGAGAGAAAGAGAGACGGCGTTCATTGTCCTAGTCAGGAAACAAGGCCAAGAACTGTGTGTTTTGAGGTGTCCCTGCGCTAGTACCTCCGCCTGACTAATAGACAAAGAAGGAGGGAAAAGGCTAGGCGATGGGCAGTGCCCATCTACTCATTAACAAATTTTTGGTTTGCAATCCGCATATTTTGTTCGAGACTCTAGAAAGATTGTCGATCAGGACTAAGAAGGCCTCCCTCATTAATGGTTGGCTGCCAGACATGAGTAGTCAGTAGCACAGTTTTTATATCAGAGTTTTCCTTCTCCTAGATGGTAAAAAGGTAAATGTCGCATAGCCTGGACGCGCACGAGTGTCGTTGCCGACATCGCACATTGCCCATGGCCGTAGCTGCGGTGATTTGTTAAGAATCACCGTGTCTAGGGCACAGCATATGGAAGGCGGAGCCCATCCCTCTCCTTCCGCTGCCTTGAATCTTCCCTGAGTTTTAGTACCCATTTACTGCTGAGTGGACAGAGGGGGTTTTCAGCCCCGAAAATTCGCATGCCGGGTCGTCCAGCCCAAAGACAAGTGCTATAACCACTCGTCCACAGGCCCTCCCTGGATGGATGACCTAACAAAGTCTACAGGTCCATCACATCGAGAAGTGTAATTCTGCGCCCGTGTACTAGTCAGGTATTTCAGAGCCCCAGTAGGTAAAAGAAAAAAAATCTCATATATATATATATATATATATATATATATATATATATATATATATATATATATATATATATATATATATATATATATATATATATAAGCAAATATATGCTCCCTCCGATCACATATTTTTGCTAGTTGTTTTATTTAATTACTTTCTCTCTCTCTCTCTCTCTCTCTCTCTCTCTCTCTCTCTCTCTCTCTCTCTCTCTCTCTCTCTTTCTCTCTCTCTCTCTATATATATTTCTTTCTCTTTTTCTCTGTCTCTCTCTTTCTCTCTTTCTTGAAATAGAACTTTCTGTGCGTTCGAATAATCAGAGGGCGGATAACCAAATGTTGGAATGGCCGCCGCCTGTTCAATCATATTCCATTACAATCTAATTTAATTACTTAACTCAATTATATAGATTTAAAAAAACAATGTATTTAATGAATGCTATTTAACATTTTTATTAAGATTATTATTGAGGAAAATATTTTAAATACATTTGGAAATCTGAAAAAAATCATGAATGTATATTTGCAAATATTAATTTATTAGAGGCTTTAAAACAAATTAATCATGTAAATTTAAAAGACGCGTTATGTTTGGGGAAGCTTTGGAATGGGTATATAGGAGCTGATAAATAGATATAAAAAGAGAGCGATCAAAACTAATAATATAGTTTCGGCTTCAGACAGATACATATCTCCATTATATATACTAGCAAATATATGCTCCCTCCGGTCGCATATTTTTGCTAGGCTGCCGCGTCAGAAATTAACGCTCACCCGTAACCCGATGGAGCTCCAGTCATATTTCTTGGGTGGTTAGACATTGATTTTCTTTGTTTCCGACCAAGAATATTTTTAGTTAAAAATAAAGAAAAGAAAAATTTCGACACCACCCCAATTTTTTTTTACCCTCCCCATACATAGAAATATTTTTAGTTAAGTAAAGAAAAAAAACAATTTTTTTTACCCTTCCCCAAATGTTTTTTATCCTCCCCCATACATATAAATATTTTTAATTAAAAAGAAAAAAATTAGGAGGCGCCTCATGTTTAAATATGCTATTGAAGGCGCCTACGTCATATCAAAGAACCAGTTTTGTTATTCTTCCAAAATGGTTACCCATTTAGTAATGGCCGAGATATTTGTTGCTTAACTTCAATTTACAACAAAACACCTTGTCTTAACAACGTAATGAAAATAAAGAATGATAATGTGAAAAAATCCTCTCACAATGACGTCACTTCCGGAAGGATGAGTCAGCAATTAATTCTTCCAAAATAGTCACCCATTTACTAATGGCCGGGATATACCTTGCTTAACTTCAGTTTACAACAAAACACCTTGTCTTAACAACGTAATGAAAATAAAAGATGATAATGTGAAAAAAATCCTCTCACAATGACGTCACTTCCGGAAGGAACGGAAGGATGAGTCAGCAATTTATTTTTCCAAAATGGTTACCCATTTACTAATGGTTGGGATATGCCTTGCTTAACTTCAATTTACAACAAAACACCTTGTCTTAACAACGTAATGAAAATAAAGGATGATAATGTGAAAAAATCCTCTCACAATGACGTCACTTCCGGAAGGACCGGAATGGGTGAGTCAACAATTTATTTTTCCAAAATAGTCACCCATTTATTAATGGCTGGGATATGTCTTGCTTAACTTTAATTTACAACAAAACACCTTGTCTTAACAACGTATTGAAGAATTACAATGTGAAAAAAAATCCTCTCAAAATGACGTCACTTCCGAAAGGGTGGCTTTGCAATTTTAACAGGACTTGCCATTTTAAGTATGGTTTAAAAAATACGCTGGTTTCTTAATGAAATGTGTTTACTTAATTGTATGAATAATTTATATTAATATCACCTTATCAGAAAATATTGTAAATACATATGTAAATTTGATAATAGCAGTTATAAGTGTATATTTGTAAATATGAATTTAATTGATGTTTAAAAGGAATGAATTATGTAAATGGCAAAACCCGTCTAGTGTCTGAGCGACTTTTTGTAACAGTATAATAAGGAAGTTGAAAAAGTATTAGTTTAAGTAAGATTCTTGACACGTTTTCTGTTCTAATCGCAGTCTCGTCTTGAAATTTCTTTCTACTTTATTTATATGTTTACGGCGGTTTTGTAGTACTATATATAGAAGCTGGCAGACTAAGTAAATAGTAATATTACTCTGATGGAGTTTCGGCTTCAGACAGACGGACAGACAGATACATAATCTCCATTATTAATACTAGCAAATATATGCTCCCTCCGGTCGCATATTTTTGCTAGGCTGCCGCATAAGAAATGATCGCTCACGCGTAAACCGATGGAGCCCCAGTAATATTTCTTGGGTGGTTAGACATTGATTTTCTTAGTTTTTGACCAAGAATATTTTTAGTTGAACATGTAAGGTAAAAAAAATTCGACCCTACCCGATTTTTGTTTTGACATCCCCCATAAATAGAAATATTTTTACTTTGGTATTCACATTTGAGAAGAAGTAATTTAATTTTTAACGATTGAAAAACGTCTTGCTAATTTTCATAATGCCCTTTCCAAAGTTATCGTCTGCTCGCATTTTTTCCCACCCAATTGTTTTGCGATGAGTCCACGTAAGTATTTACGAAATATTAAATAATAATAGTTTTATTTGTTCAAAAAGGGAAAAGAAAAGTGTACCGAAATTAAAAGTAACAGTAAAGAAATACAGCGAATACGATTCTAAAAACAGTTATTTACTTGCCCAGTAAAAGGTGTCCCCACCAAAGTATCGTCTGCTCGCATTTATTTACACCCAGTCGTTTTGTGACAAATCCACGTAAGTAATATTTTATGTCTTTCAGAGCGGAAAGAAAGTGTACGTAAATTAAAAGCAACAATTTTTAAAAAATTTAAAACAGAATACTGACCCTAACCGTAATGGCGTGGTCAAAGTTAGCGCGGGTCCTAAAGTGGAAAACCAAATTCGTTATAATGTGTGTGTGTGTGTGTGTGCGTGCGTGTGTTTTAATAGTAATTTTTTAATCAATTATTATTTTAATTAAACAATTTGATTCAGTGAATTTGTGTTTTAAAACATAATGGTTTATAACATTAAGAAAATAAACTAACTTAGTACGGTTTAAAAAAAAATAAGCACGGTGAATGCCAGCGTTAACGCTGGCTGTTTAATCAGTTGCGCCATATTTAATTACCGGAGGGAGGAAGGAAACGACTTATTAAACAGCCAGCGTTGTTAACTACGTAACGCATTACGTGTATGTAAATAAAAGAAATCGATTAATAATGGAGTTTATGTATCTGTCTGTCTAAATTATAATTTATAAGTAAGATTATTAGCGTGCAAAATAGCGTAAATACCTGTTAAAATCTGAAGAAAAGAACATGCGTGTATATTTGCGAATAGTAATTTATTAGAAGTTGATAAGCAATTGATTATGTAAATTGCAAAACGCGCATAGTGTTACCGGCGGTTTTTCTAGCAGTATATAAGGAAGCTGGCGGACTTAGTAAATAACAATGCTACTCTGATGGAGTTTCGGCTTTAGACAGACAGACAGACAAACAGACAGATACATAAACTCCATTATTAATAGATATATATAATAAGAAAATATATAAAATTGAAGATGAGTTCTCATCTCATAAGTAAGAATAAGACAAAGAGGTAAGTAATGACCTCTCGTTTATACTTAGACTTTTTTCGACTTGATTCTATTTTTTTAGATTATAGAGCTGAAAGTAATATCCCAATTTACCTAAATCAAGAAATCTCGTCGATTTAAACAAAAAAAGAAGCAGTTTCTGAGTTGTAAGCGTTTTTCACGTTAAAAAATAAGTATTGTATTCGGCTACGAAATTAAGGAAAAAAGAGAAAATCAAAAACAAAAAAATCAACATTTTAAGATATAAACATGAAAAATGGAGTATAAGGAAAGTTATCAATTGTAAGGGTTATGTGATGACCAGATTCTACCCTGTAACTTGTTCAATGTCCAGCACTTAAATTGTACTGACGAAAATAGGCACCAAGACAGTTTGACCAAGGCAACAACCTTGACCTCACAAGTTTCAAAGGTCATTTCGGTACAGCCATTCCTCCTCCCCCTGTCAGTGTCGCAGGAATGTTAATGCCACCGCAGTCACCACCTCGACGTAACGGGACAGCCAAGCGTCACACAGAAGAAGAAGAAGAAGAAGAAGAAGAAGAAGAAGAAGAAGAAGAAGAAGAAGAAGAAGAAGAAGAAGAAGAAGAAGAAGATGATGATGATGATGATGATGATGATGATGATGATGATGATGATGATGATGATGATGATGATGATCGAAGAGGGGCAGGCAAATACATGGCACTGATGATAGTAGGTCATAGAGTGCAAAAGACAGCGAGCTGAAAAATCAGCAAGAAACGTTGACCTCCATCACCACCACTTCAGCACAGCTTAATGGCGAAGAAAATAAAACTTCCAAACTCTCCTGACAAGAAAAAAATTTATAAACTTCTCCGGGCAAAACAAAATTAATAGGACTAAAAATTTCACTAACAGCACTCTCATCAGGGAATGAGGGATATTTAATCTAGAAATATATCTATCGTTCTACGACAGGTAACCCCCATCATGAATCTATTTACGGGTTCTAACATAAGAGATCAAGCTGCAATATCCACAAAAGGCCGGTGAGATAAACACCGACGTTTGGGGAGGGACAAATACAAATATCTCGCAGCCTAGGGAACCTACCAGAGGCTGAGAATTAAAATAAAACTTGAGAAACTTTTCCAGCACAAAGTGAGCGACGAAAATCCCAGTTTCAAAAGCTAGTCTAGCTCCACACATCAAGCTAGACAAATCAAACCTGGAAATGATTTCAAGATAACGCAAGCATCTGACGCTCAAAGAACCCGTGAAAATCTCCATCAAGGAGAAATCCGAGCTTCCATGCTCCAACGTCGGTGACCTCACCACAGAGTAATAAAACCCATACTTTAAGGGTTGAAATTTAGCTCAAAGGGAAAAATCCCAAAGCAAAATAATTCGAGCTACAATAGCTTTTGCAACATAACAGAAAGCTATGTCGAGACATACCTTCAAAAAATCAAGAAGGCAAGCCACAGACCCAATAGCTGTTGGAAAGGAGCAGCTTCAACCTCATACCAGGACAGTTCTGTAGAAAACGCTTGCAGAACATAATCTGCACGCTCGCAGACTTTCTGAGAGGCTGAACTACACATCATGTAGCTAGCAAGTACCTCAGACACTAACAGCAGACGATACTCAACTGAAATCAGGATGACCCAGTTGAGCTTGAGTTTGCCAGACTCTCACCAGAATAATATCCCATTGACCCCAACAAACAGACAAGGAGATTTAGGACAAGTCCAAAAATCTTTGGAGAGTCTCTCTCTCTCTCTCTCTCTCTCTCTCTCTCTCTCTCTCTCTCTCTCTCTCTCTCTCTCCCAATGTGCTCGCTAGCACAGAATAAATTGTATAAAATATTTACTTCAAGAGTAACAGGGTTATTAAAATTAACCTGTGCCTTTTTTGGGGAGGGGTTGCGAACGGCTAAACTCCTGTCCTTCTTTCACTTACCTCTCTCAGAGCTCTGTGCTCTGAGTAATAGGCTATCTTGCCCAAATCCACCAACATCTTGGTAAGGGGACGGTAATAGGCCAGTGGAAACATGTGCCTCCAAAATTACATGGGCCTTGTCCCAAATTCTAACAGTCTTCCTGGCTATCAACGGACTACTTCTGCAACGAAAACTGTCTCCAATTAAAAATAGACACAATGCTCCTATAAAATTCCCACCTGAATTCCTCCATGAATTCTATTAAATTCCAGGAGTCTACACTCAACAAACTGTGGATAAGACTGGAGTCCTTAATAACGCCTTGGAAATCTTTTCCAAATCCTAAACTGCTCCTGGAAATACTAGCAATCTGCCAGCCAAGGAAATTAAACTAATGCCTGCCTATACGGAGTCTTCATACTACCAGTTATACCACAGTTCTCAAACTGCGATATAAATTTCACTAAGCCGAATTTGCCAGAACTTAGCGAATAGGCCTCAGCGACCGGACCTTTAGACTCAGGAGTGGAAACCTTGACCGGCATTATATTCAGGGTTTCAAAAAGCACCGGGACACTAACGGAATTACCCTGCTTACCGCTAGCTAAATTATCAAGAGCTTCCATTACCCCTGCCCTTAATAACTCTACCCTAGAATCATCCTCGTCCACAAATTCCATATCCGTGTTCCCAGGAGAGAAACATGCATACATTTTTTTTTCAGTCATATCAAGGACCGACAATAACCTCTCTTGTGGGTCAGCCGTCATAGAACGATGAATGGCTTTCAAATATACCTTCTCGGACTTCAACATGTTTAGATTAAGGATAATTTCATCCATTACAAACATTCTCTCCTCCGCAAATATGCTAAAGAAGGAAGCGGTCGACATGATGAAGCTCTTCAAAATGCTAGTCACAAACTAAACAAATTGAGAAAACAACTAAAATAACGATGATTAAAAGTCACACGGAATTGTGTTCGCCAAAATTATTATCAAAGGGAGTTATAAAAAAATGTCCATTGTCGCTAACTAAAACAAGTACGCATAAAACTGATGTTTGTGCTTGGCACTTAATTAAATGAGACAAAGGAAAATTAAGAGTCCCTACTTACTTGCTTCCCTACGGGGGGGGGCAGAGCTAGACACTGGGTTGGTTTTAATGCGAGGGAAAATCCAGTTCCCAAAGGAGCCTCCGGAATGGGACAAAATAAATTACCTCAGAAGGATTTTCTTCCAATGACTGAGGACAAAAAGTAATTTCCCTCCAATGACTGAGGACAAAATAAATCTTCCTGCAATGAATGAGGACAAAAGGAATTTTCCTGCAATCACTCAGGACAAAAAGTAATTTTTCCTCCAATGACTGAGGACAAAAAGTAATTTTCCTCCAATGACTGAGGACAAAATAAATCTTCCTGCAATGAATGAGGACAAAAGGAATTTTCCTGCAATCACTCAGGACAAAAAGTAATTTTACTCCAATGACCGAGGACAAAAAGTAATTTTTCCTCCAATGACTGAGGACAAAAAGTAATCTTTCCTTCAATGACCGAGGACAAAAAGTAATTTTCCTCCAATGACCGAGGACAAAAAGTAATTTTACCTCCAATGACTAAGGACAAAAAGTAATTTTACCTCCAATGACTGAGGACAAAAAGTAATTTTACCTCCAATGACTGAGGACAAAAAGTAATTTTTCCTCCAATGACCGAGGACAAAAAGTAATTTTTCCTCCAATGACTGAGGACAGAACCAGAGTCAAAGCAAACTAAAACTTAACTTAAATATTATATCTGAGAAGAGGGAGATCCCACGTGGCCAGCTGCAAAATAATTTAAATACCCCAACTGCAAATTAGTCGGTTGGGTAAAAAAGGAGGAAATAGTTTCTTAAACCGCTTTTCTTAAAATTTAGTCCCACTAGAAATGTGGGAAATTGTAACAATTGAGAAATAAATTTCTCATTAATTTCAAAGCATAGAAATTACAGAGAAGAAAATATTTCCCAGTAAACTTGCTGTTTAAAGCTAAGCTAACAGCAGAACGAAACGACTTTTACAATTCTCGTGTAACTTACGAGGTATAATCTTTCTATATACACGGGGTTTTCCACTCTATCAAAAGAGATGAAACGAATGTTACGTAACGTCTAAACGAACGTAACAAGTGGGGGAATATGCTGACTGTACAGTTAATAAAATTAGTTCTTATATCAAATATGCAAAATGCAGAAGTATTAATAACAAAATTATTTGCAACGTAATACAAATATTTGGGGAAATTCATACGCAAAAAAAAATGCTTTAATTTTATTAAAAATTCAAAATTCAAAATTACAAAATTCAAAATGGCGTCTTAATACGGGATAAAGGTAAAATGGTGTCTTCAAAAAGGGCGGGAAAATATAAAATGGCCGTGCAAGGTGGATAAAAATGAAGGAAGTATACATACAAAAAATATTAGACATAAAAGAAGAATTCACACAAATACAATAAATAAAACTGTCTTTTTTTTCTCTTCTGTCTTTCGATATCTTTCAAACTGTTCGCTTCAGACCAAAATTCTTCTTTTAAATAAAACTCACAAAGGGTTGAAAGTTCTTGGGTTTTCTCGCCCCAAATCTTTAAATGTTCTTTAAATTTACTTTTCAAAAGGATAAGTGTCGCTCTTCAAACGACGGGGTCCGACAAAGTATGTCGAGAAAAACTTTAAAATTCCCTAATAGAGCTAATTTGCTCGGTACATAAAAGGGGGAATTCTTATTTTAAGGACATTCTATCATGTAAATAAAACTGTTATTCATAAGGACGCTCTGTCATTGTACATAAAATCTCTGGGGGTTTTTTTTCAGATACTTTGTTCTTTTAAAGAAGTTTTAACGTCTGCATATTCTTATAGACGAAACTCGGCTAAAAAGGTCCTTTCTTCATGCTGATCTAGCCGATACTTTAACTTAGTTCACTCCAAACAAGGCAAATTGCCACTGTAGATGTAAGGGGCTAGTTAAAATTAGGGTGAAAGTTTTTGGGGGTCATCCTAAGTTGGGATCTGTGCAGCAAGATGCTTGTTCACATTAGTTTTAAATTTCTGCATGTTGGTACAGTTCGGGAACATGGAGCAAGTGGGGAGTTCAAAAGGTCGGCAGCATGAGGAAATAAGCTATTGGAGTAGAAGGCTCTCTGGCATCTGAGGACCTCCACAGTGAATGGATGGGATTTAGTTGATTGCTGGGTTTGTCGAGTGTATTTACACTGAGGGGGCACTAGAGCAACAAGTTCATCGAAGCACGTTCGATTGAAGTGCTTGTAAAACAAGCACAAAAATACAACATTGCGGCGATGGGATAGGAGCTGGAGCTTGGTGGATAGTGATGGACCTATCAGATTAGATACTCTTTTTTGGATTTGTGAATAGTGCACCATCCCAGATGTTAAAACAATGCTCCATGCATGGGCGGACGGTGGCTTTGTAGAGATATAGGATACTGTCATGTGTGAGAAATTTTTTTAGTATGGTAGAGGGAACCCACCTTCTTTGTAGCAGCCTTGGCAATGTCTTCAATGTATTTGTTCCAATTCATGCTACCTATGAATGTTAGGCCGAGGAGTTTGAACGTTGGACTCTCGGGTAAGATGTTATTTGCCGTGGCAATCGGTGGTTAAAGAGGTGTCTTGTAGTTGTTGAAGGAAAAGAACTTTGTCTTAGCAGCATTAGATGTTACCATCCATTTATGACCCCATTCCACTACACATTGGAGGAAACTTTCTAAGAATTCAGTCATTGCCTCGGATATGTGTGCGTCCGTTTTACCCACATGACGAGCGTAAAACGTGGTATCGTCAGCAAATATACCCATCTCAGACACAATGTCATCAGGGAGGTCGTTTATGAAAATCAGGAACAATAAAGGTCCAAGGATCGATTCCTGGGGTACAACTGCATTTATGTGATGTTGTTTGAATGAACAGCCATCAAGTACAACCTGGATTTTTCTTTTGGATAGGAAGGATCTAATTATATTAAATATTCGTCCAGTAATACCATATAGAATGAATTTTTATGAGAAGACTTTTATGCCAGACCTTGTTAAAGACTTTGGGTATATCAAGCGCTGCCGCCATAGCTTCACCTGCCTTGTTCAGTGTATAGTATATTCGTTCAGAGATGACCGTTAAGATATCCTCAGTAGATCGTGCTTGCCTAAATCCATACTGGCGGTCAGAAAAAAAGTTTAGCATTAACGAGGTGACAGACTATCGCTAGATTGATTAAGGATTCAAAGATTTTAGCGAAGAGCGGGAGTAGACTGATGGGACGATAATTTTGAGAGTCAGTTCCATCTCCAGAATTCTTGAAGACTGGTACTACAGAGGCAATTTTTCAGCTATCAAGGAAGGAAGATTCGGCAAGGTATTTGTTGTAGAGTTTGGAGAGGACAGGGGCCAGTTCAGCCGAGTATTTCTTTATTACTATTACTGGTATAAGATCAGGCCCACCTGCGTTGGAGGTGTCAAGTTTTTTATGGTGTCCCAGACATGAGATGGAGTGATGGTAAGAGCATCAGGTGTGGCTTCAGTCCGCAATGGGAAATTTGAGAGGGAGTGGTTTTCGGAGTCCAAAGTGGAGTTTAAGGCGAAATGCTGGGCAAATAGTTCAGCCTTATCAGTTGCCGTACACACGACATTACTGTGGTTGAATAGTTAGAGAATTGTTGATTGTCCATTGTTCACCACACTATTGAAAAATTTCCAGAAATCACGAGTACCTAGTTTCTGTGACTGAATACGTTTTCTGGTCATCTCTGTATACCTTCCTTTTGCTTCATCTATTACGGTCTTACAATGATTTTTTGACACTATAAGTGTCTGTCTATTTGTAGTTGATTTATGGCGGTTGAATTGTCGGAGTGCTTGCTGCTTCTGAGCAATAGCAGCTGCACAGTTCGAAGTGAACCATTGTGGAGAGTGGAGCTTGTTGTAGAATTTTCGCATGGGAACATGTGCTTCAATGCCTTCTTTAACCCATTCAGTTAACTCATTTGCGCACTGATCAGCATAGAGAGAAAAGGTTTTACTCCATGGGGTGTCTCTGATGTGATCTCTCATGGAATCCCAATCAGTCTGCTTGCAGTATCTCATCAGCTTTGAGACGCGATTGTAAGGTGATATCAATCATTACCACGGGGTGATCAGCGTTCCTGAGCGGGCTATGGGCATTTGTTGCACAAGCCTCGTGCAGTGAGGTCAAGAACAGGTCGAGAAGTGAGGCTTGCTGGTCAACAGAATCAGGGAGGCGGGTCGGGGAAGTGACAGTCTGTGAGAGGGGGTGCGTTATGGAGAAACTATACGTGGAGTTACCAGCTGTGTCTGTATAGCTGGAGAATCCAAGCCAGTCACGGTGATGTATATTAAAATCCCCAAATGTATTTAGTCACGCAAATCAAGTGAGAGTGATGTATCTATGCTTTCAGAGACAAAGTTAAGCAGGGTACAGTCTTGTGTCGAAGGAGAATTGTATAAGAAATATAAGTAACTAACGCTGTGCTGTAAGGTTAATCTAAAGCCCACGTAGGCTTGATCATCTGATTCTAGCCTATGTTCTCTAGTCAGGGGGTTAGGGTTCAAAACATAAACTCCTAGCCCGTGCATATGTTTGTCAGAGTCTTCACAGTAGAGTGGGGGTATCTAATCATGTCAAAATGGTGTGAAGAGATTGAGGATTGTAGGTTTGTTTCACTTAGTGCTAGGATATCCGGGGAATTTACTAGGAAAAAAGGTTTCTACGTCATTGGTGTTGGTTCTAAGCACTCGGATATTTGTGAATGCTATCCTCAAGGGCGGAGGCGAAGATGTTTTTGGCGGGTGTCTGGTTTAGGTTTGTTTCTTTTTCTTTGTATTGTCATTTTGGGTTTTAGATGGAGTGGGGAGGGAAAAGTGGGTACTTGTTTGGTGCCAATAAGCTCACACATCCAGACGATTAGTCGAGACATGATCCATGGGGGTTGTGGCTTTCGGAAAGCCCACTGGGAATAACTGTAGGTTCCCTTTTCTATGCGCCACATGGCACGTACAGTTACTCACAATATTATACAACAATTGATGGAGCAGCTGTGCTTGGCGCTATCTAAGAGTGTGGGCTCCTGCACCCACGGTATTATACAACTGATGATGGAGCAGTCGTTCTTAGCGCTACCTAAGGGTTTGGGCTCCTGTCCTGTCAGTCGGAAACAGCATCCAGAAAAGCTGTCTAAACTGTATCATCGTCGGAAGAAGAGTGACCCAGACTAGCCATGTGAGACTTATGACAAAAAACGTTCTCCAAGTTGCTCAGATAGAGAGAAAGAGAGACGGCGTCCATTGTCCTAGTCAGGAAACAAGGCCAAGCACTGTGTGTTTTGAGGTGTCCCTGCGCTAGTACCTCTGCGCCTGACTAATAGACAAAGAAGGAGAGAAAAGGCTGGGCGATAGGCAGTGCCCATCTACTCATTAACCAATTTTTGGTTTGCAATCCGCATATTTTGTTCGAGACTCTAGAAAGATTGTCGATCAGGACTAAGGACCCTCCCTCATTAATGGTTGGTTGCCAGACATGAGTAGTCGGTAGCACAGTTTTTATATCAGAGTTTTGCTTCTCCTAGATGGTAAAAAAGGTAATGATCGCATAGCCTGGACGCGCACGAGTGTCGTTGCCGACATCGTACACTGCCCATGGCCGTAGCGGCGGTGATTTGTTAAGAATCACCATGTCTAGGGCACAGCATATAGAAGACGGAGCCCATTCCTCTCCTTCCGCTGCCTTGAATCTGAGTTTTAGTCAGGTACCCATTTACTGCTGGGTGTACAGAGGGAGTTTTCAGACCCGAAAATTCGCATGCCGTGAGTGGGATCGTACCTGGGTCGTCCAGCCCAAAGACAAGTGCTATAACCACTCGTCCACAGGCCCTCCCTGGATTGATGACTTGACAAAGTCTACAGGTCCATCACACCGAGAAGGGTAATCCTGCGCCCTGTACTAGTCAGGTATTTCAGAGCCCCAGTAGGTAAAAGAAAGAAAAATCTCATATATATATATATATATATATATATATATATATATATATAAGAAAATTTATGCTCCCTCCGGTCACATATTTTTGCTAGTTGTTTTATTTAATTGCTTTCTCTCTCTCTTTCTTTCTCTCTCTCTCTATATATATTTCTTTCTCCTTTTCTCTGTCTCTGTCTCTTTCTCTCTTTCTTGAAATAGAACTTTCTGTGCGTTCGAATAATCAGAGGGCGGATAACCAAATGTTGGAATGGCCGCCGCCTGTTCAATCATATCCCATTACAATCAAATTTAATTACGTAACTCAATTATATAGATTTAAAAAAACAATTATTTAATTAATGCTATTTAACATTTTTATTAAGATTATTATCGAGGAAAATATTTTAAATACATTTTAAATCTGAAAAAAATCATGAATGTATATTTGCAAATATTAATTTATTAGAGGCTTTAAAACAAATTAATCATGTAAATTTAAAAGACGCGTTATGTTTGGGGAAGCTTTGGAATGGGTATATATAGGAGCTGATAAATAGATATAAAAAGAGAGCGATAAAAACTAATAATATAGTTTCGGCTTCAGACAGATACATAATCTCCATTATATATACTAGCAAATATATGCTCCCTCCGGTCGCATATTTTTGCTAGGCTGCCGCGTCAGAAATTAACGCTCACCCGTAACCCGATGGAGGCCCAGTCATATTTCTTGGGTGGTTAGACATTGATTTTCTTTGTTTCCGACCAAGAATATTTTTAGTTAAAAATAAAGAAAAGAAAAATTTCGACACCACCCCAATTTTTTTTTACCCTCCCCATACATAGAAATATTTTTAGTTAAGTAAAGAAAAAAAAATTTTTTTACCCCTCCCCAAATGTTTTTTATCCTCCCCCATACATATAAATATTTTTAATTAAAAAGAAAAAAATTAGGAGGCGCCTCATGTTTAAATATGCTATTGAAGGCGACTACGTCATATCAAAGAACCAGTTTTGTTATTCTTCCAAAATGGTTACCCATTTAGTAATGGCCGAGATATTTGTTGCTTAACTTCAATCTACAACCAAACACCTTGTCTTAACAACATAATGAAAATAAAGAATGATAATGTGAAAAAATCCTCTCATAATGACGTCACTTCCGGAAGGATGAGTCAGCAATTAATTCTTCCAAAATGGTCACCCATTTACTAATGGCCGGGATATACCTTGTTTAACTTCAGTTTACAACAAAACACTTGTCTTAACAACGTAATGAAAATAAAGAATGATAATGTGAAAAAATCCTCTCACAATGACGTCACTTCCGGAAGGACCGGAAAGATGAGTCAACAATTTATTTTTCTAAAATGGTTACCCATTTACTAATGGTTGGGATATGCCTTGCTTAACTTCAATTTACAGCAAAGCACCTTGTCTTAACAACGTAATGAAAATAAAGAATGATAATGTGAAAAAATCCTCTCACAATGACGTCACTTCCGGAAGGACCGGAAGAGTGAGTCAGCAATTTATTTTTCCAAAATGGTCACCCATTTATTAATGGCTGGGATATGTCTTGCTTAACTTTAATTAACAACAAAACACCTTGTCTTAACAACGTAGTGAAGAATTACAATGTGAAAAAAAATCCTCTCAAAATGACGTCACTTCCGAAAGGGTGGCTTTGCAATTTTAACAGGACTTGCCATTCAAAGTATGGTTTAAAAAACACGCTGGTTTCTTAATGAAATGTGTTTACTTAATTGTATGAATAATTTATATTAATATCACCTTATCGGAAAATATTGTAAATACATATGTAAATTTGATAATAGCAGTTATAAGTGTATATTTGTAAATATGAATTTAATTGATGTTTAAAAGGAATGAATTATGTAAATGGCAAAACCCGTCTAGTGTCTGAGCGACTTTTTGTAACAGTATAATAAGGAAGTTGAAAAAGTATTAGTTTAAGTAAAGTTCTTGACACGTTTTCTGTTCTAATCGCAGTCTCGCCTTAGAATTTCTTTCTACTTTATTTATATGTTTACGGCGGTTTTGTAGTACTATATATAGAAGCTGGCAGACTAAGTAAATAGTAATATTACTCTGATGGAGTTTCGGCTTCAGACAGACGGACAGACAGATACATAATCTCCATTATTAATACTAGCAAATATATGCTCCCTCCGGTCGCATATTTTTGCTAGGCTGCCGCGTAAGAAATGATCGCTCACGCGTAAACCGATGGAGCCCCAGTAATATTTCTTGGGTGGTTAGACATTGATTTTCTTAGTTTTTGACCAAGAATATTTTTAGTTGAACATGTAAGGTAAAAAAAATTCGACCCTACCCGATTTTTGTTTTGACATCCCCCATAAATAGAAATATTTTTACTTTGGTATTCACATTTGAGAAGAAGTAATTTAATTTTTAACGATTGAAAAACGTCTTGCTAATTTTCATAATGCCTTTTCCAAAGTTATGGTCTGCTCGCATTTTTTTTCCACCCAATTGTTTTGCGAGGAGTCCACGTAAGTATTTACGAAATATTAAATAATAATAGTTTCATTTGTTCAAAAAGGGAAAAGAAAAGTGTACCGAAATTAAAAGTAACAGTAAAGAAATACAGCGAATACGATTCTAAAAACAGTTATTTACTTGCCCAGTAAAAGGTGTCCCCACCAAAGTATCGTCTGCTCGTATTTATGGACACCCAGTCGTTTTGTGTCTAATCCACGTAAGTAATATTTTATGTCTTTCAGAGCGGAAAGAAAGTGTACGTAAATTAAAATCAACAATTTAAAAAAATTTTGAAACAGAATACTGCCCCTAACCGTAATGGCGAGGTCAAAGTTAGCGCGGGTCCTAAAATGGAAAACTAAATCCGTTATAATGTGTGTGGGTGTGTGTGTGTTTTAATAGTAATTTTTTAATCAATCATTATTTTAATTAAACAATTTGATTCAGTGAATTTGTGTTTTAAAACATAATGGTTTATAACATTAAGAAAATAAACTAACTTAGTACGGTTTAAAAAAATAATAATAAGCACGGTGAATGCCAGCGTTAACGCTGGCTGTTTATTCAGTTGCGCCATATTTTATTACCGGAGGGAGGAAGGAAACAACTTATTAAACAGCCAGCGTTGTTAACTACGTAACGCATTACGTGTATGTAAATAAAAAAATCGATTAATAATGGAGTTTATGTATCTGTCTGTCTAAATTATAATTTATAAGTAAGATTATTAGCGTGCAAAATAGCGTAAATACCTGTTAAAATCTGAAGAAAAAAACCATGCGTGTATATTTGCGAATAGTAATTTATTAGAAGTTGATAAGCAATTGATTATGTAAATTGCAAAATGCGCATAGTGTTACCGGCGGTTTTTCTAGCAGTATATAAGGAAGCTGACGGACTTAGTAAATAACAATGCTACTCTGATGGAGTTTCGGCTTTAGACAGACAGACAGACAGACAGACAGATACATAAACTCCATTATTAATAGATATATATAATAAGAATATATATAAAATTGAAGATGAGTTCTCATCTCATAAGTAAGAATAAGACAAAGGGAGAAGTAATGACCTCTCGTTTATACTTAGACTTTTTTCGACTCGATTCTATTTTTTTTAGATTATAGAGCTGAAAGAAATATCCCAATTGACATTAATCAAGAAATCTCGTCGATTTAAACAAAAAAAGAAGCAGTTTCTGAGTTGTAAGCGTTTTTCACGTTAAAAAATAAGTATTGTATTCGGCTACGAAATTAAGGAAAAAAGAAAAAATCAAAAACAAAAAATCAACATTTTAAGATATAAACATGAAAAATGGAGTATAAGGATAGTTATCAATTGTAAGGGTTATGTGATGACCAGATTCTACCCTGTAACTTGTTCAATGTCCAGCACTTAAATTGTACTGACGAAAATAGGCACCAATACAGTTTGACCAAGGCAACAACCTTGACCTCACAAGTTTCAAAGGTCATTTCGGTACATCCATTCCTCCTCCCCCTGTCAGTGTCGCAGGAATGTTAATGCCACCGCAGTCACCACCTCGACGTAACGGGACAGCCAAGCGTCACACAGAAGATGATGATGATGATGATGCTGATGCTGATGCTGATGCTGATGCTGATGATGATGATGATGATGATGATGATGATCGAAGAGGGGCAGGCAGATACATGGCACTGATGATAGTAGGTCATAGAGTGCAAAAGACAGCGAGCTGAAAAATCAGCAAGAAACGTTGACCTCCATCACCACCACTTCAGCACAGCTTAATGGCGAAGAAAATAAAACTTCCAAACTCTCCTGACAAGAAAAACATTTATAAACTTCTCCGGGCAAAACAAAATTAATAGGACTAAAAATTTCACTAACAGCACTCTCAACAGGGAATAAGGGATACTTAATCTATAAATATATCTATCGTTCTACGACAGGTAACCCCCATCATGAATCTATTTACGGGTTCTAACATAAGAGATCAAGCTGCAATATCCACAAAAGGCCGGTGAGATCAACACCGACGTTTGGGGAGGGACAAATACAAATATCTCGCAGCCTAGAGAACCTACCAGAGGCTGAGAATTAAAATAAAACTTGAGAAACTTTTCCAGCACAAAGTGAGCGACGAAAATCCCAGTTTCAAAAGCTAGTCTAGCTCCACACATCAAGCTAGACAAATCAAACCTGGAAATGATTTCAAGATAACGCAAGTATCTGACGCTCAAAGAACCAGTGAAAATCTCCATCAAGGAGAAATCCGAGCTTCCATGCTCCAACGTCGGTGACCTCACCACAGAGTAATAAAACCCATACTTTAAGGGTTGAAATTTAGCTCAAAGGGAAAAATCCCAAAGCAAAATAATTCGAGCTACAATAGCTTTTGCAACAGAAAGCTATGTCGAGACATGCCTTCAAAAAATCAAGAAGGCAAGCCACAGACCCAATAGCTGTAGGAAAGGAGCAGCTTCAACCTCATACCAGGACAGTTCTGTAGAAAACGCCTGCAGAACATAATCTGCACGCTCGCAGACTTTCTGAGAGGCTGAACTACACATCATGTAGCTAGCAAGTACCTCAGACACTAACAGCAGACGATATGCTTTACTTGGTCTTTTGGCTAAGATCAAAGTGTAGTATCTGTTCCGATGGATACTGCACGCCTGTCCTGTGCAGTTCTAGGAGGTCCACCCTCCCAGGCTTCGCCTCCCCTCTTTGGGGAGGAGTAAGTTTATTGCTTACTGTCTGAGGCGCCCCTACCGGGGAATGCCGACGGGGCTGCCCAGGCAATTTTTAAATGGCCAGAGTGCTCACCTCTCGAGCGCTGGCTTTTAACCCCACTTGCTCGACCCGATCTTGGGTCACATCTTACTTGTAAGATAAAACTGGCCTTGTGCCTAACTCCTGGGGAGGAGTAAATAACTAACAGCAGACGATACTCAACTGAAATCAGGATGACCCAGTTGAGCTTGAGTTTGCCAGACTCTCACCAGAATAATATCCCATTGACCCCAACAAGGAGATTTAGGACAAGTCCAAAAATCTTTGGAGAGGCTCTCTCTCTCTCTCTCTCTCTCTCTCTCTCTATCTCTCTATCTCCCAATGTGCTCGCTAGCACAGAATAAATTGTATAAAATATTTACTTCAAGAGTAACAGGGTTATTAAAATTAACCTGTGCCTTTTTTTGGGAGGGGTTGCGAACGGCTAAACTCCTGTCCTTCTTTCACTTACCTCTCTCAGAGCTCTGTGCTCTGAGTAATAGGCTATCTTGCCCAAATCCACCAACATCTTGGTAAGGAGACGCTAATAGGCCAGTGGAAACATGTGCCTCCAAAATTACATGGGCCTTGTCCCAAATTCTAACAGTCTTCCTGACTATCAACGGACTACTTCTGCAACGAAAAATGTCTCCAATTAAAAATAGACACAATGCTCCTATAAAATTCCCACCTGAATTCCTCCATGAATTCTATTAAATTCCAGGAGTCTACACTCAACAAACTGTGGATAAGACTGGAGTCCTTAATAACGCCTTGGAAATCTTTTCCAAATCCTAAACTGCTCCTGGAAATACTAGCAATCTGCCAGCCAAGGAAATTAAACTCTAATGCCTGCCTATACGGAGTCTTCATACTACCAGTTATACCACAGTTCTCAAACTGCGATATAAATTTCACTAAGCCGAATTTGCCAGAACTTAGCGAATAGGCCTCAGCGACCGGACCTTTAGACTCAGGAGTGGAAACCTTAACCGGCATTATATTCGAGGTTTCAAAAAGCACCGGGACACTAACGGAATTACCCTGCTTACCGCTAGCTAAATTATCAAGAGCTTCCATTACCCCTACCCTGAATAACTCTACCCTAGAATCATCCTCGTCCACAAATTCCATATCCGTGTTCTCAGGAGAGAAACACGCATACATTTTTTTTTTCAGTCAAATCAAGGACCGACAACAACCTCTCTTGTGAGTCAGCCGTCATAGAACGATGAATGGCTTTCGAATATACCTTCTCGGACTTCAACATGTTTAGATTAAAGATAATTTCATCCATTACAAACATTCTCTCCTCCGCAAATATGCTAAAGAAGGAAGCGGCCGACATGATGAAGCTCTTCAAAATGCTAGTCCAAAACTAAAAAAATTGAGAAAACAACTAAAATAACGATGATTAAAAGTCACAGAGAATGGTGTTCGCCAAAATTATAATCAAGGCGAGTGGTAAAAATGTCCATTGTCGCATTAAACTGATGTTTGCGCTTGGCACTTAATTAAATGAGACAAAGAAAAATTAAGAGTCCCTACTTATTTGCTTCCCTACGGGAGCAGAGCTAGACACTAGGTTGGGAAAATCCAGCTCCCAAAGGAGCCTCTGGAATGGGACAAAATAAATTACCTCAGAAGGATTTTCTTCCAATGACTGAGGACAAAAAGAATTTTCTTGAAATGAATGAGAAAAAACAGAATTTTCCTGCAATGACTCAAGGCAAAAGGTAATTTCCCTCCAATGAGTGAGGACAAAATAAATTTTCCTGCAATGAATGAGGACAAAAGGAATTTTCCTGTAATCACTCAGGACAAAAAGTAATTTTTCCTCCAATGACCGAGGACAAAAAGTAATTTTTCCTCCAATGACCGAGGACAAAAAGTAATTTTTCCTCCAATGACCGAGGACAAAAAGTAATTTTCCTCCAATGACCGAGGACAAAAAGTAATTTTTCCTCCAATGACCGAGGACAAAAAGTAATTTTCCTCCAATGACCGAGGACAAAAAGTAATTTTTCCTCCAATGACCGAGGACAAAAAGTTATTTTTCCTCCAATGACCGAGGACAAAAAGTAATTTTTCCTCCAATGACCGAGGACAGAACCAGAGTCAAAGCAAACTAAAACTTAACTTAAATATTATATCTGAGTAGAGGGAGATCCCACGTGGCCAGCTGCAAAATAATTTAAATACCCCAACTGCAAATTAGTCGGTTGGGAAAAGAAGAGGAAATATTTTCTTAAACCTCTTTTCTTAAAACTTAGCCCCACTAGAAATAGGGGAAAATTGTAACAATTGAGAAATAAATTTCTCATTAATTTCAAAGCATAGAAATTACAGAGAAGAAAAATATCTCCCAGGAACTTGCTGTTTAAAGCTAAGCTAACAGCAGAACGAAACGACTTTTACAATTCTCGTGTAACTTACGAGGTAAAATGTATTTTCTAATCTTTCTATATACACGGGGTTTTCCACTCTATCAAAAGAGATGAAACGAATGTTACGTAACGTCTAAACGAACGTAACAAGTGGGGGAATATGCTGATTTTACAGCTAATAAAATTGATTCTTATATCAAATATGCAAAATGCAAAGTATTAAATAACAAAATTATTTGCAACATAATACAAATATTTGGGGAAATTCATACGCAAAAAAATGTTTTAATTTTATGCGTTTCTCCAAAATTCAAAATGGCGTCTTATATGGGATTACGGTAAAAAGTCTTGTCTTCAAAAAGGGCGGGAAAATATAAAATGGCCGTGCAAGGTGGATAAAAATGGAGGATGTCAACATACAAAAAAATGTTACATACATAAAAGAACCAATGAAACAGGGCAGAAACTAGCAATACTGGGCTGGATTACTGGATCTTGCTCCAAAATTTAAATTGTAATTATTCTAGCTGCGAACGTAGCCGCGCGTGAAAAAAAAAACTATATTCTTAAGGGAAAAGAATAGAAGAGAATATCGTTGGCAGTTTGTTAACTGCAAACGATATGAGATAACAGAAGTAGAGTGCTAAAGGAGAATAAAGCAGAATCGCGTGTATTAAATTTACGTACGTATGGACTGGAAAATCAAAAGCAGGGTGACGGAAATGTTTAGGTAGTTACCGAAAATTCGTGTTTGGTCAACATGAATAAAAAAAAAATTGAATCAACAATGAAACAAAAAGGAGCAAGTGAAGAAACAGACCCAGAAATTAACTCAATAAAGTTTATTAATAAAACAAAAAGAATAGCTAGTTCCTGCTTTTGATTCCCAAAGCAGGGTTAATCACGTTGACCTAGGGTAACAATAAAAACTATGATAAAATTACATAAATTAAATTAGAGTCAGATTAAGCAAAAGAATATACATAAAAAATGGAGTCTCTACTTAGGAGACTTTTCTTTTAAAAGAGGAGACCGTTTCAGACGATAACAGAAAATAACCAAGTTATTTTAGTAAATATTATCGTTCCAAACGACACCGAAAAATAGTCAGATAGGACCAGAACAAATCCCTCTTAAATAAATGGTTATCGCCTCAGGCAATAAAAACGTGGTCTCGCTTTTTCACCAGATACAAAAAAAAACAAACAAGATATCTTACTTGAAAAGGCTGAAAAGAAGAATTCACACAAATACAAAATTCTCCAAAATTCAAAATGGCGTCATATACGGGATTAAGATAAAATAGTGTCTTCAAAAAGGGCGGGAAAATATAAAATGGCCGTGCAAGGTGGATAAAAATGGAGGAGATCAACATACATAAAAGAAGAATTCACACAAATACAATCTCTTCTGTCTTTCTATATCTTTCAAACTGTTCGCTTCAGACCAAAATTCTTCTTTTAAGCCCACAAAGGGTGAAAGATCTTGTCTTTTCTCGCCCCAAATCTTTAAATGTTCTTTAAATTTCCCTTTCAAATGGATAATTGTCGCTGTTCAAACAACGGGGTCCAATAAAGTATGTCGAGAAAAACTCCCTAATCGAGCTAATTTGCTCTATACATAAAAGGTGGAATTTTTCTTTTATGGGCACGCTATCCTGTACATAAAACCTTTCTTCTTAAGGACGCTCTGTCGTTGTACATTAAACCTCTGGTTTTTTAAATACTTCTTTGTTCTCTTAAAGAAGTTTTAACGTCTGCATATTCTTACAGACGGAGCCCGGTTAAAAATGTTCTTTTATTCACGCTGATCTGGCCGGTACTGACGAAAAAAGTCGCCAAGAGAGTTTGACCAACAACCTTGACCTCACAGATTCCAAAGGTCACTTCGGTACAGCCATTCCTCCTCCCCTGTCAATGTCGGGGGAATGCTAAAGCCACCGCAGTCACCACCTCGACGTAACGGGACAGCCAAGCGTCACACAGCAGCAGCAGCAGCAGCAGCAGCAGCAGATGATGATGATGATGATGATGATGATGATGATGGACGAAGAGGGACAGACAGATGCATGGCACTGATGATAGTAGGGCATAGAGTGCAAAGGACAGCGAGCTGAAAAATCAGCAAGAAACGTGGACTTCCATCATCACCACTTCAGCACGGCTTAATGGCGAAGAACAAAGGATTTCCGAAAGGTTAGTCGAAACAAAGTTGCAATTTTACTCATAGCTGCAGTGAAAATGTGTGTCCATACTTTTTCCAAGAGTATAATTGTGTTGTAGCAGACTCATGTTGTTTCTTGATGTAAATAGACAAAGTTTAATAGAATGGCTTGGCGTATGAATACAGTTTCTTTGGATAGTTCTTTAAACCGTGCCCACGCAAGTGTTTTATCCCGATTGGGGTCAGGCCGCACCAAAGTACGGACATGTTTAGGCTGATCCCATCCCACTCACTAGCCTAGAATTGGAATCTACCAAGATGGGTGGCGGCCCACTTGTTGCAAAGATTATCATTGGATGTTTTTAATTCCTTTCCAGTTCTACCAAAATAAAAGGTATTTTTCGTTAAAAAAAATAATCTCGTCGTAGACTCTTACTTCTGCGAAGCGACATTCTATCTAACTGTTTCGAACATGGAGTCAGAAGGACTACTGACCTCAACTAGAAACTGGAGATCTGATAGCAGCACGGTACAAAATGTAAAAGTTAATTTGGGACGCTAAAACCTACACAATCGAAAAATGGTCTCAAATCCACGGTCTACCTTTTCTTTCTTCATGTACTAATTATTAATTATAATTGATTTTTAAAAAGACGATTTTTCTTTGTCGGACAAAACTGTTTTCTATAATATTCTTTCACTTGCTGACCCGTGTCCCGGCGTTGCCCGAGAAAGTAGATTAACTCAAGAAATTCCATGCTCCAACCATAAAATATTAAATCATTTGCGCAGACCCCACGATGTTAATGTAAAACAACAACCAGAACAGTTTGTTTTGTTTTTAACTGTTGAGCTGTGTACGTTTTGGGTGGAGGCATTCTGTTTAATGTACAATGTAAATACGTATTTATTTAGTGTAAACTGTAATTTAAAACGTAAAAAACGATAAAAAATATTACTGTTTCTTCTCATCAATCTAACATATGTCATAGTTTTCCCATGTGTGTGTTTAATTAAGGTCCATTCGCGTATTTTAGTTTTGAATTTCGAAGCTATATGAACTTATTAAACTGTATAAAATGTAATTGTCAGGAATTGTTTAATCGTTGGCGTTCATGTCAAGAGAGAGAGAGAGGGTGAAAAAATTGTTTTAGAATTTATAGTGCGGGATCAGTTTCTCATATAAATTTAACGCAATAATGATCACCAACTTTCCTACCGGATAGCGTTTCAACGACGTGTAAGCGTTTGCATTCATGTTTCATTTGTATTCGTCAAAAAAGGCTTTTCGCGGCGTTTTTAGTAAATCGAAATAGTTTTTTAACGTGACTATCGGTATACCTATCAGTCTATCTGATCTTAGGAAAAAATAAAACGTTCTACATATCTTCCAATCCCAATATAAAAAGTCCTAAAACGAAAGATATGTTTCAACCCAGAACCCCAACTCCAAATGAGGATCACCACTACCAGGTCTCCTTTTCCAATATTAGGGGTCTGCATTGTAACCTACCTGAGGTTTAAATCCATTTACAGGAGAGCAAACCCGACTTGTGGTTTCTGTGTGAAACAGGCATTGGCCCGTCAATTTTCGAGTCCAATGTCAACAAATACTTGTCGAGCCGTCTTCTTAAATAATACAAATCCTTTTGACCCATCGTTTCAAATCCTCTCATAGTATTGCTCATCATCTAATTGACAATTTCATTTATCTTTATCCTTAAGTAAGCTTTGGGCCTTGAGAGGTGGTAAATCTTTAGTATTTTAAAACAATTCCAATTTCAAACATAAACAAACTTTGTACTATTTTAACCGGCGTTATCTCACTTGAATAATATCTAAAAATTAGAAATGGCACAAAACTTGCCAGGGGGGGGTCAATCTTTTCAATATTTCCATTAATGGCTATACGCATGCGCAGATACCAAATCGGATGTGACCGAGCAAAATTTATACTAGCTACATCTTACAGCTTATGTAGGATAATGGCCCTGTGGGGGCGGACGCATGTTGAAGTGGACGTTTGGTTTGGCTTGCGCGATTTCGTGCGGGCGAATCCGTACAACGTAGTGCAAGATAGGGCTGTTCTCACAGTCGGAGCTCACAGACCTTGACAGGGCCACCACGTTGACGAGACCTCAGGTCAAAGGTCAAGGTACACCTGCGCATAGGGGTTATGTGACGTCACGGGCTTTTGTGTGGGAAACTGTGTTTTGCAAGTCTGGGTTTTGGAAGCAGGTCGAACAGACGATTTCTCTATGTAGTCTTCAAATGATTAGGGGAATTAAATTCCCTAAGAGAATACAGGCATGAGATTCCTTCTTCCCCCCTCATCGAATGGCTAAGGACTTAAGCTAGGATTTAACTACGATAGAGTAGTATTTTGGTCTCTCCCTTAACGTTGGTGAAACATCTCCAAGATCGACGGTGGACTGACGCCTGAATAAAACAAAATCAAAGTAAAAGATTGTTGCCTCGTGAATTTTGTTGGGAAGGTTTTTGTTGCAGACACAGCGGACGGCGATGTTCACGACAGTACAGAAACGAAGAAAGAAACTCAACCACTAGACGACATCGAGACGGCGAAAAAGAGAAAGTACGAGAAATTAAAGACTATGCAACATATCCCTTTTTGGTGTCAAAAATGACCAGTTGTTTAAGCATGAACATTTGAAACGAACCGACGTTTACTGAGATAAGAAAGAAAGAAGAAAATAATAATAAAAAAGTAATGGTAAAATTAGTGTTAAAAACCCGAGTGTTAAAAATGCCTTAACGAAAAAATTTGAAAACGCTTCTAAACTTTCGTATTTCGAGAAGCGTTTAAGAGACTTTTCGTGGCGATAATCTTCCTTGATAATGTAACACTTACCCGCGGACACTTTTTTCAACCGATAAACAAAACAACAAAAAAACATAATGTTATACTGGTTTTAATTAATTTATTTCCATTTAATTTTTTTTTTAATATTCCTAATTCATCTTATCGATATTCGAAAATATAACAAAAGGAAATCTTTGCTAAAAATCTAACCATGCTTTATTTTTAAAACTCAAGCTTATCCGCGGCCACTTTTTTTCAACCGATAAACACAACAAAAAACAAAATAACCCATAGTGTTATACGTGTTTTAGCTAATTTATTTTAATTATTTTTTTTTTTTTAAATAACGGTGAATGTATACGAGTATGGTTCCGATATGCGTCGGCTGCGGAGCGGAGATTACGTGATGTTGGTCGCACCGTTTTTGCGTCCCGTCCAAAAACATACCGGGCAGTGCGTTTTGTTTTGTTTTTTAATTGAAATCGTTGAAATACAAACAGACAAGTGATTGTTAAAAAACAATTACTTTATTAAAGAAAATAAACAAAAAAATTTTTGAAACGAAAAATGTAACAAATGTGATTTTTTCCTGTTGATTTTCAAAATTGAATAAATGTATTTACAAAAATACCCTGATTGCCCGGTCCTTTTTTTTGTAAGGGACGTTGAGCCGGTGCGATTGGTGTCACGTGATCTTCGCTTTTCAGTCGGTACTAAACTCGTACACATTAACCAAAATGACATATTTCTAATTCATCTTATCGATATTTATTTACTCCTTCGCTAGGAGTTAGGCACAAGGCCAGTTTTATCTTACTCCCACAAGTAAGATGTGACCCAAGCTCGGGTCGAGCAAGTGGGGTTAAAAGCCAGCGCTCGAGAGGTGAGCACTCTGGCCATTTAAAAATTGCCTGGGCAGCCCCGTCGGCATTTCCCGGTAGGGGCGCCTCAGACAGTAAGCAATAAACTTACTCCTCCCCAAAGAGGGGAGGCGAAGCCTGGGAGGGTGGACCTCCTAGAACTGCACAGGACAGGCGTGCAGTATCCATCGGAACAGATACTACACTTTGATCTTAATCGATATTCGAAAATACAACAAAAGGAAATCTTTGCTAAAAACTAACCATGTCTTTCGTTTAAAACTCAGTAAGTAAAAATGTGTACCTTTTATTGTTATTTTCTTTCCGATACTTCTTTGCCGATTGTAAATACTTAACAGCTAACATGTTTTATTGGTCCTCCGATTTATAAAATCGGGGGACTTATGTTTTGAGGCATGTCCGTCCGTCCGTATTTTTCTCCGCAACCATCCATTGAATTTCTCTGAAATTTTGCATGAAGTTGTAACTTTGGTCAGGTTAGAAAGTGACATTCTCCGATTTTTGAAAAAAAAACTCTGGTTAGCCCCCCTGGGGGTCAAAAGACCCCGAAATGGCAAAAAATGACATTTTTTGACCCATAACTTTTCAGGCAATTGTTCCTAATAGAAAATAAGTATCGCTGACCTTGGAAAATATCTGGTTCGCGCCCCCAGGGGGTCAAAAGCCCCCAAAATGGCAAAAAATGACCCTTTTCTCCCATAACGTTTGATCCATCCATTCAATTTTTCTGAAACTTGGCCAAAATGTCGAGGCAATTGTTCTGGATATAAAATGAGCATCCTTGACCTCAGAAAAATATCTGGTTCGCGCCCCCAGTGGGTCAAAGGGGAGGGGGGTCAAAAATGCCTCAAATTGCCCAAATTTATTGCATTTTACACTCGCCACATCGAGTCACATACACGCGCGGCTTGTTTAATATTTAAATCAATAATAGCCAAATCGTAACAACGAAATTCCTCTCTCTCTCTCTCTCTCTCTCTCTCTCTCTTTATATATGTATGTGCCTGTCTGTCTGTACAAAGGAAGTTAACTGTTGTGTTGTTCTTACAAGAATACTTAATAATATTTTTTTTCCAATTGTAAATGCATACACCAATACTTTCATGTACGTAAGTTAATTTCCTTTAAATTTTTCATTTTGTTTGAGTGAGCCGCTGGATAGAGTGAAAAACTGCAGACTGCAGACGGAGAGGTTTCGGTTTCAATTTCTAGTTAAGGGTGCACTTCAGTTCTGTGAATTTTTTATTTATTATTTCTAAATAAAAATTGTTTAGATATACGATATTCTCATTTATTTTTTCGCAAATAATAATTTGTTTTCAATAATTTGCTTAATGGTAAAATAAAAGATATCCACTTGCTTATGATCGCCCTATCTGACATCAGACTTTTCAAACAGGTGTTAATCAAAATAAAAATCCTACATTATATTTTAGGCCGGATATTTTTTTTCGCAAATAATTTGTTTTCAATAATTTGTTTGATGGTAAAATAGAAGATATTAATTTACTCATGGCCACCCTAACTGACATCAGGAATTGCAAATCGATGTTAATCAAAAAAAATTCCTACATTATATTTTACGGCGGATTTTTTTTCGCAAATAATAATTTGTTTTCAATAATTTGTTTGATGGTAAAATAGAAGATACCCACTTGCTCATGGCCGCTCTATCTGACATCAGAAATTGCAAACTGGTGTTAATCAAAAGAAAAATCCTACATGTCTTTTTTAATAGTGTCGTATAAACTTGGAGCCATAGTCCAAAATGCTCAATATCCTGGATAAGGCAGATATGTTTGAATGTAGTGTTGCCCGGGGAAAAAGAACTTATTTGTATTTTTAAAGTACATGGTGTTGCCCGGGAATCATAAATATTAATAATACATTATATTATCTGGTCAGTGGTATAAGTTAGTCAATCCAAAGTACTCAATATCCTGGATAGAGCAGATATGCATAAAAGCTGAGTTTTCTGGGAAAAATAACATCATTGTTTTTTGTTATACTATTTTATACAAGAAAATCTATTCGGCGTTGTCCAGGAGTCATAACTAATATAAATGTAGTTCATATAGGAAGTGGTATATAGTAATCAAAAAGTGCTCAATATTCTAGATAGAGCAGGTGTGTTTATACACAGCATTGCTCGAGAGAAAGAACTTCTTTGTCTTTTGTTATTATGTTGTATACTAGACAAAATACATGGTGTTGCCCGGAAGTCATAAAAGTAATAATACATTATAATATCTGATAAATGGTATGAGTTAGTCAATCCAAAATGATGAATATCCTGGAAAGAGCACCATCTGAAAATGAGTCTGTAGTAAAGCAAGAGTTACTCAATCCCGAACCGCATCTCTTCTGGACATGAGTCTGTAGTGAAGCGAATGTTGATCAATCATCAGTCGTACCTGTTTTGAAAATGAGTCTGTAGTGAAGCAAGCGTTGCTCAATTTGCAGCCGCCCCTCTTCTGCACATGAGTCTGTAGTGAAGGAGTCAGAGTCGGAGGTTTGGGAACGGAGGTTTGGAAACGGAGGTTTGGAAAGAGCTCAGAGTCTGAGATTTGGAAAGGAACTATTTTTTCATTCAATTTTTTTTCATTCATTTTTTTCATTTTTTTTTTAGTTTTTCATACGTTTTTCATTCTTTTTTCATTTATTTTTTCATTCACTGATTGTGATTCATTTTTTTATTCATTTTTGTTTCATTCATTATTTTTCATACATTTTTCATCCATTCATTTTTTTCATTCAATTTTCTTTTTTCATTCATTTTTTCATTCAATTTTTTTCATTCATCTCTTCATTCAATTTTTATGCATTATTTTTCATTCATTTCTCATTCTTTCATTTTCTTTCCTTCAATTTTCATCATTTTTTATTCATTTTTTCATTCATTTTTATATTGAATTTTTTCATTAATTTTCATTCATTATTTTTCATTCATTATTTTTTATTCATTTTTTTACGTTCACACTTTTTCATTCATTTTCATTATTCAATTTTCATTCATTTTTTCATTCATTTTTTACATTCATTTTTTTTCATTCATTTTCTATAGTAACAGTTCTCAATTTTATAGATAGAACTTCTCTGTCTTTTTTTAGAATGTTGTATACCTCCAGGATCCATAATGCAAAGTGCTTAAACTCATTTATCTTCCCATTATTGTGAAGTGGGGGATGGAAACAAACAAAAATTAGTAATTTACCGGGACCATTTGTTCTACTCGGTGTTATCCGAGATTACAGTATTATTTTTGGTAAGGGATATGCAGTGAATCTCTTCAGACTATTGAATTTGTGAACAGCATGTATCTTCTTAATGTGTTGAAATAGAGGGGGGAAATTAGGAATTGACCGTGACCATGTGTTCTTCTCGGTGTTGTCCGGGATCAATAATTGTAAGATTTCAGTATTACTTTTGTTATCTGATATATATTAACTGTCTTCGGACTATTGACTTTAGCAACATTACGTATTTTCTTAATATGTTGAAATAGAGGGGGGGGGGGATCAATTAGGAATTGACCCAAACCATTTGTTCTACTTGGTGTTGTTCGGGAACAAAAATTGTAAGATTAAAGTATTACTTTTGGTAAGGGATATATAGTAAATCTCTTCGGACTACTGACTTCATCAACATCATGTAACTTCTTAATATGTTAAAATAGAGAGGGGGGAGAAATTCGGAATTGACAAGGACCATTTCTTATACTCGACATTGTCCGGGATCAATAATTGTTAGATTACAGTGATACTTTTGGTAAGAGATATATAGTAAATCTCTTCAGACTATTGACTTCATCAACATTACATATCTTCTTAATATGTTAAAATGAAGGATTGTGGGAAGACCTTAGGAATTGACCGGGGCCAGTTGTTGTTCTACTTAGCGTTGTCCGGGATTTAAAAAAATGTAAGTATCAAATGAGGGGGGGGGGTTACAGAAACTTTCGTTTTACTTGGCGTTGTCTGGAGGAAAATACATTGTCATTATCAACATCATTTCTCTTCATACTTTGATTTTAACAGTACTTTTGGCAGTGCTATGAAGGCCTCCTTACTAACAGTATTATATTTGGCAAGTGAAGTGCCCCCCACTTCACTTACCAAATATAATACAGTGGGTAGAAAAACTTTTGTTCTACTCGGCGTTGTTCAGGAGCAAACAAATTGTATTCATAAACATTACTGTATTATATTTGGTAAGCGAGGGGGTTAACAGAATCTTTAAGATACTTGGAGTAATAAATGTAAATTACAGTATAACATTTAAATCTATTTGGACTATTTTCATTATCAGCATCATTTCTCTTCATATTATTGTGAAAGCAGGTAAGATAAACCGAATTACCCGGCATCAAGAACGTTATTGTTTTGTTCTACTAAGTATTGTCCAGGAGCAATGAATGTAAGATTAAAGTCTCATATTTAAAAGAGATAGACTCTGTAAATGAATTAAATTATTATTTTTTTTTTGAACACATTTAAGTTGGAAAGAGGAATGGTCTGGGCGGAGGAGAAAAATAAGGTTGGGGAGAGGGACGGTAAAATAAAGGGAACGCTAGACTACACTATACTACAAATTTTTACATCGAGGGTTCGATCCCTGCCGGGATAAGTCATGCTAATGACAGCTCATAGCCAGAAACACGTGCCCATGTATTCCTTTTGTGCAGGAATTAATTTTTTTTTTAATCTATTTTTACAAAAATTAATTTATAAATTAATTAATTAAAAAAATCTATATATACAAAAATTGATGACACGTTTGATCAAAGGCAAATTAAAAAATGCAGTACTTTGCATATTCTTAAAATAAATAAACCGCTCAAGGTAGCGACAAATAATAAAAACGCACCGGTAAACACTGGTCGACTATTGCCAGTAAAAAGCAATAACAAAAAATCAGCGATAAAAAGTCGAGCACAAAATGTGGCAGGTCATTCTGGTTTAGAGGTAAAGCACTAGACTACAAATATTTACATCGAAGGTTCGATCCCTGCCTGGATAAGTCAGGCTGATGATGACTCATAGCCAGAAACACGTGTCCATGTTTTTTCTTTTTGTGCACACAAAAATTAATTTATAAATTAATTAATTAAATTATATATATATATATATATATATATATATATATATATATATATATATATATATATATATTGAAATTTGTGTAATTAGGCAGCATTCCTTCTTTTATGCATGTTTGATTAAACAGGAGCGCCAGCTTCTGTTTATTTATTTTTTGATTCGTCGCACGACCGATTTGGTATTGTCATCCGCCCGAAGATGACCGACGTCGGTCGAAAACGTTCGCGAAAATATGACGATTTTTTTATACAACATGGACGACAATACCAAATCTGTCGTGCGACAAATCGAAAAAACGAATAAAAAAATAAATAAACAGGAGCTGGTGCTCCTGTTTAACCAAACATGCATATATATATATATATATATATATATATATATATATATATATATATATATATAAGTATTAAATTCAAGGTTATATAATTCTATAATTTCATGACAATTTCGGAACAAAATAACCTTTACACATGTTTCTGGGGAAGTCAGAGTCAATCACAGATTATCCAGGCTGTTGTAACGAATTGCCATTTTTCTCTTAGTTACACCTGGATTTGTCTTCTCTTCGTCTATCTGATGAAGGGGGAGTTGGTTATAGTAGCCTGGATCACTTATGATTGCCTCCAACCCCTCTAGAAACAGGTGTCAAATTTATTTCATTCTTATCAAATCATAGACGGTATAACCTATAATGTAGTTCTTCTTTATTTGATTTTCTATTTATTCATAAATTCCCTCTTCAGGTTATGTAGATATACTCCCATAATAATGTATATTCTGAAACTACATTACTCAGGCTACTTAGATGAATATATTTCAGTTTGATCAAAGGGATTACAACGTTATCGTGGAGTCTGCCTTCACACTTTGCATCCATAAAAAGGAAATAGATTTTACTTGTATTTTATTTAGAATTTGTAAATTATAGAAATTAAAAATAAGAATGTAAATGTTAATGAGGGATTTGGGGTTGGAGCAGGAGTCTACAAGAGTCCTTATTGATTCCCGGGAAACGTCGAGTGTGCCTCAAAGTGTTTAAAAACTATAAAAATCACCAAAATATATTTCAATTAATGTCACTATTTTTACACATTCTCTCACCCAATCAATGCTGAGTACATCCTTGGGTCTCTCCCCCCCCCCCCCCCCCAAAAAAAAAAAATTGAATATTATATAATAGAAAAAATAATAAAAATGTTGTAGCCCGGGCATAGGAAAACATTGTATTTTATTTATAATTTGTAAATTATAGAAATTAAAAATAAGAATGTAACTATTAATGAGGGATTTTGGGTTGGAGCAGGAGTCTCCAAGAGTCCTCATTGATTCTCTATAAAAATCACCAAAATATATTTCAATTAATGTCACTATTTTTACACATTCTCTCACCCAATCAATGCTGAGTACATATTTGGGTCCCCCTCCCCACCCCACACACACACAAAAAAAAATTGAATATTATAAAATAGAAAAAATAATAAAAATGTTGTAGCTCGGGCAACACCGGTATTTCCTGCGTATATTATATATAACTATCGGGACCCGTGGAAATTCCACAGTTGTATCCTTCGTCTGTTGTATATTGCTGCCGTGCTTAAAAATATTTCCATTCTATGGATGTCTGGTGCGAACACAGACTCCACAATATAATTGTTCCCCCTTTTTCTGAATTTTCCCAAAGGGATTCCACCCTCTTTGCATAAAACTAAATTAAACTAAATATAGCCCACATTTGAACCCCTTATATCGAGCAGGTGTATTCCAAAATTCATAATGATCGATTAATTAGTTTAGGAGCGAATCGTGTACATACAAATATATAAACATACCTAACTTTGTAAAGATAGATAGGTATTTATCTCGATATATTACTAAAAGTAATATATCGAGATAAGTACAGAGTGTGATCACTGGCAAATAAATAAAAAAAATTTTATCATTTTTTCACTAAACGATTTATCCACTGACTCCTTAGTTTCCGCTTTTCTATGGTACACTTCTTAACTTCCTCATACAACCACCATGTCACCTTATGCCTTAGGGGCCCTTTTGTTCACCCACAAGTTTGGTCTGTTATCTCCAACAGTGTATTCTTCAACTTCTTCCACTGTTCTTTCGCACTTCTTGTAACCGAATGCACCATCACTTGATCTCTAAACTCACATTTCACATGTTCTTCATTCAACCTCCGCACCTTTCTCCTGGGAATAAACTTTCTCTTTCTTATTTCTTCAGTATGAAATTGCAAATAACTGGTTTCTGCTGTGTCACGATTTCTTCACTAGGTATTACTTTCACATCACTTAAGAGCTTTCTGTCCTTTTTCCTAACCAGCAGATAATCTACTTGAATCTTTGCCGTACCAGATTCATATGTAACACGATGGCTTTCTTTTTTCAAACAGGTCCATTGCAAGACCAAATTCTAAGATTCTTTCTCCGGTACTTATGCAGATTAGGACCCAAGCTAAAATCGGCTTGGCGTCGCTTAGGGTTAGGGTTAGCTTGGGTCCTAATCTGCATAAGTACCCTTTCTCTTTCTGCATTCCTATCACTATATCCATTTCCTCCATGAACATTTTGAAAATCACTAGGTTTTTTAAACAAAAACAAAAAAGCATTTTAAAATAAATTTCATCAGTTGTGATTGTATGTTTATCATTTTATTACAAAATGTGCAACACATGTGCGCATGGCCACTCACACTGCTACTAAGAACTCCAGTTTTGTACCTCCCACCCCCTTACATGTATGTATGTATATTACTTAGTCCTTAATAAATATTAATAAAATATATACACGTCTCAAACTCTTCTTTTTTTCAGGACTAATTATTCATATATGTTATTTGTACATATATAATTATTTTCATACATGTACAATATCAGAAATATCAAATCCCTAAACCAAATTATTTAAAGTGGTGAGCAAATAGCAAGTCAGACAACTACCTCACCATTTGAAAAGAAATTTTTTACTCTGTAATAAAAAGTCAATGGTGAGTGTTTTTTTTTAAGTTATCAGAAATTATTATTATTATATATATATATATATATATATATATATATATATATATATATTCCATGATAAATGCCAGTATACTGAAATCATATGCCCTTAATAGGGTTAAGATGAAAATTCATATACACTAAATGTACAAAAGCAAGGAAATTCACAAAGTTTTACACTTTTATTGTCATTAAGGGTATGCGAGCACAACAGGGCTATGTATTTTACTTGTAGGAATTTTTCTTCAGCGCACCTCACACACTTCATCCACTCATGCATAGATATTTATACTGTAGTGATGTGATAATGAAATGGTTTGGTTGATATGTAGTCATACCCTTAATGACAATAAAAGTGTAAAAATTTAGGAATTTCCTTTCTTTTGTACATTTAGTGTATATGAATTTTTTTCTTAACCCTATTAAGGGTATATGATTTCAGTATACTGGCATTTATCATGGAATGTCACTACTTTTGTAAAGGCTATGCCTCAAGACAATGGTAATTTTTAAGGTTTTTTTTAAATTTTCTGAAAAACTAAGGTATATGGTAAACTGAAATTAAAATGCCATCAACTAGACCCTAGAACCTCTATCTTTGCCAAAAATCAGCTGAATCCATCAAATAGTTGATTAGATGCAGGGTGGCACACACGTACGTACGTACACACGGATAACACAAAATTACTCCTGACCTTTCTGTATCTCTGGGTTGCCTTGACTAATGATGCTGAAATTCTACACACTTATAGAACCTATCAAATGAAAATTTTGTGCAAAGTTTTAACTAATTTGGTTTATTGGTTTTTTAGTTATGACTGATCAAAGAAATGAGATTTCTAGCATAGGTCGTTTTTGAAGTCTATTAAGGGATAGAGCGCTATCACGCCTCCCTTGATATGACTCAATGTCTGTGTGTATGTGTGTGATGTTTGCATGTTCACTATAGAAAAAAAGGTTAGAAAATCTGAAAGTGTATTCTTATGTAAAATTTACCGGAGAAGACTACGAAAGTGTTACCGAATATCTAAGTGTACCCTTAAGGAGGCTATGAGGGTATAACCCCCTTAAAACTTCAAATATATCCTATTTTTATGAAATTTAAATATGTATAAAATTTTAAGGGGGAGACAATGGAAGTGGTCTCGAAACTCTACGTTACTCTTTATGTACTAAATATCTATGTGCCTGCACCTCTAAGTGACCCATGAGGACAGAACCCCCTTAAAACTTCAAATACGTTATTCCAAGTTTTCTTATGAGTGTTATTTTAAAAGTCGACTTAACAAATGTCTGAATTGTTTAGTTGGGAAAGTATAAGACTTAAAACATCGAATGTGCAGTTTCGATTCTACCCCACAATTTTTTTTTTTAAATATAATTACATGAAATCAAAGAATATATCATTTTCTTTTTCTTTAAATATAATAAAATATAAGTGAAGAATTTTGTTATTTTGAATGAACGCTTCTCGGTCTATATCTCTCTGTATATACCTAGATCTATTTATACAGATAGATAGATAGATAGATAGATAGATAGATAGATAGATAGATAGATAGATAGATAGATAGATAGATAGAAAAAAGGAGAACATCTCTGTCTGTATACATGTCTGTCTCTAAAAACAAAGACATACTAGGGAGTGTACCTTAAATATAAGTGTATTCAAATGTAAAATTTGCATGTGAACATAATGGAAGTTGTTCTGTGTCTGTAACTGCCCCTAAAAAGAGCTAATGATACTTTTTTAACATTTTAGACAATGAATATATTCATGTAAAAGTTTTAGAATATTAAGAATATTAACATATATCTGAATAGCTCAGCGGGTAAGATATCTAGCTGACAACATCAGGGTTGCTGTTCAAGTAAACTCTCCTTAATATGATGTTGCATATGATGCTATCCCACACTCGAACCCGAGTAACCCTGCTAGTATGTATATATATATATATATATATATATATATACAAAAAAATTTAATTACTGGCGTAATCTTATGATTTTATATGAATATTTTAGCAATACTGTGTGCAGCAAAAGTAACAGCTTTTTTGTTATTTTTTTTTTTAAATAAATTCCATTATTTCAAAATTTGGGCAAAATAAGTTAATCACTTAATTTTTTGAGTTGGTCGGGCAAAAGGCTTTCAGCTGCAAGTCTGTTGTTCAGTAAATGAGGACCATTTGTAAGCTCTAGAAAAAAAAAATATCTCGGTTAATTGTTTTTACACAATATCGAGAAATCCTGATTCCTTATATATAATTGTATCACAGTCCATAGTTTTCTTCGAATGTTCGGCTGTTATTGCCGAGGAAGTCGCATGTGGCAGAGCCAATCACTCCATTCGTCTCCACAGCGATCGGTTGAAATACAAATCTGTCGAGAAGATTGACATATTTTGACCGCTTGCAGCTCTCTGCTGACGCTGTTGCATGTCCAGGGTTTGTTGCCGATTTTATCACTGACGAGGGCGCAAAAGTGTTGACACAAGTCACATCCCATATCATATTTTGTTATTTGAGGTTTCAAGTTTCTCCTTGAGTTCTTTTTTAATTTTAGAAATACGCTTTTCTGTATGTCACAGTTTTCTAATTATTAATTGTTTCCTTGTTTTATTTCAGAAATATGATCATGCGATTAACGACGCAAGAAAGAATAAAAGCAGTTCAACTTTATTATGCGAACAATGAAAATGCCGCTGAAGCTTCTCGTTTTTTATCGGCTGAATTTAACTTTCTTTTTTTTTTAATTTTCATTATTCATTTCTTTATGTAACACAATAAATTTATGTTCAATAAAAAAAATAATTAAAATTAAGGTACTGGTACAGTTTGTGACCCATAGTAAAAACGGGGGTTCATCGGCATCTTCCGGCAGTTTACGTAAACAGCCGGAAGATGCCGAATGAAAATCAAAACTAGGCGACGCTATCAAATTGGGAAAAAAAATAATCAAACAAGATTTAAAGCAAGGAAGAAACAGTCACCGTTTGGTAAATTTAATGAAAATATATTTATTTTTTGAAGAAAGAAAAATATAATGAAACAATATTTTTTTTTTTTTTTTACAAGAAAGTTCAGGTTTGTTTAATTATTCCTTTTTTTTTTTGTTTCAGTAAATTGTTTGGATTTTTTGGTACTGGTACAGCTTTTGAACAAGACCGACTAATTTAGGGTTAGGTTAGGGTTAAGATGGTTATTTTTAGGGTTTCCTAACAAAAGTCAATAAGTCCTTCGAGAGACTGAATCGTCTGTCCTAAAACGCTGAAATTCATGATCGCTTTAATCAATTTTCTTAACATATTGAATTTTACGGTTTACTCATTTTGCAATTGCCGATTGTCGTTTGCTGCAATCTGATTGGCTAAGCGTTTCAGCCGGAAGATGCTGACGAAACTTCGGTTTTATTATGGGTCACAAACTCTACCAGTACCAAAATTATTAAAAGTCATTAAATACAAAAGGGGCGTTAATTTTTCCGCACCCTTTATATCTAGATAAATAGCGAGTGAGAACACTGGTGAAGCTTCTTTTATTTTGTCATTTTTTACACTAGTATCATTAATATTAGCAGAGTTTTTAAATGGTTCCCAAATATGAGGTGTATCCATTTTTTTCTTTTTTAAACAAGTTTCATCAGTTATATTTGTATGTTTATCATTTTACTAGCCGCATTCACCCAGCGTTGCCCGCATTAAGATATAATTTAAAATATAGTCATGCTAACAAAAAGTTATGCTAAGAAAAGTTAGAAATAAGATTTGCAATATGAAGTCAAGTAATTAAAAAAAAAAACTGTTAGCACGGTGGTGTTTTCTTAAAAAATAAAACTACTTGTTCATGCAGTGTTTCTGTAAACTGGCAAATGGATTGTATGAATCGAAACGAATTCCTTTTTTCGTTATTTTAAATCTTAAAAATACCAATAAAAACGATTCAAATGTTTAAACCTTGTTTTTATAATACATTCTTCACTGAAATATTCTTTATTTAAATTTATTTTTGTTTTATGAGGTGAAGAAAGTCTATTCTTACAAAATCAATTTCGTTTCTTACATTATAATATATTTCATTTATTCTATGAACCTAACCGATAATTGCCTTAGTGACCGCCAGATGTAATCGAAATAAAATTTAAATAATGTCTTTAGATTCACTAAAAAATTAAAACCTTATTGAAACTTATTTGAATGTTCTAAGAGTTAACATGCTTTCCTCCCTCTCTCTGTACTCAAAACCAAACGGTACTTTCATTACTTTACTAGAACACTATATCTGTAAAACAAAATATCATGGCGCTGCTTCCTAACTGACTCCAACATGGTCGTCTTCAAGTCTAATGTTAACAAATACTTGTTTAGCCGTCTTCTTGGATAATCAAATTCTGCCAATTTCACCCATCGTTTCCAATCCTCTCATAGTGTTGTTCATCGTCCAACTGACAATCTCTTTAATTCTTATCCTCGAGTAGACCCTGAGCCTTGAAAAGTGGTAACCCATTAGTCAAAAAAAAAAAAAAAAAAAAAAAAAAAAAAACATGTCTGATAAACTCTTCCTTTGGTCGACTGTGGTAACGCTCTGATGATTAATAATGGCAGAAGTTTCCTGAATAAAGTTAATTAATAATTGACTAATCATTGAAATGTTATTGTGTAACCCTAACCCTAACCCTAACACATGCCTGATAGAGTCTAATAGACTAAATAAGTTAACATTTTGAATCTTGGGTCCACTCGAGCAAGTCTGGGCTCCGGTGTCTGCAAATGCAAGGATGTGATGGCTATGATGGTTTATTAGATCCTTCGGTACGCGTCCGAATGTAGCATGAGTTCTGGGCATCATGACTACTTCCACTGTCACCGACATAGGTGGTTTATCTGAAACTTCCCCCCGTCCCACTCAAGATGGGGTACTGCGCCCTGTAACGTCTGTTGGTTTTGTTAGCTGGACGACTACCTTGATAAGCGGTCACCCATTAGTACAAAAAATAACAAAATATTGATTTCTACAACACACAAACAAACATTGACATATATATATATATATATATAAAAGATAGAATTACAAAATATGCAACGTTTGTAATGTGGTCTTCCGTCTCATGATTAAATGACTTAACACAATGCGACCCATTTTTCTTCATCGCAGCCACAAATGATGCTTTTAAAGCAGGTGAAACCCATGTGTTTATCGTTATGTCAATGTTTTGACCTATTTTTGTAGCTCTGTTTAATTCATTACAATAACTGTTAAACAGATGGAATTGCTATCTCGACCGAAATTTCAGCTGTAGTTCCAGGAACAGAACTTAGAAATAATAAAGATGGCTAAATGAGGATTACACCGCCGATGGCGTATTTTGTACGTCTTCTGCCAACTGGGAAATGACTTTCATTGAAAATAAAACCCAATGCAATACTAATCAATTTTTACATGAAACCTTTCAAATTCATTTATTGCAACTGTAGAAGCCGTAACTTTGTATTCGATTTCCTCGTCTTTCTCTTAGTTAACTGTTATTTATATCAAAACTCTTGTGTACATATGTTTCGGTTTCTTCAATTTATTTATATGATAACTAGAAGAATACCTGACCCAGGACACGTAAAATTAATTCCACGAACACAACAGTTTTGCATCAGTTTTATGTCCCCTTATGAAGATTAGAATCAAGATATAATAATACTAAACTTTATGTCAAGAATCCTTATTCTAATTTTGATCAAAAATCCATTACATTATTTTGATTCTAGAAAATATCTAAAATATCTAAAATTTAATGTTCAGGTCTGAAGAAGAAACTGAAGTTTAGTGAATCTTCCTTATTTGATGTCTAATGACCATGGATCAAATTCAATGCAAATCTGAAATATTTAAATAGGAGATTGCGCACATATTATGCCCCCTAAAATCTCTTTAAATTACTCCAAAGAAACTGAAATTAAGGGAATATTTATTAATTGATATCTAAAACATTTTGTTAAAATTTCACAAAAATCAGATGTATCTGAATTTTCACAAAGGGCTTGTTACCCTCTTTGCATGAAACTAAATATAGCCCGCAATTGGACCCTTTATACCTAGCATCTATGTTCCAAACATCATAATGATCAGTTAATTAGTTTAGGAGTGAATTCTGCACATATAAACATATCAACATAGCTAACTTTATAAAGATAGATATTTCTGCAGTTTAAATACCTATCTGCCCTTTGTTAAAAAAAAAAAAAAGGGAGAAAAAAATAAAAACAAAAGTCTAAAGCGGTTTCTCTACAGCTTTTTTCCTAATGCTAAAATAATCCTTAGTTCTGGGATTGAGTTATTTTTGAAAAAAAAAATATCCATTTTAATTCTTCTAATTAGCCATAAATTTTAATTAACTGAACAAATCACCAATCTCTCACTTAGCTATCTATGTATTTTCCACACCCTCTCTTATTGAGTGTTGGTTCAACCAATCTCTAATATTTTTTAATGTCTTTGAGCATTTAGAGAAAGAATGGCTCTTTTTTCAGATAATTTACATAGCGTGTTATTTTTTTTTTACTAACGACTCACCAATTATCAAGACTAAAAGTCACTCGAGGATAACAGTTAACAGTCAACGGGATGGATAGATTGTCAGTTGAATGATGAAGAATATTATGAGAGGGTTGAAAATTACGAATGGAATGAACTCTCTCTGGAATTTAGAAGTATCCAAAATACGTCAGTATAATATATATATATATATATATATATATATATATATATATTTCGTTAAATCGTTCAGACGACTTGTGTTTGCATATTTCTTTGTTGATCCTTTCTAGATGGCTGATTAATGTTAGAGTTTCAGGCTGGAACTGGCAGATGAACTTGCTGTACTGGTTGGGTACCCTAGTACTTTCCTGCCCCACTCTTGACTTCAAAAGATTTCCATAGACAATACAATTATATTAGAATACGAAAATAACTAACTAAGACTACATATTAAAATTAAAAAGTCAGCAGTTAATAAAATTAATTCCGATAACAGTGAAAACGTCCTAAAAATGCCTTTAATACTATTATTCTATTAATACTACTACTAACCTTAACGGTTCCCACCAAAACTATTGCTAAACATTTAGGAGTTTATATTCTTTGTTTGATACCTACCCTCTGAAAATGGTTCCAGAACGAACCGAAAGAACTAAGGTACCCAACCAGTACGGCAATTTCATCTGCCAGTTCCAGCCTGAAACAAGAACATTAATCAACAATCTAGAGAGGATCAACAAAAAAATATGCAAACAAGTCGTCTGTACGATTCAATGAAATATATATATATATAATTTTATTTCTAGCTACCATATCGCAGAATGGTTTGTAGGTGTAGTGTTTAGATAGTATTTTATTATTATTATTATTATTATTACTAGTATTACTATTGCTATAAAGAATTTTATTTGATATGCAAATTACCATATCACACGGTAGTCTTAAGGGTAGTATATTATTATTATTATTATTATTATTTTATTATTATTTATTTATGTATATATAAGTAACATTTTAAGCTGAATTATTTCGACACTTGATTATTGGGGAAATGGTAGTTTTATCTGTACCATTGGAGAGCCATGCATATAACTGTCCTGTTTTTAAATCTCCGAAACAGTTACATGGTAAACAGCTGAAGATCCCCGTGTTAATATTACATGCTTACGTTAAGGTCTCCTGCTTTTGTTTCACTGTTAGATACTAAATCCCCCTTTTTATTTTATTTACTTACTATTATATATTATTTATTTATGAATTTTCCAACAAATGTTAAGTCTACACTATTTTGGATTTAGTTAGTTTCTCTGGGAATTTAAACTGCATTTTCCTTTTTTTTTTTGTCTTTTTGTTTAAAATAACTAAGCTTCTTTAGACTATATATATATATATATATATATATATATATATAACTTCTTTGTAATATAGTAGGAAAAATCCCAGCAGAGTACTCGATTAATTAAGAATTAAAGTTAAAAATTAAGAGCATAATATTTATTTATTTTGGTACAGAAAAATTAGTACAACATTCGTACCGTCGGTTTCAAGCTCGGAAAGTCTTAGCCATCCGGCTCTCTTCAACTTCTGTTGTCATCTGCTTTGGAAATGTGAAGTCACATGACACTCTCGTTGGGACGCGTTATTTGCTCAGTGTGTTATGTATGTTTGTTTGAATTTAAATTTAGTGTAATGAAACTGTTGAGATTTAAAACCGGAGGAGATTTGGAGAGATATAATAATATAAGATTAAAAGGAAAAAAAATATAATAAAATAAAAAATAAAATAAAATTAAAATTAAAATAAAATTTGGAATTAAAACATAAGAAAAAAAAAAAAAAAAAAAAGATAAAAAAAGTTTCTATGTAATTCCCGTGAGTCAATTTTATAAATTTGTATCAATAGCCGGCTTTTGGGTTTGAAGGTGTGCGTTCTGAAAGGAAAAACCGTTGGTTGAAATCATGTTAAAATTCTTTTAGACAGTCCGGAGTAATTTTAATATTAATAAAGAAATTGCTGGATCTAAGGGAGGTAACTTAGTTGGAAAATAAAGGTTTGAGGTTGTTTAAATGGATTTTTTAGATCAGTTATTACTGATAAATAAATTAAATATTTTTGTGAAAGTCAACGTTTTTGCTCTTGAAATTTATGTGGATATGGGCTGATTAGGTGTTTGTTCATATTTTTTAATTAGTTTATATTAGTAATGATGGGAAGTAGGGGGGGAGTAGTTAGACGTTATGTGAATCGGTCAGTCCAGTTTATGAGTAGAGCTGGTCTCTTGTGGATACATCCCTTAAAGATTTCATCGCGGATATGCAAACAGGCTGTATTCGGATCAATAATGGCCCTTGAAGTGTGGTATTTTTCAGCGTCACATAGAGGACATCTGTTTATGGCTGGAGAGAAGGATGGTTTTTTCTCAATTACTTTCCATTTGATGGCGACGGGTGTATTTTCTTCTTTAAGTTGCCATATTCAGATCGCGAGTGTCGTATTTGCCTTGTTTTTGTATCTGAAGGAGTTTCTGTGTGCGTATAATCTTTGTTTGAAGTTTCCCTTCGTCATCCCAATGTATTTTTCTGCACTACTGGTATTCTGGTTAGTGACGGTTGCTTCATATATGATTGAATCGATTTTGCAATTTCCCTCTAGGGGGTAGTTGTTTTTGTCTTGGCATGAGCAGCTTGCGTTTGTAATTGCTTTGGGTTCCGCAGAGATAATTTTTCTTATTGAAGGGGCAGTGGAATAGCTGACCTTAACAGAATTTCTGTTAAAAAGTTTGTATAGTTCACTTGTGGGTGGAAAGTGTTTGTCGAGTAATTTGAGGAAAAGGTGGCTTACCTTTGTCTCGGTATTGGTGGAATAGGGTGGGGAAAACCAGATCACCGATCTCCTTCTATTGCGGGTCCCCCGTGGTTGGTTTTGGGTGGGGATGTATGAGATCTCTTCTCTGAATCCGCTGTCGCGGAGCGCTTTGTTGTAATATGGTGCTGCTTGGTTCAAAATTTCGGGACTGGATGAGAGGCTTGAAATCCTTTGGCTAATATTATTGACTAAATTTTTAAAGATGGTGGGGGGGGGGGGCAGGATCCCTTGTGTATGTATTGGAGTGTTTCATTGGGTTTGTGGAAAGGTTTGTGTGTATTGTTTTTAAGGTTCAGTGTGGTATCTAGGAAGTTTACTTGGTCTAAATTTGTTTTAATGGTGATTTTGAAACCGAGATTATGAAAGGTGTTTGTTAATTCTTTTCTAAATCTATCTAATGTGTTTTCGTTGTGATTGCGTGACGGCAAAGTCTGTCATCTCTATAGAGACCAAAGAAATGGTCTGGAAATTTATTTTGGAGTGTATCTAATATAAGCAAGCCGACTAAGTCGCAGATGTCTGCACTGTCGTAGGCCCCCATTACAACATCAAATGGGTCCTCTGGGTTTGATTTTTTAACCCAAGCCCTTCCCTCGAAGAAGAGAAGGGTTTGTCTTGCTTGTAGTATTGTGTCCCTTTCTAGTTGACTGATGTTTGTGTGTGAAAGTGCAAATGTTAAGGCCTTATTTAGGGTGTCTTTTGTAATGGATGGGTAGAAGTCTACTATGTCTAATTGTGTGAATTTGCATCTGTGTTTTTCTTGTATGTTATGGAACCAATTTAGGACTGAGTTAGTATTGCCCCACAGACTTAGGTTTGTTTTTTCCTTAATTTTATTAACTATATTTTTAACAATGGATTTGCTTGCTAGTCCTAGTTCGCTTTTAGCTGGGTTGATAAGTCTGCAGGAGGGTTTATTTGTGAAGTTTTCTTTGTGGTCTTTTAAGGTAACAAAAGCCTTCCTCTTATCTAAGTAATTAATTCTATATTCGACACCTAGTCTAGTAGCTATCTCAGTAGTATCATTATTAATGGACTTTATATAATATATATATATATATATATATATATATACATACACACTAGATTGTTGAAAATTTGATTATGGATAGATTTCTTTTTTCTTTTGCCCTGATTATAATCTTATTGTTTTAGTTTTTATTAATTCTATTCTTACTAATTTGCATAATTGGGATATCACCGGAGGGGAGGGAGAGACACTATTTGCATTTAAGTATTATATATTGGTTTTACTAAGTTTTTATCTGATAAAATTATAATTTTATAACTTCATAAATTACAAAATAGTTAATTTATACTAAGAAAGATAGAAAATTAACAGATTTAATAAAGCACTATTTGAATCTAATTACCGGGTGTAAGTATAAAAATAATGATAAATTAAATTTAGAATAGTTTTTTGTTTTCTTCTTAACTCAGTAATATTAATGCGGGGTAATGAGAAAATGAATGTGTGTATAACATTGCTGACTGTCCCCTATAATATGTGTACGTAAGTATGCGGAAGAGGTAAAGGATGAGTGTGCATAAATTTTAAGTTGGTCTGAATTGTTTGCTGTAGATATAAGTATACGTATTGTCTAGGCGATTGAAGGTTGGGGGAGGGAGGAAAGAAGAGGAGGGGATAAGAAGGTCTTGTAGGTTAAATGTGCATGAGCCCGGCAAATGTGTTGGTGTAGGTAGGAGGGGGCCGTCTAATCGTAGAAAGAACAAATGACATGTTTAATGAGGTTAAGTTTCAGCTGGCCGATTTTGTTCTGCCTGATTTCTTTTGGATAACTTCAATTTTTATTTGTTAAATAACTTTATAGCCCCACGTGTTAACGTCGGTTGATCTGCGTAGACTGTTTCTAATGCTTATATAATTTTATTTATAAAAGTTCTACTTTGTATTGAGCACTTTTGAAGAAATATTAGTTTTAAGTTCATGTTATTTGAACTTATATACATATATAAATTATTATATATATATTTTTTTTAAAAAACACAAAAATAAACATTGGCTTTCGAAGATTTTTTTAAATTGCTATTCAATATCAATGTTTCCAGTGTGATTTTCTTCATTATATATATATATATATATATATATATATATATATCTTAACAATATTGTTTAATATAAATACTAAACATCCAGTTATCATCCTAAAAGAATATTTTATTTTTAATTTAAATTTGAAAATCAAGCAAAAAGCTGTTGAAAGCCACTGATAAGATGCAATTTTTTTTTCTACTTTTGTCTTAAATTTTTCGGGTATAAAACCTTTTCTCGGAGATAAATTGGGTGTTTCTGTCATGTATAAGTACAAGTTAACCATTTTTTAAGTAACGTCTGTTAACATAAAGCGTCGCCAACTTAATAGGTCCCTCACTGTCAACCAAGCTCCAGCCCCTGTCCCATCGCCACAATGTAGCATCCTTGTGCTTGTTTTACAACTACTTCAATGGATTATGCTCCGATGAATTGGCTACTCTCTCTAGTGCCCCATCGACGTAAATTCACTAAACAAACTCGACAATCAACTAAATCCCATCCATTCACTGTGGAGGTCCCCAGATGCCGGAGAGCTTTCTACTCAAATAGCTTCTTTGCTCATGCTGCTGGCCTCTGGAACTCCCTCTCTGCCCCCCCCCCCCCGTTTCCCCGACAGTAGTGACATGCAGAAATTTAAAACTAATGTAAACAGATCTCAATTTAGGTTGACCCCCCGCCCCCCCAACCTTCTCCCTTTTTTTTTTTCCTCAGTAGCCCCTTACGTCTACAGTGGCGGCCTGCCTTGTTTGGCGGTGAACTATGTTAAAAAAAAAATTTTAAGTGTGTTAACGGATGTTATTAAAAAAATTTTTTTACTAATATATGACAGAAACACCCAATATATCTCTGAGGAAAGGTTTTATACTTGAAAAATTTCAGAAAAAAGTGATTAAAAAATATATTTGCATCTTATGCTTTCAATGGCTTTTTGCTTGATTTTCAAATTTAAATTGAAAAAAAAAAAAAAAGATGCTCCTAGGAACTTCTTGCCCATTCTATCATATTTAATTTATTATATCACAAAACACTTGTCATCAAATTTTATTCATTGTATGAATTATTTACGATCCTCTCATAGTATTCATCATCATCAACTGTCAATTCATCCATTAATCCTTATCAAGGCTAAAAGCCGCTCAGGGATAAGTGGTGATTCGTTAGTAAAAAAAAAAAAAGGGCCTCTTAAAAAATATGGTTCACTGATGATATATTTTTACTTTTACTATTGAGTCACTGTTTATCAAGGCCAGAAGCCACTGGAGAATAAGAGTTAATAAGACTGAAATGTTTGCCAGCTGGAAAATGAGGAAAACTATGGGAGTACTGACATTAATCAATGGTATGGACGTGTTATTTATGAGGCAGTTTTTAACAAGTATCGTAACATTGTACTTGAAGACGACCATGTTGTAATCAGCAGGGAAGCAGTTCCGTGGCAATGAGTTTCCTCAGGCGCAAAGTCCTTGAAAAGAAGCTCTGTCTATGAAAATTCCGCCTGATGCTGGACACATGGAGGGAGAAAAGAAAAGTCTTTTTCCACTTTAACAAATGATAAGCCTTTATAGAAAAGAGGGGGGGGGGTTCCATTTAGATGACAGAATGTTGTCAACAGATTTGTTTAAATTCTGACTTGGATTTTTCATTGTAAAACTCACATTTCACAATTCATTACAATAATTTAACCAAATTATTTATTTTTTTCATTAAAATATCAGAGATGTGAGTGGCGAATGGCAATAAAAGCTGAAATCAAGATGAATTTCCCAACCTGGGGGTCCATCGCCCTCCATCACCACTAATTTCCCAACATGGATGATAATTTCCCCCCCCCCCCCTCGAATACTCCATTCCAAATCGAGCCAAATGACAAAAAATAGGACATAAAGCTCTAGCGATTCGGCAAGAAATCTTTGCTTTAGAGAAAAAAAAAAAAAAAAAAAAAAAAAAAAAAATCGCTTCTTTTTTTATTCAAAGAAAAAGCGAAATTCTGCTTTTTCCAATTTACAAAAAAGTGGTATTCCGGTAATCATTAAGGATGGATATTTTAATTAGAAGGAAATATATTGAAACTTATTTTTAAATTTCAATATATTTCCTTCTAATTAAAATATCCATCCTTAATGATTAACACTGACTTAAAAGATTGCAATGGCAAAAAAATTAATTGCCTAATATATTTTCATCAAAAAAATATTTCTTATATAACAAAAAGAAAATCATTTTCAACATGCAAAATTAATTTTAAAATTCACACTATAAAAAGGAGAAACTCAGATAATGAGTAAAGAATTCTCTGCTTAAATAATTTATAACTGCAGTTATATGGAAGCGGATGAGAACTCAGATGTGGAGAAAGTATATTTGGATGACGAGGCTATTGAGGTTATTCAGATGTTTTGTTATCTTGGTGATACCATCGGAGAGCATAGGGAGTTGTTGGTGTGATTACAAGAGTTAAGAGTGTATAGAGTAAGTTTAGGGAACTTCTTCCATTACTAACCAGCAGAGCGCTACCACTGTCAACCAAAGGAGGGTCTATCAGGCATGTGTATTCAGTGTGATGTATGGAAGTGAAACCTGGCCAGTGAGGGTTAAAGATATGCGTTGCCTGGAGAGAAAGGATATGTGAATGATCCGATGGATGAGTAATGTGAGTCTTAAAGACAGGCTTAGATCTGATGACCTCAGAGGAAGATTAAATCTGGACAGTATAGGGAGATGTGTACAGAACAGAAGACTTCATTGGTTTGGTCACGTTGAAAAAAATGAATGAGAGTCCTTGGGTTAGTAGATGTAGAACAGTTGAGGTAGCAGAGTCAGTTAGAAGAGGAAAGCTAAGGAAAACATGTGAGGAGGTGATAAGGATGGATTTGAGAGAAAGAGGGATAAATGAAAACCTGGCCAGAGATGATTAGTTTGGAAGTCAATTTTTAAAAGCCATCTAACACATGCCAGCATGTAAAAGGGATGTTAAATTGCTGCTGCTGCTGATGATGGTCATGATCGCAATGATGATGATGATGATGATAATGATGATGATGGTTATGATCATGATGATAATGATGATGATAATGATGATGATGATGGTTATGATGATAATGATGATGATAATGATGATGATGATGGTTATGATCATGATGATAATGATAATGATGATGATGATGGTTATGATTATGATGATAATGATGATGATGATAATGATGATGATGATGGTTATGATCATGATGATAATGATGATGATGATAATGATGATGATGATGGTTATGATTATGATGATAATGATGATGATGATGGTCATGATCACAACGATGATCAGGAGGAGTTTTAAAAAAATCAACAAAGTCAGTGTAGGCTTTATAATATCAAACATTTTTTTAAATACATTTTAGTTTTCATGTTTTTAACATTTTATTTTTTTATATTATGAAAATATAAATAAAACCAGATGAAATATTTGTATTTATTAATAAAAGCATTATACAATCATCAAATGTACATCGAAATATTTCTATAAAATTCAAGTATTTCAAAAGAATAAACCTGATTGAAGAAAATATTGGTCTTTTTAAGCACGTAGACGCACTGTCATATTTATAATACTTTGGTATAGAATACGGCATAGTAAAGCAGCTTTTGGTTAGGAACAAAGTGTAGTATCTGTTCTGATACCACACTTCATCTTTTCTCTCCTCTGTCACCGAATGAGAAATTCTTATAGACAGGGGCAATTTTTATTTTTGTTCCAATACAGAGTACCCCGTTTTAGGGAGCTGGATTTTCCCCACATTTAAAACCAACCTTGTGTCTAACTCTGCTCTCGTGGGGAGGCAAGTAAATAGGGGCATCGTAAAGCAGAAAAATATGTATTTTTATGATTCTGCAGAAATAGAGATTAGAAAATGGAAAAAAAAATCATTCAATTATTTAGAAATATATGTTCGATTTCCTTTTTTTATTAAGGCACAAAATAATTTCTTTCAGGCACATTCTGTATAAAATTTGTAAAAAAACTTATAATTTTAAAAACTTTCTGCACTTATTATTCACAAAGACCCGTAGTGCAACGGATAAAAGTGCTAAGTAATAATCAGTTCTAAGTGACAGTCTTCTGGAGGTTAAAGATTCAATTCTCAGTACGGTCGATACTAAGAATACAATTACGAATTACTTAAGACTTCTACCTGGTTATGACTAACGGAACAAGAGCAAGCTATCCCCGTGGATTAAATAAAAGATTTCTATTCTAAATTCCATACGGATTCTCAAGTTTGGCATAAAGATTTCAGAGTTCAACAAGATACACCTGAAGAAGGTCGGAGGTTACATGGGCCGAAACTTTGTGAGAATAACATCCAAGATGAGAACGCTAGTCCTAATAATCCAAATGATACAAATTTATATTATTAATCTGTATATTTATAAAGTTGCACCATTTGTCACACTGACAGTGAGATTAAAAGGCTAACAGCTTTCTAATATACTCAGTAATATCCATGCGATCGACATCTGAAGCTAAACTAATTTGCATATTGTTTTGTTAAAACAAACTCTCATTAATTAACTATTGTTTCGTTTCTTCTTATTCAGTGATTATTTCCATTTTACTATAACCCAAATGAATATTTTCTATAGCATGGTGCCGCTAGTTAATTATAAAAAGAAAAAACAAAGTTGTAAAACTAAAATCAGTTTGTATTTGGTCGCAGCATCAATGATGTTAATAGCCAATCATAAAAAAACTGAAATCTAGATGAATTTCTGCGTGTACATGTGTGTGTACATGTGTGAGTGTGTGTGTGTGTACATGTGTGTGTACATGTGTGAGTGTGTGTGTTCATGTGTGAGTGGGTGTGTGTGTGTATGTGTGAGTGGGTGTGTGGGTGTGTGTGTGTTCATGTGTGGGTGGGTGTGTGCGTGTGCGTGTATGTGTGTGTGAAGAGGGCAGTGCAAAATAAAAAAATTTAAAAAACTTTTTTCCTAAACAACTCCAATCAGTTTTAACTAAAAAAAAAAAGTCCAACTTAAGAGAAAGACACTGAGTGCACATGTGGGGGAAAAAAAGAGACAGGAAGTCATTTTTTGATGAAACAAAAGTCATCTAACTCCCCTATCCCCATCATGTCTATTCCCTCCCCTGATTAATTTTGTTCCTGGTGACCACCAAAAGAATGAATATTACAAAAGAAATGTGTCCATATTCTGCTCGAGGCAATACTGAAAAAAAAAATATATCGGCTTTGTGGGTGTGTCGGGTGACATTTAGCTGAACACACAGACATGCACAGATGACTACCGTTTTATATAATAGATTATTGGTTTGTGCAAACTATTGCTTATTATTTAGGCATAGCATTATGCAGATTAGTCATTCTGCTGGTATTAGTAGATCTTAATTTAATACATGCTACGCTGTATTTTTTGTCTGTCATGGTGTTTTATTGACCCCTTATTTTTGGCGGGTGAAGAAGGATGACAGAGATTTTAACTTGAAATATATTCATTCAGCTGATGGACCTTCATCTTTTTAACTAGGAGTTGCTTCTAGCTGGATCGTCCCCACTAGCCCCTAATTTCCCAGATTTTACACTCCAATCAAAATTTACGAAAATACCAAGCAACAACTGATTTTAATGTCAAATCTTTCCTATCTCACATGATTAAGATAATCAACTATCGATTTCTCATATGGGAGTTCAGCATGCCGCAAGGTCATCCCCTTCTACTGGTTCCATTGCTGTTGCTACTACATAGGGTCTCAGTTACTATATAACATCTGCTTTTACAATCTTAACAAAGAAAAAAATATTTCAATAAAATAAATTTCTATAATTACACTTACATATAATACAAGCAAAAAAACTACCCGCCATCTGACGGCTATTAATCTAGCTCTAAGTATTCTTTTTTAAATGTATAACTAACATTAGATATCTTTAATATAAACTTATTGTAATTTTAAAAACTAATAGTTTTCATTTAAATTACCTCCCTTGAAAATTAATGAACATAATATTTGGTGCTTATGCTGATGAGCGGCCCATTAAAAAATCATTTTTTTATAAAAACAATATTATGTACTTATTCAGCGTTATCTTCTTACTCACTGTGCAAAAAAGTAGAAAAAATTATCCACTAGAACTTTAATTACAAGTATGTTTCCATTCTGCGTATCGTAACAGCAATTCGTTCACAGAGATGCCATGTTTTTTATTATGATTTCGCAAGTTGATTATCTCCCCTGCGAAATCTTATTTCTTTAGAAACAAACTGAAGTCTCTGTGAACGAATCGCTGTTACGATACGCAGAATGGAAAAATACTTTTAATTAAAGTTCTAGTGGATAATTTTTTCTACTTTTTTGTACAGTAAGTAAGATTATAATGCTTAATAAGTATATATTATATTTTTTTTTAATAAATTTTTACTGTGGCCGCTCATCTGCATAAGCACCTAATATTTTAAGAACGGTTTATCCTTTTTTTTTATTAAATCACTTTAATTACTGTTAATATCAAAAAAACTATTGCATCTATATATATATATATATAGGAAAATAGGACAAAATTATAAATGAACAACACCAAACAGTAATTTATTATAAACTGCTTAAAAAATAGTTATGCAAATTAGGCATGAAAATAGCTGTGTTTAGGTCTTTGCTCTCTACTATATATACTATAAAAGACTATGTTGTATTATTGATTTAAATAGCAGTGAGCAGTTTTGATGGCAATACAGGTGTGAAAAAAACTATTGCATTTATTGATTTAGATATATTTACTAAACAGTTTGTACTGACTTATATTTCTTAATTTATACAGATTTGTTTATAAAAAGAGGCACATTCTATTGAACTGGATAAATACTTGCTTCTTTAAAAGACTGACTATATAAATCTGATTTGTTTACTTGATTGAAAATGGATCCATATTAAATATAACCATAATAATTGTTTATTATACATTATAAACTAAAGAATTTGCAATAAAACTTCCACTATCTGCTTGCTCAATTTTTTAAAAAAAGATGTAATTATTTCATTTCCTAACGAAATATGTATTTGTAAATAAATTATTTTTTAAATCGGATTTTGAAAAAGTTTGGTTTATTTAAATAACAATTTTTTTCGTTCAATTTCAAAGTAATCCCTAATTCACATGCCTAAAGATCCTAGACTTCCAATCACAATGGCATCAAGGACTTCTCCTTGTGTTACAGTCAAACGTCCTTCAGCTTGAGAAGGCAAAACCAAGAGTCCATTAGCACTCCGCATACTCAGCAATCGACTGCTAATTTGGTTGCCTGTACTGTATGCTGTCGGCAGTCCATCCTCATCACCAACTCCACCAGGACTCCACGAAAGAACCACGCGGTGATATTCAGGACGAGGGTCCAATTTTATGCTGCGATCAGCCTGGAAAAGACAATAAATGCATTTATTTCCATTGCTTTTCTTATAAAGAATTTTTTTTTTTTAAATCAATAAATAACCAATAAAATAAATGTTACATACTCAACCTTGTGTCATGCACGCAGCAACCAAGTTGCTGTCATCATTACCGAAACGCTAAATTTCACAATGATTATTCATACCTTGGTTGCTGGTTGTTCTTCTTGCATGCACTTTTGACGTAATCTTCTTAGACCGAGTAAATGTCTGTCCTGTAATTAAAGTTTCTTATTTATACCTTTAAAAAGACTAACTCGCCACAAATCTGATGGAAGGCAGTGAGTGGGTTATTCGACATGATCTTCATTCCAAATTACTGACCAACCATTGCTTTTCTGATAAAGAATTTTTTTTTTTAAATCAATAAATAACCAATAAAATAAATGTTACATACTCAACCTTGTGTCATGCACGCAGCAACCAAGTTAAATTTCACAATAATTATTCATACCTTAGAGATCCTGCACATATCTGCCTCAGGCAGAAAAAGTTGTCACTTTTTTGAAGGGGTAGGTTTAACACACATTAATGGTGATGAAGAGAGGGAGGTGATGTCTGTCTTCATTGGGGAGTGTGGCAGAGTGGGTCGGAGGGCGTGCTTTAAAAATGGTGAAGGGAGGGTGTATTTGTGACTTTTTGGGGGAGGAGGGTGGTGTGTTCCTAGGAGTGCGTTGGGGGGAAACAAATGGTGATGGTCTTGGGGAGTCTGTTCTTTGTTTTTGTGGGGTGGGGCTTAGAGGAATTAATTTATACTCTCTGCTCTTAATGGGAGCGGTGACTGGCGGCGGCATTTTTTTTAGGGGGGCTTGGTTTATTTTTAGAAATAGAAACAGGTTGCTGGTCACAATGATTATTCATACCTTGGCTGCTGGTCGTTCTTCTTGCATGCACTTTTTACGTAATCTTCTTAGACCGAGTAAATGTCTGTCCTGTAATTAAAGTTTCTTATTTATACCTTTAAAAAGACTAACTCGACACAAATCTGATGGAAGACAGTGAGTGGGTTATTCGACATGATCTTCATTTCAAATTACTGACCAACCAGTGTGTGTGGGGGGGGGGGGGGGCAAAGAGAGAGAGGGAAAGAGAGAGATTGAAATCACTAATTCGTTATATTTTGTGAGCTCATGTTATTACACATCCGATGATCTTGTGCGCTGTCAAACGGATTGCCGCGTCCTGTCACCCTCTCTCTTTGAACCATGTGACGTCATACCCATTTTTATACCATTCCCACAGCCTAAGTAATTTTCAACCAGAGTCCAGCAAGTTGACACATGCCGACCCCTGATTTCCTGTTATTCTCAACAAACTAAATTATATACTAGATGATCTACTCGTTCAATATCTAATATGTGTTTTCAACAGGCGATGAAAGTAGGACCGACTGTCACTCCAGATTTAAAATGGAAGACTTATATACAATCTGTTGCTAAAGTTGTTCGCAAAATGGTTGGATCATTCTAGAAGCATCTGACTCCTGATGCAATCATCTACCTATATAAGAGACAGATATGGTGAGAACATTCTTTCTGGCCTTAAAAGAGTTAAAAATCGACTTTGCAATTATGGGGGATGATCTCATAAGTCATTAACCCTTATGCTGGAGTGGCTCTTAGCCTTGATATGTGGAAATTCATCAGGAAGAAAAAAAATCTTAATAAAAAATTTGTGGTCCCCAGAGGTCAAGCGACGGGCTGGAAGGCCTTGTATTACAATCAAGAACACTGGCTTCTCGGGATTGGAGCTCCTGGTCGCAATGAATAAACGAGCATCATGGAACACGAACTTCGTGAATGTTTTACCATAAATTGATGGATGACTCAAGACAAGATTCAAACTAATAGAAAATAATAATACATTTTCTTATGAGGTTGACAACTGTAAATGCATAAGTTCTGTAGATTTTGAAATTTCTATAAAATGTGTTTTCCAAAATTACTCTTTTTTTATAAAGCAGTGAATATTTGAAAAAGAGAATTATGAATCCCAATCAGATCTTACCTTGGCTTTAATAACCGTTCTGTGTGGATTTGGACATCCTGCCATTTGGTAAATAGCTGGAATCACATAAAGGTTGCAGGTGACAAGAGCTGAGACAGGATTGCCGGGTAAACCAAAAAATAGTTTCCGTCCATGCCGAGAATCCATTGTGGCAAACGTTGTTGGTTTTCTGTTGAAAAATCAGAAAGAAGACGTTCTTACATGATAAAGAATAAATACAGCAAAAGCTGGATCAAAACATTTCGGGGCCAGTTTTTAGTTTTACGAGTAAAAAGTTTACGATTAAATTGCAGTTGACGATCTGACTGGCCACGTTCAGGCCTACCAGGAATGACGCTTTTCACTGAGTTTCTAATCTCATTATTATTCAGTACAGTCATAGTAAGAATTGAAGCAGGATTTTATAGTTGGATGTCCTTCCTATGGTTAACCTGTTACAGGTCAGGGTCTGTGTGTTTTATTGAGACAACCTCTAAGTGAGTTACCAACCAAGGTCAACAGTCCTCACTTGAACAAGACAGTTAGTTAGGTTTTCAGATGGCTAACGCTTCATTCTTTTACAACAGGCATCTGGTACATTTGAGGGAGACACATCCGACTAGGATGAGTTTCACACCATCCTTTAGAACAAACTGCCAGTTAATCCAAACAAAATTAAAATTTCCAAAATGAAGAAGTCAATTTTTCGTTATTATGATGTCAAACAATTTTCGGTACTTGTCTCAATTAGGACCCAAGCTAAAATCGACTTGGCATCAGTAGTTTTTGGATGTTTACGTAGACAGACAGAAACTGCCGAAGCGCTTATCCAATCAGAATGCAAGAAAATAAGTAGACGACAAGTTAACATTTTAATTGATTGAATCACGAAATTCACTAATTGGAAATAAAAATTGATAATGAATTATAACAAACCCTAACACCATTTTAACACTTGTTCAGTGATATTTTTCTTCCAAAAAATATTTTACGTATAAAAAAAGCATTTTTTCCAGTTGCACATCTAGCCTAGTTTTGGATATTTTGGACGTGGGCAACCGACTTTTCATTCAGCTTTTTCCAGCCGTCTACATAAACATCCGGAAATTACCAACACCAAGTCAATCGTAGCTTGGGTTCAAATCTGGACAAGTACCCAATTTTCTACTGGTAAATTTAAAAAAAAAGAAAAAATTTCTTTTAAATAAGGAAAGATGCAAGTGTTGTATTGTATATTAGCAATACAACACTTGTAACACTTCTAACATGTATAGCAATTTTATTTAACATTTTCTCTATATATGCTTTACAGATAAGTTTGTGTTCTTATTTATACTAGTCTGTTGATATGCTTATCCACCATTCCATAAAGTAAACATTCCATTAATTACTATACAGATGATAGTTTTGAAATCTTAAGCTGTGCTCGTTCAATGTTTCATTTTAAAGTGTAAGAATCAATATTCATTTCGTGTTGGCCATGTTTTTACAACAGCTTGTTGACAGATTTGTAAAAATGTCACATAAAATACTCTGAGCTCAATTTATAGAGATATATTCTAATAAAGTGATGTAGCAGTCACATATTCTAATTGTATTATGTACTACTTTCTTTTGATGTAAATGGACAGGTGTACCATTGGAGTGATTGGGCCCCCCGGCCCCGGCCAATCAAAAGCTCTAGTGTAGGAACACAAATCCCAGACTTCTTACAGCACTCATGCGATTGCGTTCCTCCTGGCAGTAGTTGGAGCTAGTACATTGACCAGAATAAGTTGTATGCCGCACTTTATAAAGACTGACTCTATTTAATTCCTTTTTCAGCACAGACCAAAAAAAGATATTTTCATTTGAAACTTCAATGTCGTCTGTTGATTAACTGTTGGAATCAGATAAGCTTTCCATTACAGCCTTCAATTATTTTAATTATAATGGGGAACGATTATCTACATTATAGGGATATTATGTCTCGGAATTTTTTAGATGAAAATTGATAATTTGGATTATTCAGACTACTATTCTTATCTTGGTTGTTATATCGACAACATTTCGGCCGATGTAATCTCCGACCTTCTTCAGGTGCACCTTTATGTTGAACTTGGGAACACGTACGGAATTTCGAATTGAACTCTTTATTTAACCCCTGGTGGTAGATTGTTCTCATTCTGTCAGTCATGATCAGGTAGAAGTGTCAATCTTTATGTTATTCTTAGTTATTAACAACCAGTTCTAAGTGACAGTCTTCTAGAGGTTGAACGTTCAATCTTAACACGTCATTAAACTGAATATTATCATGATGAATCGATAATGACTTAGAAAAACTTTAAAATTAACACTTCTACCCGGTCATGACTGACAAAATGAGAATAATCTACCCTGTATAAAGGGTTCAGTTTTTAATTCTGTCCAGGTTTCCCCAAGTTCAACATATAAATGCACCTGAAGAAGGTAAGAGGTTACGTCGGTCGAAACATTGTGAATATAAGAATAGAATGAGAATAGTTGTTTAAATACAAATGATGAAGTGATAGTTAGAAAGAGTTACTTTTAAGACAGATGCATGGGTTACAAATATTACAAGATATTAAAGTATATGCAGTCAACATTTTAAAAAATAAAACAATTTAATAAGAATTTGAAAACAAACCCTGGCTTCATGAATACTCGTCCAAAATGTATGGTGGCTTCAAGATCAACTTCCACAACTTGTTTCAACAAATCCTAAATGTATGTAAAAAAAAATGTATACATTGTTAAAATAAAAAATCTGCTTCAATTTCTTTAGCTTTTTCCAAACGTATCTTATTTGTATGAAGAGAGAATTTTTTTTTTATAAATTACCTTCTGCGATTACTAACCAGGAAAGAATTACCACTGTCAACCAGGCATGTATACGCAGTGTGATAATGTATGGAAGTGAAACCTGGCCAATGAGGGTTGAGGACATGCGTTGCATGGAGAGAAATGATATGAGAATGATACGATGAATGTGTAATGTGAGTCTTAAAAACAGGCTTAGATCTGATGACCTCAGAGGAAGATTAAATCTGGAGAGTATAGAGAGATATGTGCAGAAGAGGAGACTGGTGGTATGGCCACGTTGAAAGAATGGATGAGATTTCTTAGAGTAGATGTAGAACAGTTGAGGTAGCAGGTTCAGTTCACAGGGGTAGGCCAAGGAAAACATGGGAGAAAGTGATAAAAATGGACTGGAGAGAAAGAGGGATCAATAAAGACCTGGTCAGAGATAGGTTAGTTCGGAATTAAATTTCTTCAAGCATTCCATTGCATGCCAGCAGGTAAAATGAACGTTAAGAAGAAGAAGAGGAGTAGGATGATGAGGATGAGGAGGAGGATGATGATGATGATGATGATATCAACCACGTAAGCATATTTTCATTAATAATCTTACTAGTTATTTTCTTTATGGAAGTCGCTCCAGACAAGGCATGAAGCCATTTGATGTAAGGAGCTAATCTTAATAATAAAAAGAGAGAGGAAGGTAGAATCACTTCAAAACAAACCAAGCCTGAAAGAAACCCCACCACCAGCATTCGATCCTCTGGACTCCAAACAGGCTAGCCGAAAGGTAAGCCCTTCAAGAGCTTATTAGGGAAGGAAAGGGGTTACAAGGATGGCTGACAAAAAAGTCTACCCCTAAAATGTAATAAAAAGAGAGAAAAACTAAATATCCAAGTAAATTTGTAAGCAGCTATAAGTCTATAAGAGTCCAAGAGTTTTACCAATGAACTTTAGGGAAAAATATAATTTGAACGTTCTGTTTAGTTTGTATGGATTCAACAGGAATCTTCAGACAAAGCTTTGGGCATCAAAATGTTGACGATTCATACAAATATGGGAATAATATTCTACTGGTCAAAATTTAGTCACTCATGACATCTTTTAACTACAGATTACAATTATGGAAATACATAATTTTTCTTTTTTAAATGAGACTTTTTCTTTCACAAATAGTTGGAAAGAAGAAATCAGTAGTGAAATGAATAATATAATACATTCATAAATAGACTCATAATCTGCATGATACAATGTGCCAGTTTTAAAAACTGTTAAATTTACATATCTTAATTGGCTTAAGGTAAAGAGATACATAAAATATGACTGCATAATCAGAAAGAGCACATCATTTTACATAAGAGTACCAAGTTTTATTAGAATAGCTTCAAAAATAAATAAATGGTGGCAAAATTTATCGAATTCCTTGAAATGATGTGGTCCATATTTTTACCAACATTTTAAAAGGATTTATTAGGAAAAATGTCCAATGAAAAACACAAATTTTGGTACTTTAAATTCTTATAACTTTTGAACCACTGATGATATTTGCATAATTAAAACTATTTTGAGCTTCTTTTACACCGCAATTAGTTAAAAAGAAAAAAATCAGCTTGTAACGTTTTTTGTAAAAAGTTGAAAAGAAGAAATCAATAGGTATAATATTATTGACTAAAAATATATGAATGTACAAACCTTTTCGCCCATTGATACACCACCTGATGTAACAACAACATCGGCCTCGGAAAATGCCATTGCAAGTTTAGTGAATAATGTATCAGTACTTTAAGAAAAAAAGAGAAATAAAAATAAACATGAACTAATAACAGAATAAAAAGTTTATCTTAATTACTTGGAATTGGTTTCATCAAGTTTGAAAATAAAAAGTTTTTAATTAATAATTTTAATCAATAAAAAAATGGTTCAAGGTAGGTATATATATATATATATATATATATATATATAAAGGCGCTGATGAAGAGACGTTCTGGAGTGGCTTTGTAAAAAAAAATTTTTAATTGAAAAATTAAAGTATTTCCAGAATGTTTTGGAAACCACCGTACGACGCCATACTAGACTTGTTGTTCTAATTCTTTGAACAATTGGAATGTTCTGATCCATTAAATCATCTTATATATATATATATATATATATACCTGTAATACTTTAATTGTATTGTGTAAATAGTGAGGGAACCTGGCTTTAACCCCAGAATTAAAGTGATCCTTATATATTAGAATAAAGCAAAACATGTAGTTGGAGTAAAGTAGTATTTTGTGAGTGGTAAAACACAAACATGAAAAAATAATTTGGATGAAAACGATTTTGTGTAGATCACCAATGATAATTATTTATTATATAAATACAACTGAAAAGAAATTACTTTGTAATGAAGAAGTATTTAATTGTCTGTCTCGCAGCGAACGTCCATTGAATGTTTCCCTGTTTGTTATTCCATTATTGTCTGGTTCAAATCCAGGGGCACATAACTTTTCCTTGGGGCAAGAGAGACAACTTTAACTCTTCTGGGTACAAAGTTACTTCCCTTTAATTATCTTTTAAATATAAAAATATAATTTTTAGGTGGTATGTTTTTTTTTTCTTTTTTGTTACTTATGAAGCCAGTTAATAGTACATAAACTTATTTTTCTAAATTTCATTTTTTGTAAGGAGTGTTCAGTTTGTAAATCTCCTAATTCTTTAAAATAAGGATTCTCTTAAACTATAAAGTTACAACTTTCCTACTTTATCAGTCGGATCAATGTCATCATTGATCGTCCTATCAATGGAGGTTTAAAATATGCAAGCTGCATCATCTATAGGAATCAAGATGTTCCCTGATCACCACATAGTCACCTGTTTGAGTCACAGTCGCAATTGACATTTCAATATTTGGCACTTATGCATAATAGCCCTCCCAACAAAAATCTAAGCTGACAACCCAAATTACGGAAAATGATCAATTATTTTCAATGTTATTAAATGAAATAGAATATTATGTGTAGTCCTCGAACGTCGCCATTTTGAACTGTTTACGTCCATACTAAGATAAATTTGGTGATTGTCTTCCCTTGTCGTGGACGGAACAAGTAATGGCATTCAAACCATCGTAAAATGGTCACTCTCATAATAAATTACTTTGATTTTTTTCTTAAATTCTAGTCAATCATTTTCCATTATTTTTGGTGTCAGCTTAGATTTTTTACTACCAAGTAAGTTCTTCGTAACGTTTTACTGTCAATTTATAAGTGCCCTATATTTTTATTTTCATTTCCCCCGAGCACTTTCGACTATCTCACTCGTCAACAACATATCTATATAATAAAGTAAAGTCAATTGGATTTTCAATTTTTGTCTTCGATCGTTTATTCCTACAAAATCAATATTTCCTTTTGAATAGCCATTTTATTTTATTGAATGCTGGTCTATGTCGCATGAGGATCGAATCTTGGTAACTGGCCCATGATTTGAGAAATTAGTTCATTTTAGCTCTTACTTGAATGGACTGGATGGATGGTGAGAGAAAACAGATCCAAACAATCACTTGGTCAAGCCCTCATTCAAATTCAGAAAAATTTTTCCGACAAATAAAACTTAAAACATTGCATTGATTAACAGATTAACTATTCGTATATATAAGATTTCTTGAGTCTGTATTTTCTAGAATTCATGATTTTTATATAAGATGATTCTAGTTACCTATCTTCAGCAATGCCAAGGTCAATAGTAGGAAAGTTGTGTTCCTTGAGAAGAGCCAGTAACGTTGATCGATTGCTATCACGGATTTTTCCTTGACTCAAAGTATCACCTGGTTCCACCAACTGAAAAAAAAAAAAGTATTGTTTGTTTTAACTCTTTTAAAGGCTATTTAATGCAGGAACATAAAATCTGGATGATTTAAAAACGATTCATAGAAGACAAACGTGATCTATTATACAAAATATATTAGTTATCTCCCCTTATTTGAGATGTTGGCCGCAATAGTGAAACACAGGATAAAGATTAAGGTGCAAACTTTAAAAGAAACGCCAAGGAGAGAACCACGTTGGACACGGAGTGGAGCAGACAGTAACTGTAACTAAAGGGCATCTCATTGTCTCCATGAAAAGGCTGCCCTGAACCAATACACAGATAAGTATACTATATGCAATTTCGGACTTTGACAAACATTTGCCTATTTAAATTAGGGGTGGGACGTAATGGGTGAAAATTTCAGATTCATGCGAGTAGTATTTTTGTGTGTTCATTTATACATAAATAACACTAAACAATCAAATATTTTGAAAATTTTGCAAAATTCAGAGGGTGCAGGCTAAAAATAGCCGTTAGGGCTCCATGGGACTCAAAATCTATCATTTTTCAGTGAAAAAGTGGTTTCATGCGACATTGCAGGTCCTAAAACATCCTCAAAAGCTATGAATGGATATAGATGGTTAAATCTGATATAGTACTTTAATTTAGGACCATTTTCAGGCTGTGAAAGGGTTTTCATGAATGTAAAATAGCCAAAAACTATTGGCCTGCACCTTCTGAATTTTGCAAAATTTTCAAAATGTTTGATTGTTTAGTGTTATTTATGTATAAATGAACACAAAAAAATACTACTCGCATGAATCTGAAATTTTCACCCATTACGTCCCACCCCTAATTTAAATCAGCTTGATATCAAACCGCTAAACCAAATTTTTTATGCTTATTTATATTGAGATACATGCAAAATATGTCAGTTCAAAATAAAATAACAGGAAAACTTATGGATATACTTACTTATCAGTGAAAAATATTAGTGTACACCAAAAATTACAAAAAATAAATAAATAGAATTTTAATAAAAAAAATTTAATTAATTCACTATTCGGAGTCAACAAACTTCGAATGACAAGATCGCATAGCGTCTTCATATTAAAAGGGAGATAATCATCTACGGTATGCGAATGTTGTTCGTAGTTAGTGGATTGCGAACAGTAAATTAATTTTATTTTTTATTAAAATTGTACTTGATAATTTTCTGTAATTTTTGGTGCACATTGATATTTTTCACTGATAAGTAAGTATATCCATACGTTTTACTGTTATTTTATTTTGAACTGCCATATTTCACTTGAGTCTCAATAAAAATAAGCCCCTATAAATTTTCTTTAGCGACTCTTCTCTTTTTGCAGTTTCTATTATCCAGTTTACGTGTGAAGAAACCTTTTTTTGTACTACCTTGTTTGTTTGTCTGTTCCTATAATACAACCAATTGGGTGGTCGTAAAATTCCTGTACTATATCATATTTTAGTTGAATATATTCAGTAAGTAAGTATAGCTACTACTTTATATATCGAATAAATCCCTTCATCTGTGCCTACTTGTCTATATGTAAGATTACTTTTTAACATCTGATAATTATTGTTTTTACTTGATGATTTGAATAACTCTGTCCAGACCATCCTGCTCTACGGCTGAAATCTGGCCGATGAGCATTGCCAACCAATCGAAACTCAATTCGATAACGAGTCTCTTTGTAGCATCGATCGAGTGTCAGTAACCAGCCTGCATCATCGACTGAATCTGTGACCCCCTTCTCTCTGCACTAGTATGTGTCTGACGGCTTTTAGACATTGACTTCCAAACTTATCTCTGGTCAGGTTTCTTTGGAAGTCATTTACTTAATTGAGGCAAGATGCCCTTCCTGATGCCAACCCAATGAGATGATGGATCCAGTTTTTTTTATCAAGACACCATCTCTAGGTGATTGCCCACCAAATATAAAGAGCGCTTGACCAACCGACAAATGATAATTGAGTGACCGGTCGTCTCATTTAAATAAAAGAAAATGTGGTTACTCTGAACAGATAGTAGACCACATCATCGAGTCATGCCTTAAACATCGACCAGCCAACGGCGAAGCCGGCATAGCTGCGCTAGACAACAAAACATAAGCATGGCTTTTCTCAACCGAGTTGGTGGTCTAACAACAGGATGCTGTGAAGCAAACGAAAGAATAAGATCATCACCATCGGTTTAATGTGTGTTTTACCTTCTGGCATGTGTTGGACGACTTTTAGACATTGACTTCCAAACTTAACTCTGGTCAGGTTTCTTTGAAAGTTATTTCCTTAATTGAGGCAAGATTTTTATAGGTCGGATGTCCTTCTTGATGCCAACCTAGTAAGGCGATGGGGACCAGTGTTTTTATCAAGACACCATCTCTAAGTGATCGCACACCAAGGCTAAAGAGCACTTCACCTGCCGCTGATCATAGAAAAAAATATTTCCTTTTTTTTCTGTTTTCAAAGACTGTGGCGCTAACCAAAAAGATGACTTGCTTGTTGTTGTAATTACTTTAAAGTGGAAAATCCACTAGGAGTCACATAAGGTTAAATTAAACAGACGAATGGAAAATTCCATTGAAAATTTTGTAAAATAATGTTTGAAGGTTTCAGAAAAAGTGAACATATATCAAATTCAGAATAAAATTTAGCTAAAATATTAATTTCTAAGTATGGCATTCGTATGGATAATTTTCCGTTTTTCATCCTTAAATGGAAAAATATTCATAACATTTTAAAACTTAAGTAAATGGCTACACATGCTACATGTGCTTTTTTTGGGGGGGGGGGGCTTAATTCTGAATGTCTGGTGTCCCAAATCACAAGACTACAGGGCAGTCAACCATTGGTTGATTTAGCTATGTGGTCACCAAGATAAAAGGCATGATACACAAGTCCATTGCCTCTTTCAAGCTTTTTTACGAGGTAACATGTATGCAAAATCCCTCCCTCTTTTCACCCCATTTTCAGTTGCATCACTTAAACGACAACATTCAATTGTCAACTGCTCCTGTTTTTTTTTTTCTTCTTGGACATGCGCCATCAGATTAGTTTTGTTGCAGTGCGTCTTTGAGACGCCATATGGTCAGTTGTTTATTACGTCTCTACCATCTATGTTCGTCGTGCCCTACACATATTGCTAAGTCCGCTCTTTTCATATCTCCATGTATTACATGGTGTCATCAACAAATACATCCATCTCAAACGTGATTGTATCACGAAGATCAGGAATAATATAGGTACAAGTATCGACTCCTTGAGGTGTCGTTTGAATGCATGATCATAGAGAATGACCTGGATCTTTCTTTTAGCTAAGAAAGATCTGATCATTTATAAAAACAATAAATATGCATGCAAAGATGAAGAAAACAACACTGACCTCGTTTCCAGTGGATAATACTGCAACGGTAGGTTTTTTAAAACACTTCACTTTAAAAACACCAACTGTGGCTAACAAACCGACTTCAGAAGGTCCTAGAAACTGGTTTTTCTTGAGAACTTTTTCACTTTGTGGGATGTCTGACCCAACTGGCCTACAAATATGAAAATCAATAAATAGTCTTTCAACAAAATGTTATGCAATAGTAAATAATCAATCAGTTTGTCTTGGCTTATCCGTTTTACGGCATGTCAGTTTTTTTCAGTTATTTAATAGCAAAATCCAATATATGATTCATTGAAGATACTGCTTTTTTACCTAGAGTAAGGAGAAGTTGGGGTTAATACCTTTCTCAGTATTCATCATCATTGAATTGGTTTTAGAAATTAACTTCCAAACTAAGCTATCTCTGACCAGATCTTAATTAATCCCTCTTTCTCTCAAGTCTATTCTTATCACTTCCTTCCATGTTTTCCTTACCCTCCCCTGCTACCTCAACTGTTCTACATCTACTAACTCAAGAACTCTCATCCATTCTTTCAATATGCCAACAAAGTCTTCTGTTCTGTACACATCACATCAGATTTAATCTTTCTCTGAGTTAATCAGATCCAAGCCTTTTAAACTCACATTACACATCCATCATATTATTCTCATTTCATTTCTCTCCATGCAACGTATGTCCGCAACCCCTACTGGCCAGGTTTCACTTCCATACATCAACATTTTTTTAAGCTTGTTAATATATAAGCATAATTTGGATTATTAGGTTGCGATTTTCATACAAATATACAACAAATAAACTATACCTGATATCTTGTCCAACAGAAGGGGCCTTTGTAATACTGATTTCTACTTCTTCTTTGCCATCCTCAGTTTGCTGAACAAGAACAGTATCTTCAACTTGGACTACTGCATCAGCCCCCATTGGTACAGGAGCTCCTGTTGTTATACGCATGCAATAACCGGATTGGACACGAGTCTGTGGCTGAAAAAGATAGATAAAACAAAAGATGTTAGGATGTTGCTCGCCCAATCAATGGTCGAACTGTGGCATATGTGGATGTTGATGCTACCTTCTGCGACTTGCGTGACATATTGAATGGTGGTTGCGAATGTGCTATCACTGCTCGGTGTTGTGTTACATAGGGAAGGCTCAGGAAGCTGCTGTCAATTCTTACATCCCGGCACATTTTCTTCAAGATTTGGGGCAATGTCTTTTCAGCCTGTGGTCTCTCTGCCATATTGCAGAGCAGAGAGACATAGGCCCTAAACACTTCTGATCTGCAATGGCTTTGGTGTAATGATTTTTTTCCTCTTTTGAACCTGCTTTTGATCAAAGCAATCATCTGTTACTTAGTTAACATCTATGGAGGCTTTCAAGTCAAAGAGGGAAAAAGATAAAGAATCATTTCATCACTTGATTGTTATCTATGTTAATTTCTCCTACTTCATATTCAAATTGTGTCCCCAAGGTCCTGCTGAGTTGCATTGGCTCCTTATTAACTACATATATATCATCAGCACTTACACACTGGTTTATCCGTGTGCATCTACGCTAGGATATTTATCGATATATCAGACATTCCTTCCGATCACCACACCCACATGATCAGATTGATGTGCAGCTGAAAACTAGAGGAAAATATCCCTTCAGCTGTGCTTCATCAGAAACTTTGTATTGGTAGGATTATTGATGTCTTACACGCACAACATCTCAGTTGATTTGGCCATATACAGCGTGCCACCCCTTGCATCGACTCCATAACATGCTTGGATATCCCAGACACTAGGAAGCATGGTAGATTGAGGAATACCTGGATTGAGCGTGTAAGAAGTAAAATTTATATGTATGCACCATGACTGATATCAATCCTATGGATCAGAGCGAATGGAGAGCAGGCGTAAGATGTTGCCTGGTGTTGTGCATCCAGGAGTCCGGCACACTCGTAGCACCTTAAATACCAAAACAGGATGATGATGATCTTTATTTTACGAGTGCATCAGGGCCTTCTGATTGGATAACTTAAAAAATGGACAGGAATGACAAATAGAAACAACAGACATGAGGAATGAAAATAACAGGATCACCGGAAGCATGAACAGGTCACAAGAGAAAATCAATAGTACGTTCATGTGACATATACAGAACAAAACACAGAAGAGGACAAATGAATGAGCCCAATTTCATCTGTTTATATTACATGAAAGCTGTCAGTGATTAGCTGGTGAAATAACTCATCGGCATAGCCAGTGACACTGATTTGCCAACTGACCTTACTATGTTTACACCCAAGCATTTCCAGGTTCATACCAGCTGCATTCGTTTTGAGAAAGCCATCGTCCACTTCTACCCCAGACACAGCACACAAGATGTTGGCGCTTCTCTCAATGAGGATGGGCGTCACCACTGGAAGCCGTGAACCAGTGGTGTGCAAAGGTCTGGTGATGCTCTGGTGATGTCCGGGGCCAACTCCTTGATTGTATGCCCAAAATACTCAAGCTCTAGTACTGAGAAATATTATGAGAAAAAGAGATAGTTTGAATATTATTGGATGCTCTTCCACCCAATTTGGATGCCCAGCCCCACTGCCTTGTTGCCCCCCTCCTCTGCATGCCACTACAGTGAGCAATTCATTTTGCATATTAACTCTACTACAAAAATGATATCACATATTACAATTTACTTTAAAAGGGATTCTCATATATGAATTTAAAACCTTCCATTGGCTAATTTTACTGCAATGCTCATTGCCATAATCTAGAAATTGTTTGTGTAATGAAAATAATAAATCTTAAAGTAGCAATTTGACCGAAACAGTAATTTTTACTTTAATTTTACCTAAAAAGGACCGTCTGGAGGCGAGCATTATTATCCCTGCATTATTCCGAGAAGCATTTTGATCAATGTGCCAAGGCATTGGGTTGTAGAACAGAAATATGAATATTGATCCTTTTGAGAGCTACACGTGTAATGAGATCATCCGGGGATGATCAAAGAAGCAGGATGGTGCATAGGAATTATAATCTAGATGGTAAAGAGATGTAAGTAAGTAGGGGTTTGTGGGTAGAGGTTGCATTTTAAATGTGACTACGATTGTTTTGATAATTTCAAGTTGGGAGGAAAAATGGAAATACAAACATTTGTTTGTTGTTTGAGTTGTTGGATTACGTTATGTGTGAAGAAAAAATAATTTTCAGAATTACGGTCACCGATATCGAGAGAGAATCGGGTGGAAAAACACAACAGAGCTAGACATGAGGTCAAGATGAGTGGGCGTTCTGCCTTTTACTCCCTCCAGCAGAGGCTGGAGAGCTGACTGTATATGTAAAATTGGGTGCGCCAAGAGAATGTCAGTAGGAGAGTTGAAAGTGGACCTTGGGTTTACTTTCAGCAGTCTCGTAACTTTTACTTCCCTTATTTTGTCCTTTAGTCCTCACATTCCATGAGCGATGTTTCTGAGAAAGGTGGAAGAATTGCTGTTTTCTGGGTTGGAACCTATCCGTCTAACTGATCGTTGGCTAGTTTTTGACCTTGAAGTAATTTCTTTCTTAGCTCCTGACATCAAGTGACTTCATGCCTTGTCTGGAGCGAGTTCCATAAAAAAAAAAAATTTTATTTAAAATTATTTTTTTTTTAATTTTTAAACAAAAAAAAATTTTTAAACAAAAAAAATTCCACCTCAATAAAAATGTAAGTTATGAAAAACTTTCTTGTTTTAACTCTCCATTTTCGCTGAAGGAAAAGGCGTCTTCAAACAGCTTTTGCATTTTGGGATCAGTAAAAGAACGAAACATAACACAACACAGTCTCACAGATTGTAGGCAAACATGGAGTTTCTTTGAGCTTTATTCTGGGATGCATTTGGACTTTCCTGCCAAGTTTGATCATGCTCAAACAAGAAATGTTTTCAAGACAAACAAATTTTCACACTTTTATTAAATGCAACAAGATCATTAGTGGTGATCACAAAAATGATAACAAATTAAGATTAGTAAAAAAACGATCAACTTTTATTTCTGCGTTTGTTTGTATTATTTGTTTATTTGCTTGTTTGCATTGATTGTTTACATTGTTTGTTTGTTTGTTTGTATCGTCTGTTTGTATTGTTTACATTGTTTGTTTGTTTGTTTGTATCGTCTGTTTGTATTGTTTACATTGTTTGTTTGTATTGTTTGTTTGTATTGTCTGTTTGTATTGTTTGTTTGTTTGTATTGTCTGTTTGTATTGTCTGTTTGTATTGTCTGTTTGTATTGTCTGTTTGTATTGTCTGTTTGTATTGTTTGTTTGTATTGTCTGTTTGTATTGTCTGTTTGTATTGTCTGTATTGTTTGTTTGTTTGTATTGTCTGTTTGTATTGTTTGTTTACATTGTTTGTTTACATTGTTTGTTTGTTTGTATTGTTTGTTTGTTTGTATTGTGAAGTTATCTAAATTTACAAACTATCATAACATTGAAATGACAATATTAGGATTAGGATCAACTCATTTCATGTGTAGCAGTTATATAATTACGATTTATTTTCTTTTGCGCTAGCATGTTCTCACTCGCGGAGTAATTGGTACGTTGTCCGGTCAGAACACATGGGAGCTGACTATAGCATGGTCGTTTTCACGTCCAATATTAACAAATTCTTTTTCAGCCATCCTCTTAAATAATCTCATTTCTGGCCAATCACAGCCACGTTGTTGTTTCACTGCCCTCCTGGCAAACTCATTAACCCCTATCCTCGAGTGGCCTATGGGCCTTGATAAGTGGTGATTCGTTAGTACATAATAAAGGCACTTCTGCCCAAACCTTTTCCCACTCTTTTTCACCAGTCAGTTTTTAAACGTCAAGTTGACAAGACGTCATATGCCTATCTTGACATTAGCCACAACTTTGGCTAGATGAGACGGAAGACCCAGACACAAACTTATTTTTATGAAACATGCGTATCTACTGACTCAACATATTTTCGTATTCTTGTCTACGTAACTCTTTCCCGACCATGTCCGTTGTGTTGATGAAACTGTATGAATAAAATTGATTTAAATTGTAGAAGTTTTTTCTTATAACCAAACTATGATAACCCGGTTTTCTTCATACCCAGCAAGACCAGAGGATGGATATCTATGCAACAATGTTTTCCTACTTTTGACAAGACTAAAAACATAAGCTGAAAGAACCCTTAAAAAAAAATAAGCTCCACTTATGTTGGCCCAAAGGCCACTCAAGGATAAGGGTTAAAGAGTTTGTCAGGTGAACGGTGAGACAACACCGTGATGATTGGTACGATGGTTGAAACTGGGCAGAATTTGATTATTTAATAAAATTGATTTGAATTGTAGAAAAATAAGTTTGTCCTTATAACCAAACTATGGTAACCCATTTTACTCCATACTCAGCAAAGCTAGAGGATGGATATCTATGCAGCGACCCTTTACTTCATATAACCTCTCTCTCCTACTGACAATAAAGCATATCTTGTTTTTATCGGTTATAAGCCTAAGCAGGGGGTAATGTAGCAGTTATATAATTACAATCTATTTTCTTATGCGTTAGCTTGTTCTCACTCATGGAGTGATTGATATGTTGTTTGGTAAGAACATCTTTTGTATGAGAGGCACTTCCGCCGAAACCTTTCCCACTCTTTTTATTCAGTCAGTGTTTAAATGTCAACATAAGACGTCATATTCCTGTACCGCCCTTAGCCACGACTTGGGCTAAGCAAGATGAAAGATCCAGACTCAAACTCATTTTTATAGTACATGCATATCTACTGACTTAACATATTTTTGTCTACATAACTCTTTCTCGACCATGTCTGTTGTCTTGATGAAACTGTCTGAATAAAATTGATTTAAATTATAGAAGAATAAGTTTGTCCTTTTAACCAAACTATGGTAACCCGTTTTACTTCATACTCAGCAAGGGACAGAAGGATGGATATCTATGCAGCGACCCTTTCCTCATAAGATTCACGACTCTTCTTCATTTATCCTACAAACGGGACATTTTTCTAGAAATGTTTCTGTATTATTTGGCTTATTCAGACGACTATTCTCACCTTGGTTGTTATTTTCACAACATTTCGATCAATGCAATCTCTGACCTTCTTCAGGTTCAGCTTTTCAAACGAACGGACCTATATGGAATTTCAAACTGAACCCTTGACTTAGTCCATACCGGCAGATTGTTCTCATTCTATCAGCCATGACCGGATAGAAGTGTCAATTAATTATTAAGTTATTCTTAGTTAGTAAGGATTGTATCTTTCACAAGATTGTTACTTAAAACCGATTGTTAATCAATGCCTTTATCCATTGCGCAACATGTCCATGTGGACAATTGTAGTAATAATTTTTGAGAGCTTTAAACCTAATCTGGTTTTAGATGCATAGTATTACTACTAATTACTATATATCTCTATTTATATCAAGTTAGGTATGTGCATATGTTTGTTTTAAACTAATTAACCAATCATTATGAATTTTGAAATAGACGTAAGGGTGGGTAATGTGGGATATATTTAGTTTAATTTAATTTCATGCAAGGGGGGGGGGAGGGACAAAAAAGTGTGAAATCTTTCATAAAAATACAGATAACTAATTTCTATGAAATTTTAACAATAAGTATGAGACATCAATTAATAAATATTATTTAAGAGGAATAATATAGGCATAAACTCCCATTTAAAAATTAAAATATTTCAGATTTGCATTGTATTTGATCCATAGTTAGTTAAGCCAAAATTCCACGAATTTCAATTTCTTCTTATGACCACTTAAGCTTAAGCCTTAAATATTAAACATTTTCTAGAATCAAAATCATGTAATGGATTTTGATCAAAATTGGAATAAAGATTCTAGACATAAGGTTTAGTATCATTATATCTCGATTTTAATCTTTGTAAAAGGACATAAAAGTGGTGTAAAACTATTCTGTTCAGGGAATTAATTTTACCCGTCCTGGGACAGGTATTCTTCTAGTATATATATATATATATATAACAATATTTATAAATAAATATTAAAATATTAAATCATTATTATCTACAGACATCAGCGCTTCAAACTTATTACTCTCAAGAGTGTAGGAAGTGACAATTTCAGGCGGTCAAAGGGCGTAAACCCAGTTCACAGACTCAGCCTAGACTCTGCAAGCTATGGCTCTATCGTCACAGCCACCGGGAATTATCACGTGATTAAGGGAAAATAAAGTTCTATTTGTGCCTTGAGAAAGTGGGCAGCAGACAGACTACCGAGAGGGTTCAACAAACGTTTCTGGAACCTTGCTTTAAATATATATATATATATATATATATATATATATATATATATATATACAGTCGCTTCTATAGCAGCACTTTCACTTATTGATGTTGGCAACCTTCATGTCGTTCCTGCTGGTAAGTACATGAAAGAATCGACGAAACCAATGCCAACGACAGAATCAAGCCCGTCAAAAAAGTCGCACCATGCCGAGTCTTACGTATTCGCTTCATTTAAAATGTTAAATGTATTATTTCCAGTCTTTTTTGCAGTAAATCTTAGAAAATGCCTTCAAATGCCCATCTAAAATGAAAGAGCTGAATCATATACTTACGGTGATTCCGGCAGTTGTTTGTCCAATAACCTGTCGATTTCCAGCACCGTCTTTGGCTAGGAATAAAAAATGTCTTCTGATAAAAATCATTTACAAGAAGAAGACAAAGATACTTGTTGAAATCTACATCATTTTTATGAAGCTATTTTTTCTAATTGATTAAACTGCATTTAAATTTCATAAAAGTGAATTGGTGTGTATGGAATGAAATTAACCCCACCATTAGTAATACAATTACAACAAATAATAAAATTTATTAATACCAGTGGTATTAATAAATTTTATTCTCTTATTCTAAATTAACAAGTTGCTTGTTAAGATCAAAGAGAAAACTTCAAATTTTTCTCTTTTGAATAAATTAATGTTGGGATATATTATTTTAGAAAAAATAAATCAAATTTTATGGGTAAACGAGGATTGTTGATATTGTATCAATGATCCTCGTTTACCCATAAAATTTGATTGTCTTTTGTAAAAAGAAAAAACTATTCGATCAATTTACGTGATCTTTGGTATACGATATGTTTTTCATCACGGATACGTACATCAAAGATATTTCTTAATTTTTTTTCTTTTCACGTTGGTCGAATTCTCAACTTGCACCGATTTTAATTATCATTCCAAAGTTGTACGGCGATATGGGAACATTGAGAAAATCCTGCTATTTCTCCAGGCCACGCAAACAATGATGCTCAGGTCCCATTGTACCACCTAGACAATCATCATTTGTGTTGCTAATGTTATCACAGTTTTTCATTCTCTCCAATCCACGGCCTTCTTAATAAAAAAAAAGGGTCTCTCTTTCTTATAGAACAAGGTAGTGAACAGAAAAATGTTACCTAATATACTAAACAGCTAAATTTGATTCTAGCAAAAAAAAAACAACCTTTCCAAGTGTATGTGTGAAGGAGGGAGGGGGTATTTTCTTGAAAATATCATCACGTGCTTCTGTAGAAAAATCAAATAAATGAAGACATCAGATGTAAAAAGTCTTGTTATTTCTTTTCCAATTTGACATGACTCAAAATGGGTACTATTTTCTGTGAAATACTAATGTAATATTTTTTCAACTAGCTGAACCCCGTGGAAATTCCACAGTGTTTTCTACATCAACATGCATAATTTACTGTAAATAATAATATTCTTTTTGAAATAATAAATTTCTGTCAGGGTCAATACCATTAAGAAAAATATTACTCTTTCTTCCGTAAAAATAATTGTCATTCTCAGCTAAATATTCTTAAAATAAATAAAACGAATATGTTTCTTCTTTCTTTACTTATTTAAAATTGTAGCAATTTAATTCTTTTGAAAACAATAAATATTCTGTTTTCTTACCATAAAAATAATTGTCAGCTAAATATTCTTCAAATCAATAAGATAAATGTAATTTTCTGAAATGTATTTATTTAAAATTGTACTTTTTAGTCGATGGGACAATATAATTTGATTTTGGAACAGTTCTTTTTAAAATGGGTAAAGTTGGAATTTTTTACCTTAGCGACAGATTAATCACCAATCACCATCTTTGCTAATTCGTACATACGAACATGAAGTGGCTTAGCGTATTATTATATAGATTGACTTAAAGAACATTCGGATAACAATATTGGCAACACAAATTAACCCTATAACAATGGTGCAGTTAATTTGTTTTTAAATAAATCGAAAGATGACAACTTACCTACCACAGCATAGCCATCTTTAATAGAAGCAGGGAATGGAGGCAATGGTTCTTTTGCGAATACATCCTCGGCCAAATAACGTCCAAGACAATCTTAAGATAGAAATGAAATCATGATGAAAAAAACAACATATTTAAGTCAACAAAATCCTTTTTAAATCTATATAGCCTAAACAAATTTACCTTCCACCAAATACACCATGAACGTAAAAATTTAAAGAGTTTATTTGGTGTTTATAGGTGAAATATGGCAGTTCAAATTAAATTAACAGGAGAACTCTTTGATATACTTATGTATCAAGCAAAAGTAGTTATCTACACCAAAAATTACGGAAAATTATCGAGTAGAATTTTAATTAAAAATATAAATCAGTTTTATCGTCTATTTCCGATTCTCCATTGGCACGAACTAATTTTACTGACTTATCTCCCCTGTTCTCTCTTTTACATGACTGAGAATGAAGAATCAATGGAGAATAGGAAATATAGGATAAAACTTATTTATATTTTTAATTAAAATTCTACTCGATAATTTCCCCTAATTTTTGATGTAGATAAATACTTTTGCCTGATACGTAAGTATATCAAAGCGTTTTCATGTTAATTTATTTTTGAACTGCGATATTTCACCTGTGTATTTCTATCTACAAGCACCATTTATTTTATTAATTTAATAGTGGTACACGTGTCCCAGCGTTGACCAGGAAAATTGAGAAAAATATAAACGGTCAGAAAAGATCGGAGACTCTTTTCACTCAAAATGTTAAGCCTTTATCCATCATCATCATATTTGGGTTAACGTCTGCTTTACATGGTGACATGTGTTGGACAGCTTTAAGAAATTGACTTCCAAACTAACCTATCACTAGCCAAGTTTTTATTCATCCCTATTTCTCTCAAGTTCATTTTTATCACTTCCTATGTTTTCCTTGCCCTTCCCTTGTGAACTGGACCTGCTACCTCAACTGTTCTACATCTACTAACACAAGAACTCTCATCCATTCTTTCAACGTGGCCATGCCATCGAACTCTCCTGTTCTGCACATATCTCCCTATACTGTTTAGATTTAATCTTCCTCTGATGTCATCAGATCTAAGCCTGTCTTTAAGACTCATATTACACATCCATCGTATCATTTTCATATATTTTATCTCCATGCAACGCATGTCCTCAACTGGCCAGGTTTCTCTTCCATACATCATCACACTGATAAAAAAAAAATGTGTAAATAAAACAATGTGTAATTGTTACCCGATGGGGGATGGAATTTCCATTCATTTACGATGTAAGGGCAATAACTCGATTTGTACTTTCAATCTTGTCAATTGCAAAGTTATTTCCCTTGAAGCAATGAAACAAAAGCGATAATTCGTAAAAAATGAGGACTTTATTTTTATTGATCTAATTGTGTGGTAGATTTAGTTTTTTTTAATCGTTTTTTACCAATGAACTCCCAGTGCAAGGAATAAAAGAAGCTAGGAGTACAATGATCCAAAGTGTCCCATCTTCAATCTATGAAAATTCCGGACTCAGATTACATGTGGATTTACCACGAACAGGTAATCTTAAACCTTGTGTCTAACCTCCTGGAGAGGAGGTAAATAAAATATACCTTGAAAATATATATTCTTTATATAAACCCAAATATATATATATATATATATATATATATACAGGGCTTTACGCGCTCCACTACTTTTGGAGCTGCTCCCGCTCCAACACCCAAAATTGGAGCTGGCTGCTCTCACGCTCCCCATTTTAAAAAAGGAGCCGCTCCAGCTCAAACTCCTATAAAAAAGGAGCGGCTCTTTTTCAGTGCTCCATAATGAAAATGTACCTTCTTTCATAAACGTTCTATTCTGCCAATGAGTGGTCGAAGGATAGGAGTGGGGGTCAAAGGATCTCGTCAATATGGGTGGAGATGTCACTTTAAGTGTAAAACCGTAAGATTATATTTGACAAAATCTTGCTAATATTTTGAGATGTGCTAAGGGTTATAGGAGAAGATGTCGGATGAAGCATAGGATTATATGTAAATTTTCGTTTTCTGAGGTATAAAATAGAAATAGAAAAATCCCTGAAGTATTTTAAAACAATTTTAATTTTCATTACATTAAAAACCTATTTTTTCATGGGAGGAAAATTTGACCCGATATTTTTTCTATTTATTTTGGAAGGGAATTTTTATTTGTTTTAAATGTTTTACTCATAAACATTATTAGTGATTCTTTTCTTTTTAAAGAAAACATTTCTCTGGGAGAGGAGAGACAGCCAAGGCAACAATAATCATTGTGTTGTTTAATATTTGTTTGTTTTACAAACGTAACTATATTGTATAATGCATATTATTATTTACCACAGAGAAACGCGCAAGTACTTTCAAACAAATCGATTTATCTATATTTTTTTTCAATAGTACAATTTGGGGCGAAAAAAAACCAAGGAAGTTTATTTTTTAAAGATTGAATAAAAAATATTTTTCATAAGTTGGCCAAAAAATATCAATAAATTGTCAATAAACAATTCAGAGATCCATCTAATGTCTTAAAATGTCATACAAAATATCTGGCCTAGACCTTGGGAGTTGAAAAAATATCGGGTCAAGAATATTTAAAAAATGTTAAGTTAATCTTGTAATGAATGTAGAATGTTATTTTCACTTAACTAGAAAAATGAATGTTATTTTTTTTATTTACATGAAGGAGGACTTTAAATATTAAAGAAGTTAAGATTTATAATATAAAACTTTAATCTTAATGCACTCTCATTATTAAAAATTGGTTACACGCTATTTCCTACACTATCTGGTCCGGAAGTGGTTGATCATTTTACATTAAATTTATATAGAAAAGTGATCCCCCACACTAAAGTCTAAAATATTGGGGGGGGGGGGGTATTCTTTTTTTGCGGATATTTTCCCAGGCTGTTTACATGTAATCGCCTGAAATAAGTAGAATCTCATTTTAATTTTTTGCTAAAATTAAAATACGATAGATTAAACTAAATGATCCAGTAATACCAACTTTTCTTATTAAAAACAATGTTAGAATAAATAAAAGAAATGCATATTTTAGAAAGTCTCGGTTTTATCGTAAAGAAGAACACATCACAAAATAATATGAATTTATAAAAAATCAGTTGAAAATATTTTACAGCGTCAAAAGTATAAACGTTACCAATATACAGATAGGCATTTAAAAGATGTTAATAGATGTATTGTAAAATTTTAGTCAACTTACAGTTTCGAGGCGAAAAAATATTTTTGTCGGTGTAGCAGGAGAAGAGACATTTGCGAAGATACTACATTTTGAACAGCAGACAAAAACACAATTCTATTTTCAAGAGTTATAGCAATATGTGGTATTATTTCGTTGGGGTGGGGAATAATATATAATGGGTAGGGGTCAAATGGCTTCAAAACAGATGTATTTAATTAATTGTTATGAAAACAATCATTTCTTTAGTTATTATTACCCGTAAAAAAATTTTTAATACCTTTCTTTGAATAATAATAATAATAATAATAATAATAATAATAGAAGTAAGATTTAGTACAAAAATAAATTGTCTGTAAATTAAAAGAAAAATCGGCTTATTTATTCAATCAGCAATAAACATCCTTGTTATAAATACAAAAAAAAGTTCAAATCTTTAAGAAAATAACTTCAAAGACATCTATAGACTCACTGGCACATTTGAACACATTTGTTGCCAAATTGTCTCCTGCCTTAAGAAAACTGTGCTATCAAAAATGTAACATGTAGATGTAAAAATCTACTTGCGTCTATAAAAAAACCTGAGAAGTTCAAATGTTCTGTTTTCATGTGTAACTCTCTTGTTCTTTCTCCCTCTCTCTCCCTTCATCTCCCTCTCTCATATACATTTACCAGAGATATAATTTTTTTAAATAACTCAAAGAGTTTAGCTGAGACTTTCTTTTCCTTTTTACTGCTGATTAAAAAACTAATGTTTAAAAAAAAAAATCAAATAATATTGGAGCGAGGAGCGATAAAACCATGCTCTTTAGTCCCAAATCGAGTTGCTCAGGCTCTACTCCCGCTAAATATAAAATGAGCCCTCTTCTCCTTCGCTCCAGCAAAAAGAAGCGAGCTCCTGGAGCACGCTCCTTTTTGGAGGGCTCCGTAAAGCCTTGTATATATCTATATATATATATATATATATATTATTCAAAAGAAGCTATTAGTGATTTATTACTGAAGAAAAAATGCAGTTTAAATCGTCAGGATACTTACTAAATCTGCATATGGCAGACTTAGAATATAATTAATCGTCAGTTTAAGAATGAGATTTACTCAAAACATTGACAATTCCATGGAGTATTATGAGAATTTATGTTGATTACCAGTCAAAGCGCATCAATAAACTATAAAAGACAAAGCAGATGTAATGAATTACCAGAATATTTGATGGTTTCCATTTCAGACACAGGAGTTTCTCTAAGAACAATACCGAGTGCTTCTTCAACATTTATCATTTTATACGGAGATTGGCGAGCCCTGTAAGCCACACGACTAGCATCAACTTGACCTAAAAGAAAAAGTAAAAACAAAAGAAATTTACAAAACATTCATCGTTATTTGAATAAATGTGTGTTTATATAAGTGTATGTCTACTCAGTACATTAACTAGTTTTTAATTACGTTTATTTTCAGTTTAGTTGTAATTTAAGAATTGTTCAAGGATGCACTGTCTGGCGGGGGTTAGAGGTTAAATGTTGAAATGAGAAAATATAGCCAACTTAACTCAGAGCATTAGATTGTAATATATTGAGGTGGACAAGTAAGCTAGTTCTGAATAACTGTTATTTTCCATTTAATTGTACCTTGAGAATTGTTCAAGAATGCACTTTCTGGCAGAATCGGAGGTTAAATAGTTGAATGTGGGAATGAGAAAATATAGCAAACGGGATCAGATAAGGAATTAGATTATCAAAGAAGGAAGAGGAAATTTGTTAAATGATAATTCAGCGAGTGGCTAAGAAATGAAGCAAGGCAGACACAAATTAAGATGAGCTCATAGATCAAAACAATTAAGGGTCTCTCGTTTTCTAACCCATTGATGTGATTGTATGTGACACCTGAAATGAAATTCCATCTGTTAAAATACTAAAAGAATGGAGTTTGTTTTATTTATCTCACTTGGCTAGAATGAATTTTCTTAATAAGTTTAAATGTAGCTTCTCCAGCAGTCTGCCCAACCCATCATCATTAGATGATTAATGTAAGTAGAAATGCATAATCCTTGTTGTGTGACCTATGACAAATCTGGCTAGGATGAATTCTTGCATTTTTTCCCCCCACTATTACCCCCTAAAATGTGTATTCATCTAAAACTAGAATTTATGTATTTTCAAGTTTCAGGCTAGGGTCCCAACACGTTTGGATATTCCAGGAACTAGAGAGTGTGGTAGACTAAAAAAGACATGGTTCAAGTGCATAAGAAGTGATGTAACGGCATGCAACCTGGCTTAAGTCAACCTTTTGGACTTCATGGATAGCAGAGATAAGATATTGCCTGGTTTTTGCCTACCTCAGTATCCGGTCCTATATTTCCCACAAGGGATGGAATTATATATTTTTTGATTTCCAGAAATAGGAGAGTGCATTTCCTCGTTGGCTAGTAATGTTTCAAGGGAGATGACTTGGATATGGTCCAAGGGAGATAACCCTGATAATTCTGGTTATATACATGCAAGTTATTTAAATACCAAGACTTTATCGAAGCATTAGTTACTAAACAATTGAAATTTAACACTATCAAAACATTTTTTTTTTAAACTTTCTCTTACATATGCTAGTGCCTATTTCTACATCAACACGTCCACTTTAGCAAAGTTCCCCCAAACTTCAACTGAAAATTACAAAAAAATATTTTAAAATAGACTAGCCAATATTTTTCTCAAAAAATCAACAAACACTTATTTCTCTTTTTAATTTTCTTCAAGTCTTAAAAGTAAAACTATGGACAAATATTTTGTAAAAAAAAAAAAAGAAAAAAAAAAGAATTTACATTTGCGCATAAAAAGGCACATGTGAAATATGGCAGTTAAAAATAAAATGACAGCAAAACTTTACGAAGTACTCACTTGGTATTGAAAAATATTACCGTACACCGAAAATTACAGAAAATGATCAAGTAGAATTTTAATAAAAAATAAAATTAATTTAGTGATTTTATGCTGTTGACGCCAAGGGGAGACAATCAGTGAATCTTGAGTCATTAACTGAAGAGAAAATTTGATAATGGTGGACTACGATGCATAGTATTGATTTACTCCTCTCCAGGAGTTAGGTACAAGGCCAGTTTTTATCTTACTCCCACAAGTAAGATGTGACCCAAGGTCGGGTCGGGAAAGTAGCCATATTTCACAGGAGTCTTTTTATTCACAAGCACCAAAAATTTAAAGAAAATATATTATGTTTATTCATTAAAATTTAAATATGTTTTTTTTATCCACTAATGAGTCACAACTTATCAAGGCTCAAAGGCCACTTGAGGATAAGAGTTAATGTGTTTGTCCAGAGGATTGATAACAATGTTTGGGACTCGGCAGAGTTTGATTATTTAAGTGGACGGCTCATCAAGAATCTTTTAACATTGGACTTGAAAACGACCATGCTGTAGTCAGCTGGGAAGCAGCCCCATGGTATTGTGCTCCACAGACGGATAGTTCTTGGAAAGAAACTTTGCTCATGTAAGCTCCATTTAGTTTTAGGTAAAGAGATGAAGATGGGAAAATTATTTTCAGTGGTTGTAGCTAGACGAGTTTTTGTTGTGAATATTTTACAGGGAGGGAAACCATAGATTGGAGCTCAGTCGAGCACCTACCATGAAAATAACGATAGAGTAGAGAAAGACTAACGATCTCTCTTCTGTGAGAAAGAGGCTATAGGAAAGAGAAGAGGACATCCCCCACTAGATTTCGAAGTCAGTTTTGTACTCTGTAAATCTTTAAGACGATTCTTTTTTTTTTTTTTTTTTTAAACAGAAATTTAATTTAAAGTTAAAAAAATAAACAAAGGATTTCTGCCATTTAGCAGAGAACTTTCATCCGTTTCAAGATATTTTTAACAAAAGAAGGTTCGGTGCTTATTTATATTGAGATACATGCGAAATATGGCAGTTCGAAATGAAATAACAGAGAAAACGTATACATATACTTATCAGTTGAAAATATTAGTGTAAAAAATTACATAGATTAAGCAAGTAAGATTTTAATTAAAAATAAAATTAATTTACTATTCGGACTCCACGAACTCCGAACGACAAGAACGCATGGCGTGTTTATATTAGAAGAAGAGAGAATCTTCTACGCCACGCTGGCTTGACACGAATGCCATTCAGAGTTTGAATATTAATTTTATTTATTACTAAAATTCTAGTCAATAATTTTCCATAATTTTTGGTGTACACTAATATTTTCAACTGATAAGTAAGTATATCCATAAGCCGTCCTGTTATTTTATTTTGAACTGCCATATTTCGCATGTATCTCGATATAAACAAGCCGCGCGTGCGTGGTCCCCCTCTGTATGTGACTCGATGTGGCGAGTGTAAAATGCAATAAATTTGGGGCATTTTTTACCCCCTGGGGGTGCGAACCAGAATTTTTCTGAGGTCAAGGATGCTCATTTTATATCCAGAACAATTGCCTCTACAGTTTGGCCAAGTTTCAGAAAAATTGAATGGATGGATCAAACGTTATGGGAGAAAAGGGTTATTTTTTGCCATTTTGGGGGCTTTTGACCTCCTGGGGGCGTGAACCAGATTTTTTCCAAGGTCAGCGATACTTATTTTCTATTAGGAACAATTGCCTCCACATTTTGGCCAAGTTTCAGAGAAATTGAATGGATGGATTAAAAATTATGTCATTTTTTGCTATTTCGGGGCCTTTTGACCTCCTGGAGGGCTAACCAGATTTTTTTTTCAAAAATCGGAGAATGTCACTTTCTAACCTGACCATAGTTACAACTTCATGCAAAATTTCAGAGAAATTCAATGGATGGTTGCGGAGAAAAATCCGGACGGACATGCCTCAAACCATAAGTCTCCCGATTTTATAAATCGGGGGACCAATAAGCACCGATGGTTTTCAATATGTGTTAAACTCTAAATGAAATTCAGAGATTGGATTTTAATTCCAGATTAACGACATCAATATTTAAAACAAAGATTCAATATTAAATTCTAACTGAATGCTTTCATTTTTGGAGTTTCAAATTACTGTGTAAATTACATTTATATTTCAAATACAAGCCTAATTATACTTACTTTCATTAGCACAATGCATATGAGGAGTCGCGTACGGGTGGTTTAATGGCTGCTGCTGGTCATGATAAATACGGTAATTATGAGGCGGGGTTGGCTGGTTCACGCACAACTGAAAATAAAAACAAAATATACGTTTCAGAATGTTTGATAATTTAGATTCTTTGGACTATTATTCTACCCGATCATGGCTGATGGAACAAGAACAATCTACCCCCATTGATTACATAAAAGGGTTCAGTTGGAAAAACCATATAGATTCCCAAGTTCGACAAGATGCACCTGAAGAAAGTCAGAGGTTATATTGGACAAAACGTTGTGAAAATAACAACCAAGATGAGAATAGTAGTGAGAATAATCCAAATAATCTAAAAAGTATAACTGCAAACACAATTTTTTTTCATGATTAGAGATTTTTAAAACAGGATGAAAATTATTCACAGCAATTTAGCAATCTATTAAAATTGAACCGTCCAAAAAATTATTTGAACATCGTTATTTAAGAAGTGAATTAAAAATGAATGTAAGCTAATTTTTTTTTTTTTTTTTATGTGAAGAAATTCATCATTTTTAGCCGAGAAACACATTTTATAAATATATGGTAGTCACTTAAAAACAAAGGGAGATAAGTATGTTGTATGTAAATGTACACTAGTAAGAAAATCGGCGCTTGTGTTGATAGGATGTCAACTGCAAGGGAGGTAACTACGTTAGACAAAGCAAATAAGCAGATTTCGAAGAGACAATTTGGGACGCTGAAAACGTACGCAACTTATTAAACGGTAGTTGTCAAGTTTGTTTAAACTTATTAGACGGCAATTTTAATTTAAAATATAATGCAAGAACACTATACCTGAACAATGATACTTCGGGTTCATATATAAGATCCATTGCTCTTTCTGCTTCTCATAAAGTCGGTTCTCTCTATCGTTCAAAACACTTTCTCACACCTGAGGCTATTCTCTATCTCTACAAATCTACTATCAGACCACGTATGGAGTACTGTTGTCATATTTAGGCCGGTGAATTTCTGTCCCATTTGAGGGTTCTTGATAAGGTGCAGAAACGTATCTGTAATTTGATTGGCCCCCCACCCTTTCTTCTTCTCTGCACCCTTTCTCTCACAGATGTAATGTTACTAATGTCAGTCTTTTCTATAAATACTATTATAATATGCGTTCTTAAGAATTGTATGAACTATTCCCTACTTCCTTTGTTCCAGCTCGTTTGACTCATTGGTCTAGATCAATTCGCTGTTTTGATACCTCATTGTAATACAACTTCCTATTTCAGTAGCTTCTTTTCAATAACTGCAAGCTTGTGGAACTCTCTTCTTGCTGACTGTTTTCCTCCTACCTATAGCCTTGGTCTTTTCAAGACTAAGGCCAATAGGCATCTCCTGTCTTGTTAGCTCCTTATATCAAGTGGCTTCATGCCTTGTCTGTGGACGATATTAGTTCACAATTTTGAACCGTCGATTTTATGCATATCTTTTTTTTTTTTTTTTTTTTTTAACTTTGGTTGTCAGTCTTGTCTTCATAAAAACACTGACTAGATTTCCATTCTTTTTTTTTTTTTGTAGAATTATTGACTATAGACAGTTTTGAACCTCCATATTTGTAGAAGAAACAGAGTTCTCCTTAGAGTCCGCGCCGAAAAGACAAATAAGGAGATTTCAGACAGGTAGGGGGATGGTATAAAAAGGTCAGAAACAAATTGAATGATTCAGGATTCAACTACGAGATAAGAGAAAAATAACACATAAATAATTTTTTAAAAAAGAAGTGGAGAGCATGGATATCATACTTACTTTATCTGAAATAGAAATATTTGATGGCAACACAATAGTGGGGCTGTTGACCTCTTCGTGGCTCGGTTGATTCACTTGGTTCTGGATTTGTTGGTGAGTGACGGTGATTTCTTCGTGATTGTCTTTTATTAAATTAATAGCATGTGGAATCGTACCAATCACAAAACTAAAACATTCCTATGGCGAGAGAGAGAGAACAAACATTAGCATTTGGTTTTAGTAGATTTCAAAATTATATTCTAATTCATTTCATTTTTTTTATTCAGGTGATTGAACAAAAATTTAGAATTGTTGTTGGGTTTGTTTCAAATATAAATTGAAGAGGTAAAAAAGATTGGATCGTCCCACTCTCTTCCACTTGAAGTAATGGAATCAGCCCGATGAGAGTGGGGCTAGAGCAGGAATTATAAATTTAGAAAACAGATATGCATACTGTTGTGATGGGATACCGGACTCCCCTCAGTCACTAAAAAAATGAACTAGTCTGGACAATAAATATGACTACATACAGTATGGGCATTTCGATTGTATTCTGCTAAATCTATTGGATTACATGTAGTTACTATTGTGGGAATAAACCGTACTATTTTAAGACCTTTACACTCTTGTTATTTTGTTATTTATAACTACTTACTAAGTTATATCACAGACATACATCTATTCTTTATCCAATTATCAATCTATGGTTTTATGTATTTATCTCTTCTCTACATATACGAGGCCTGTCTAAAAGTTATCCGACCTTAGGCCAGAAAAAATATTTAAAATACGTGACGAGGTTGGCATCCTAATCCCCTTCAAAGTAGGCCCCTTGTGCTTGCACACACTTAGCCCACAGATTCATCCACTGCCGGAAACACAACATATATATATATATATATATTTTATACCATATCCAATCTTATGAAGGACAGATTTAAATCGTTTCACAAAACTTGTTTTTTATTCAGCATACAATTGTTTCAGCTTTCACCAAGAAATATGTAAAATGCTCCTGTGCATTTATTTCTTGGTGTAGACATCCTCAGTTCTAATTATATAAAATAGAGTATAAACAATGAAAAAACAAGGCAAGTAAATCCTAAATTACAATCAGTCTTCATTATAAGCATAATATCCTTGTTTTTTGTTTGTTTTTTTTCAAATGGAACTATGATCTCAATGTGTCCTAGTCGCAAAATATACACATTTTATGCTTTTTCGTTGTTTGTATTTTAATCATTCATCATCAGCTTACATATTGATCTCAATACTCCTAAATTAAGATATATAGTTTCACTAACGGACAGAAAAAGGAAATAATTGGACGAAACAACAAACGATGGTTAGTGAAAATATATATCTTAGACAAGGTCCAAAAAAGAGTCTCTAATCTAATAGATCCCTCACTATCCACCAAGCTTCAGTCCCTGTCCCATCGCCGCAATTTTTCATCCCTGTGCTTGTTTTACATGTACTTCAATGGAATGTGCTCCAATGAACTGGCTGCTCTGGTGCCTCCTCAACATAAATACACCTGACCAACTCGACAATCAGTTAAATCCCATCCATTCACTGTGGAGGTCCCGAGATGCCGGAAAGCTTTCTACTCTAATAGCTTCTTTCCTCGAGCTGCTAGTCTTTGAAACTCCCTCCTGGCTCCCGGTTTCCCTGGCTGTACCGACATGCAGAAATTTAAATGTAAACAAATATCTCGCCGCACAACTTCTCTCTTAGGATGCCCTGCTTAATCTCTGGCCTCTAATCCACAGTATCCCCTTACGTCTCAGTGGCAGTCGCCTTATCTGGATTCAAGTTAAAAAAAAAAAATTTTTTAAGTATTTTAAAGGGTTTTTAAGATGGGCAAAAGCTCCCGCTTGAAAATTTAAATATACCAAATTGAATTTGATCCATAGTTATTAGACATCAATTAGGTAAGATTCCCTGAATTTCAATTTCTTCTTAAGACCCCTTCAGCTTAAGACTTAAATTTTAGACATTTTCTAGAATCAAATGATTTCATGGATTTTTATCAAATTGGAATAAGGATTGTAGACATAAGGTTAAGTAACGTTATATCTTAACCTTATGTCTACAATCCTTATTATATATTTTTATATTATTTATTATATATTTAAGATTAAAATAAAGTAACGTTATATCTTTATTTTAATCTTCATAAGGGAATATAAAAGTGGTGCAAAACTGTTCTGTTTGGTAAAATTCATTTTACCAATACTGGGACAGGTATTCTTTTAGTATATATCTAAAGTTAGATATGTGTATATTTATATATATATTTATATGTACAGAAGTTGTATCTAAACTAATTAACCGATCATTATGAATTTCAGAACACAGCTGCTAAGTGTAAAGGTGGGTAATGTAGGATATATTTAGTCTCATTTAGTTTTATGCAAGGGGGTCATGTAAGCCCTTTGTAAAAATTCAGATACCTCTGATTTTTGTGAAATTTTAACAATAGGTATGGGACATCAATTAATAAATATTTCCCAAATTTCGGTTTCATAGAAATATATAAACATATACACATATCTAACTTCATATAAATAGAGATTATTCCTATATTGGTGCATGATTGGATTGTATAAAAATAAAAATAATTCTAAAAGCTATTTATTACAAGAAGAATAAGATATTTTTCTTCTTAAAAAACAAAAACATATAAAAACCAAGAACCATCTTAATAAAAAATCTCTGAAAACTGGATGAAAAGTTGGCGGTAAATAGTAGGCATATTCCGTACATCACTTTATCATCATCATCCAGTTTTGGTATTTAAGTAGGGGTGGGACGTAATGGGTGAAAATTTCAGATTCATGCGAGTAGTATTTTTTTGTGTTCATTTATACATAAATAACACTAAACAATCAAACATTTTGAAAATTTTGCAAAATTCAGAAGGTGCAGGCCACTAGTTTTTGGCTATTTTACATTCATAAAAACCCTTTTACAGCCTGAAAATGACTCTAAATTAAAGTACGTTATCAGATTTAACCATCTATATCCATTCATAGCTTTTGAGGATGTTTTAGGACCTGCAATGTCGCATGAAACCACTTTTTCACCGAAAAATGATGGATTTTGAGTCCCGTGGAGTCCTAACGGCTATTTTTGGCTTGCACCTTCTGAATTTTGCAAAATTTTCAAAATGTTTGATTGTTTAGTGTTATTTATGTATAAATGAACACAAAAAAATACTACTCACATGAATCTGAAATTTTCACCCATTACGTCCCACCCCTAATTTAAGGTGCTGTAAATGTCCCGGATTCCGGAGTGGCACACTGTTCATGGCCAAACCACCTGAGACGCCAAGCACGTGAGGCATCCAAATTCTACCAATACCAAGTTTCTGATAGAGCATGGCTTAAGGAATTGTCTCCCCTAGTTTGCGTCCACACATCCACCTGATCATGGCACAGTCATTACGCTGAAGCCGTCAGAAAACACTTGTCGGATCTTTTTTTTTATACTCACAAACAAAAGAAAATTTCCATCAACAAATAAAAAACTCAAAATGACTGTTTTTAGTCTGTCAGGCATAAAAAAATTCAATAGACTAAAGAATAATCAGATCTAGAAATAAGATATAAAATTATTTTTCTTACATGAGAAGCCTTCTTGCTTCCAGGTAAGTTTATGATTAATGTCTTGCCTCGGATTCCGCAGACTAATCTGAAAACAAATACATCAAATCAAATTTATTGGGAAAAATGCCAAAGTGCAACAAGCCATGTAAATAGCATATAAATGTTTGCAATATCTATAAAAAAAAATTATTTTTTAAATAAAAACATAAATAAATAATAATAATAATAATAATAACAATAATAATCTCTATATATAAAAGTTAATATATCTACATATAATCTATAAAAAAAAAAAAAAAATCTTATGTAAAATTTACCGGGGAAGACAATGGAAGTGTTCATGAATTTCTAAGTGCACTCTTAAGAGAGCTATGAGGGCATAACCGTGGCCTACGTTATATAGTAAACTAAGGCCGGTGCATTAAGTCGATATTTTCTGATGATTTCATTGATAGTGGTTCTTACTCCCATTATCAATCAGGACCGGAAGTGAGTCATAATTTAACGCACATGCGTCCATCTGTAATCAGAGATTCAACTCCATAAAATTATTCATTCACTTGGAAATCATATTTAACTTATTGTGACTTTATTTCTCTTCCAAGAACACGGCTACCCTCATAAGGATTATTCATTCACTTGGAAATCATTAACTTTTTCCTTTTTCAAACGTATTTCCTTTTTTATAGATGTCAAGCGCGAAATAGAATTTTTTTTAAATCCGACATGGTGTTCAAATATTAAGCCATTGCATTATATTACAACGGCCGTGATTAAAGTTCGAATTTCAAGTTTTAAAAAAATAAATTAGAATTTTATTTTGAGATAAAAAAAAAAAATTTTAGATTAATTAATAAGTTTCATCCAAATCCCCCCCCTCCCCCCCCAAAAAAATGACTGTTTTAATTTATTACAAATTTTTACTATATTGTAAAAAAAAAGACTTAGTTTGGGGAAAAAAAAAACAAAAAAAACACACATTTTAATTTATTTCAATAAATGTTCGATTAATTAATTTGAATTATTGATATTATTAGATATGTGCAAATATTAGAAAACCGCGTCGTATTATTTCTGCAATGTTTATTTAATTTGAGAACTTAAGTTTTCTTCAAGTTATATTGATTTTATTAATATGGAATTTAAAGGCTTTTTTTTCATGATATATGAACTATATTTTAAAAGATTTTTTTATTGTTAACATCTACGATGCTTTATTTTCATTAAAAAAATACATTCATGCATTTTTTAGTACCCTGTGATATAACTTTAGTAAAGGTGGTTTTTGTTTACACGAAATAATACATTTGCACTGGGATTTCTAATAAAGTAATGTATTAATCATATTCCATGATCGTTAATTAATAAATACTGAAAATTTCATTAAAATTGGTTGATTTCCTGAATTTTGATGAATTTTTAATTGAAGGAAGGGGTCAAAATGTCTCTTGTCTGACTGTTCGACAGATCTCGTTTGTTACTTTACAGCATAATGTCATTTTCCAGTTAACAGGACTTAGTTTACAATGGCCGTGCCTTCACCCACTTCTTGCCTTTGGGGCAGAGGCATAACCTCATTATCTATCTATTAATAAAATTATGAGACAACTTAATGTGTTTCTTGTCTACGATTGACTTGGGGACGTATGGTAGGCTTGTTCGGTAATAAACAGGCGGGATTAGCTCACCCCCACCCCCCACACACCGTCCTCAAAATTTTATTTTCAGAGATTCAACAGTTTCGTCAATTATTTGGAAAGATAAAACGTAAGTTTGTATTTATTGTCATTTTTTCATTAATAGATATTATTTAATAAGTTTAAAACAATTATTTATTAATAAATAAGTAGAATTCAAATATAACATTTTCTTTCGAAATTTAATTCTATTTATTTATTAATAAATAATTTTTAATCTTTTAACTTTTTTTCAATGAATATTGTCAGTGTAGTCATTGATTTTAATTTACCTCATTATCTATCTATTAATAAAATTATGAGACAACTTAATGTGTTTCTTGTCTACGATTGACTTGGGGCCATATGGTAGGCTTGTTCTGTAATAAACAGGCTAGACATTTTGATGATTTTTCAGTAAAGAAAGGGGTCAAAATGTCCATAGTCTGAATGTTCGACAGATCTCGTTTGTTACTTTACAACATGACGTCATTTTTCAGTTAACAGGTCTTAGTTTACTATATTATGTAGGCCACGGCATAACCCCCTTAAAACTTCAAATATATCCTATTTTAATGAAATTTAAAATCATATGCATAAAATTTTACTGGGGAAGACAATAGAAATATTCAAAAATCTCTAAGTGCCCTCCTAACCTAAGAGAGCTACGTGGGCCGAACCTCCTTTAAAATTTCAAATATATCCTATTTTGATGAAATTTATATCATATGCATAAAATTCTCTGGGGAAGACAATGGAAGTGGTCTTGAATCTCTATGTGTTGAATATATGTGCCCCCCCCCCATCTCTAAGTGATCCATATGGACAGAACCGCTTTAAAACTTCAAATACGTATATCGGATTTTAATGAAATTTAAACCATATGTATAAGACACTAATTCAGAGAGTTTTCGAACACTGCAGCTTCTTGCAACTATATTAGGTGAAATGGGAGGGGGGGGGCAATAAAAACAAAAAAAATTAATATGGTGTTACGAGCATAGTTAAAAAATACATAGTAGTGATCCTCATTCAATCCCGAACAATGTTGGGTTTTTCTGCATTTTTTTTTTTTTTTTTTTGATCATTTTCCTTTTGATATTGTTCTTTGAGAAATCACATTTCTTAACTTCTGTCAAAAAGATGTTTTGATTAGCCCATTTTCTCCTGTGGCTCATGTCGAAGATTTGACTAAAGAAGAAATTTCGGACTTATGGCAGACCGCGCAAAGGGTCTCTGCTGTTGTTAAGAAACATTTTTCCTGAACTACCCTTTCCTTAAAACACATATATCCGATTTAAATGAAATTTAAACCATATAAGAGGTTTCCAACATTTCAGCTTCTTCCAAATATATTAGGGGGCAAAACGGGAGGAGGGGGACATTAAAAGCAAAGCAAGTAATAGTGTTATGAGCATAGTTAAAAAGTACATAGTAGTGATCCTCATTCAATCCCGAGCAACGTCGTGTCATCCTGCTAGTGTACAATAATACCGATTTTTTTTTTTGTGTACTAGGTATAAAAGAATATACTTAATCTTAATATCTAAAGTTGTAATAAATAAAATTAATATAAACAATTTTTCATGTTTCCAAATTTTTTAGATGAGGATTGATAATTTGTATTATTCAGACTACTATTCTCATCTTGGTTGCTATTTTGCTCAGTAATTTTGAACCAATGAATTTCTCCGACGTTTGTGAAACTCAAAACTGATTGAAATGATTGGATTTTTTTACAGTAATATGCTACTACAGATTTTATGATTCAGAATTTTTCAGACAAGGATTGATAATTTGGATTATTCTGATTCTTGGGTGTTTGACATCAAAGTGAACAAACACCTGTTTTCAAGACTTCCACCACCCCTGCGTAATTTGGAAAGAGAGGGGGGGGGGGTAAGATTTCATCTAGATGGTAGATGTACTTGCTGTCAAATTTTGTAAAAATTAAACGAATTTGCAGAGTAAGTAACTCCATTATTTTTTTTTATCTTTTTAATTGCTTCTATTATTCCAGTCACAAAGAGAAGAAAAGAACAATATCTCTACAACTGTGACTATCACCACTGCTGAGAGACGTCACTACCCAATGAGCTAACCACTTACAACGTGTCAAAGAGAGAGACGAACAGCTGTTTCTGTCAATAGCAATCTGTGGGGACCGAAGAATTACCCATCCAATGTTACATATAACATCAGAATATTTTTCTTAATTTGCTAATGAGTCAACAATTATCAAGGCTAAAAGATTGATAATTTGGATTATTCAGACTACTATTCTCATACAGTGTAAAGTCCACTCATAAACTCATACAGACACTCCAAACCAAAAAACAAAAAACAAATAATAAAATCACCGCTTCACTTGATGTTGAAAGCTTATTTGTACATGTTTCAGTACACAAAACAATTGATATTATTATTGATAACATATACCATAAGCTATTCTTCCCTCCACTTAAAATTAATCGTAAAACACTTAAAAATTAATATTGTCCAACTTGTCCCCTTTCTACGACCATAATGGAAACATCTATACCCAAATCAATGGCGTTTCCATGGGATCAATTCTTGGACCGACATTCAGTAATTTTTACATGGTCAACCTTAGAAATAAAATATTTAATAGAATTACTAAACCCTCAATTTATGCCCGTTGACGATATCCTTATTTTAGCAGACAATAACGATGAGATAAAAAAAAAAAAACATTTTTCAAAATACTTGTTATTTTGCTGTCATACTCTTATCATTCCGATGCATTTCGATAACAAACAAGTGTAGCAAGAGTAGATGTTAAAAATAAGGTTAAAAACGGAAAATTCCATGTTAGGTTAGATTAAGTAAGCAAATGGAATTTTCTGTTAGAGCTCAAGTTAGAGGTTAGAGTTATGTGTACAGAAAGTTGTGTCATATTAAGAAATGGCAGTGAGATCGATTCTGTCTTTTTAGGTATTCAGCGTCAAAGCAAGTGTCCGTCTGCCACCACCCCTACGGAGGTTGACCGGACAGATGCAGCTCATATAGATGTACTTGCTGTAAATTGGTGTAAAAAGTAAACGAAATCCCAGAGCAAGTAATGAAGTTGTTTGTTGTTCTTTTTAATTGCTTCTATTATTCCAGCCATAAGGAGAAAAGAAAAGAACAACATCTCTACGACTGTTACTGTCACCACTGCTGAGAGACATCACTACCCAATGAGCCAACTACTTACGTGTCAAAGACAGCAACATGGATTAGAAATCTGAACAAAGGCATATCAGCTCAAAGCCGTGTATGGAAAAATAATAATTAGCGGTCAAAATCACTCACTCACTCACTATCAAGGTTTATCGTCTATCTTCCCTTCAACAAGAGGTTCAATGCTGTCTAGCTGTCCTTATGCTAAATCTTCAGTGATCACGATTGTCGGAACTGACTGTGTCCATTTGCCACTGTTTATGGTCTTGCCTGATGATGTCTTTCCATGTCTTCTTAGGGTGGTCGGCTTTTTTTTTTTTTTTGCAAATGCTGATAGACCCCTTGCTTTTTTCAATATGACCAAACCAGTGAAGATAGTTTGCCCTTATTAGGACATCAAATTTTGGAATGGCCAATTTCTCAAGTAGAGTGTCTGATCTAATGTTCTGGATCTGGTCTGGCTTTACGTTACATATGCCCTGTCATTTCTCTGGAGTCGGGCAAGTGAAGCCTGGGTGAGGACCCAACGCTCACTGCCATACAGCATCACACTTCTTATGCAGCTATTATAGACCCTACCCCTGGTAATAATTGGGTAAAAATACAAAAACAGTCATTTTGAAGAGAAATGGTAAAGCAGAAACATTCCTTTGTCCATTACATCAATAGGTCGAAAACAATGAGCACCACTGCTGAAAGACATCACTATCTATTAAGCCAATTACTTAGATATCAATGAGAGACTGCTGGTTTCTGTCAATGAAAACATTATGACACCATTTAGTGAGGATAAAAGAACTCTCCACACAATGCTACACAAGTATTTTTTTTTTTTAATTTTTAATTTTCATTATTCCATGATCGTATTTTACTTATTTACTTATTCCAGGATTGCGTTCTGTGTGCTGCCATTTTGCCTGTCTCCTTATTTAAACTACATCTTATGTTAGGTTACCCGTCTCGAACACTAACATAAGTAAGATGGGAATAATAGCAACACTCTGTACTTAAAGGAAGAAACAGAAACATTTATTTACTGACTTGGTTACAACACAAGGTACTTGGCTTCAACCGTCATTTTTTGTTTTGTTTTTATTTTCTTATCTTTCCGTTTTTGCTGGAGATGGGGCATCCTACCGGATGCCAGACATTCACCAGCTATTTCAGACACTCCAGCCTAGAGATCTTTTTAAGATTCTAACCATCCCTTTAAGTGCAATTGTTTGTATTTCTCTCGCACTCGCTTCACCGGGTATACTCGCCAGATAGCTTTTGAAATTCTTTTTCATTAGATCTGTTGCTCCTATAATTATTGGTATGATGGAGATTTTCCTAAGATTCCAGTTTCTTTTCATGTCGTACATAAGACCTTGGTATTTCGTAATCTTTTCCCTTTCTGCTTGTTTAATCCTGCATCATTGAGGCTGATTAAAGGGAAGCAACTCGTCTTGAGTTATTTCTCTGGATGGATGAGTCAGAAGTAACGGAGCAGTCAAAAAAAATATTTCTTATGTATCTTGTGGCGCTTCAGCATGAGGTTCTCAGGGATGCGAGTAGCCAATAGCAAAAAAAAAAAAAGCTGAATGTGAGATAAATTTCCCAACCTGGGGAGCCACTACTCCCGTGTGTATGTGTGTGTTTGTCTAGAGAGGGTAGCGTAAAAAAAACAACTAAAAACAACTTGGATGACGTGCTAGTCATGAGTAGTAAAATCACATTTAAAATAATTTGAAAAATGTTTAATTAATGAAATATTAATCTGGGTAAACAGAAACCGGCAAATTTACAAATAAGTTAATCAGATTAACAGAGCTGATAGATTCATTTTTCAGATTATTTTTTGCTTTCAACTTTCTTAAACAACTCCAATTAGTTTCAACTAAGAAAGTCAAAATTAAGAGAAAGACATAGCGTGTGCATGTGGGGGGGGGGGGGGGGAGAGACAGGAAGTCATTCTTTGATGAAACAAAAGTCATCTAATTCCTCTACACCTTCATGAATCATTTGAAATTTTAGTCTTCATGGAAAAATTAATATTTTCAGTTTTCAGAGGGAAAAGGAAGGCAAGACAAGATGGAAAGAAGAAGAGGGGAAAAAACAAAGAAAGATAAAGCAAGAGATGGAGAAAGAGAAATAAAATCTAGCGAAATAGAAAATTAGGCTCGAGCACTTTGGCAGAAATCAGCCCATTCTTATTTCAAAAAAAAAAAAAAAGAGGAAGGAAAAGAGAAAGAGAAATAACATCCAGCCAAATAACGACAAAAAATTAAGGAGGTAAAGCACTAGCGATTTGGCAGAAATCAGCCTTTTTTATTTTCAGGGATATGAGTGGCTAATGGCAAAAAAAAGCTGAAATCAAGATGAATTTCTCAACCTGGAGGGCCATGGCCCCTCTACCAATTTCACAACTTGACCCCTCCTTCCGTGAAATTTAACATAGAATGATCCACAAAATGTCGATTATTGAAGTGATGTGAGACATAGGACGAATATATGAGAATGAATTTGGATAAAAAATCTTAGGTATAGATCAACAATAATATTTATTTATATATTTATAACTGAAAAAAGAATTTACTTTTATACTGAAGACATTAATTGAAGCCGCTGTGCAATGCACGTCCATTGAAATCCTCTCTCAAAATTTAATAAAAGGGACGAAACTCTTCTCAAATATGTTTGAGGCAAACAAGACAAGGTTACTTCCCTTTAAATACAAACATGTTTCCATAATTATTTATTTATTTGTTATTTATTGATTCATTTACATGAATTATTAGTTTGTTTTTTTTAAATTATGGTGCAATTTACTTTAAAAAATATAAAACTTGGTAAGATTTTTTGAATAAATATTTTTAAATGAATTGAATAAACAATGCTAAAAATGAAAATTATTAGCGCCGTTTGCTGTTATGTAAATAAGACTAAAATACTCTTTATTTTAAATTTTGAGTTATTGCTTTTAATTTTAAAGTTTATCTATTCAAATATTTAAAAAAAATTTTTAATATATTGCATAAGAGCACAAGTGTAAATTTATTTATGTTGATTTATTTCTTTTTATATTTTATTTAGAGGAATTGTAACCATAATTTAAAAAATCTAATAAAATTATTTTTGCAATGAAAGCATACGATAAGAGCACATGCACTGTTAGAGAAGCAGGTATGTTTAATATTTGGCTAAGGTACATTTTAAGACCCTGGAATTAATATTATAGCACACATCCCCCCTTTTTTTTTTAACTGGACTCTAAGATAATCAAAAAGAAAAAATATAAACATTAAAATTTTTCAATAAAAATAGATAACATTGTGTTTGCAAATATATATGACATTTGCAAGATGTCCTGTCCTGTCCAATTAACGCTCTATATACTTTTTTCCACTTTCACGTGTTGTCTTTTTAAATATCAGCCATTTTGGGTGTTCAAAATTGTGTCAACTAGCACATAGTGATTAATATTTCATGACTTTGATTAAAGTTTAATCATCAAACATTTTAATAAATTGTCAACTGGAAATAAATACCATTTATAAAAAATTTGATAAAATGTGAAAGAAATAGTCACATAAACTATTAATATATATCTATTTTTGTGTTTCTCTATTTACTTGCCTCGTACAAAAATGTAAAGTTAGACACAAGGTCAATGAGCAAACATTATGGATCGGGGGAAAATAAACATTGCTCCAGTCAAGAATGATCTCTCCTCTTCTGATCAATGACAGAACAGATACTACACGGTGATCCCATATTGAAGGCTGAAAAGTCATGTGTTTAGATAAAACATTGGTTAGAGAAAAGAACAGGTAATTTCCTAGTTTACAGGTGTCCAAATATGTTAAACAAATTATTTTTATTATTTTTTATGCATTTATTGTTATGCTACGTATTGTGTATGAAAATTATAAATTTAATAACATTAATTGATATATATTTTTCATGCAATATTTACCTTATTCTTATTGTAATGGCGATTCTTCTTTTTCAAATTTGCTTTTGTTTTTAACATAAAAAACTCACATGCCAACTCACACGGCAACAGTCAAAACAAGCATGTCTGCTCAACTTCTTCTTACAGAGGAAAAAACTTTTTTTTCACCTAGAACATTCTTGGACACTTTGAACTTTCATTTACTAGAAACTCTTTACTTTTGGTTGTCTTAACAAGTTGTCAAATAAAATTGATATATTTTTGTATGGATAGACTTTGACATTCTTTCTTTTGATGTTACCATATCCCTTACACTCTGAATGAGAGGGGATTCATAAATAGCTAAGAGAGAGATGGACAACTTGTTCAGTTAATTATAAATTACCGTTAATTGGAACAATTAAAACAGAAAATATTATTTCTAACATGATGTAATCACAGATTTAAGGTATATTTTAGCATGTATTTTGTGTTCATTACAGTATATAAAACCTTAGGGAAATAAACGCTTATGAACTGACATTTAGTACAATAATAATAATAATATATATATATATATATATATATATATATATATATATATATAGATAGATATATATAGATAGATAGATAGAGAGAAAGAGAATGGTAGTTTGCTTGAAGCATTGCTAGTAATAGTAGTAGTATGTTTTTAAAAGGCTGTGGGCAATGCAAATTCCGGGTAGCATGTAAGCTGGAAGGAACAAAAATAATAAATCGAATACAAAATGTGACTTACTATTTATTTTTTCTTAAAATCTTACATAACAGCAAGTGTGGTGTTAGTTGTTTGTGTGATGTCCGAATGATTATTAAAAATCATTTATTTAATATTTCGGGAAAAGAAACTTCCCTTTGTCAAAAATAATAAACACCAGAGGAAAACTCTGTCTGTGCAGAGAATCTACCAAAATGGATGCCAGAAGACATCCATTTTGGTAGAAAAAATAAATAGTAAGTCACATTTTGTATTCGATTTATTATTTTTGTTCCTTCCAGCTTACATGCTACCCGGAATTTGCATTGCCCACAGCCTTTTAAAAACATACTACTAATATATATATACACACACACACACACACACACACAGACTTTAACATACTCTTTCCAGAATGTAATAAGAAAAGTGACATACCGAGAGAGCATAGCCATTGGTGTTATTTCCAGAGACTTTTGTATCATTGTAAAAGCCAGACCAGGCGCTTCCTTCTCAATAATCATTTTGGTGGCCTAAATAAAGATGAGAAATGATTTCCTGTAAGATGTTTTAAAAGAATCTTTATCATTCACACACAAAAAAATTATGTAACAAGGAAACTTTTTGACACATTACTTTCTTTCTATAGATTTGATTTCTGTTAGCAGCATATTTTTTTTCTTTGGTTGAATTCCTAAGAAAGTCTTACATTTTATAAGCTTAGATCAAAGTATAGTATCTGTTCCGATGGATACTGCCCCCCATAGACCGGTATTGTCTTGGCCTTCGGGGCTTGATTTACGCCGGTCTATGGGTCTGTCCTGTGCAGTTCTAGGCGATCCACCCTCCCAGGCTTTCTCTTCTCACTCTTTGAGAAGGGGTTAGTTCATTGCTAATCGCCTAAGGCGCTCCTACTGGGGAATGCCGATGGGGCTGCCCAGGCATTTTTTGACGGTCATAAGTGCTCTTCCTCTAGAGTGCCGACTTATTAAATCCCACTTTCCGACCTTGTGTCACATTTTACCTTGTGGGAGGTAGATAAAAACCGACATAAAAACAAAATGATTGAAAAATTTGCAGATGTCAGATGCCAACAAAAGTATCGATGTTAAAGGAGACAACAGTTTGGATTTTGAACCATCATATCTAAGAAATGGGATGCCTAACACTGAGAACTGGAGGTAGATCAAATAGATTCGAGGCACCCTAAAATGGGCAACGATCAAAAAGACACATTTTGCCTTAGCATAACTTTTATTTTTACTTCCGGTTGAATTATGAACAAAAAATATAGTATGTAAAAAAAAAAGGTTTTTATTTACAGAAAGTTTTACTTATAGCCTAAAATATACATAGTTTTATGCACAAACACGTTTTGTTATATGCACATTTTTAATTTAAAAAAAAAAACTTATTTACAAAACGTTTACGAGATCTATAAAAAATAGCTTTATTTACAACATTTTATGTAAGCAAAATATATAAACAAAGAAAACAAATATAAAAAAAAACATTTAAATAAAAAGATGTGCACAATTTGAAAAAGATATTTTTTTTAAATATTGAATTGTATTAAAAAAATATTTTTTTAATATTAGATTATTTTGTTATAAAAATCTTTCATTTATCATAAGTGTTATGTATATTATATTTCTTCAGCTGCATTTGCCCAGGATTGAACTCAGCACCTTGGGATTACGAGATGGATTACGTGCACTTGCATATATTTCCGTTAAAGTAAAATTACTGGGTTTTCTTGTCCACGTGACTTTTTTTAATTTAAATGCGTTCTCTTTCTTTTACCATATATACGTTCTTGGCCTCTTGCCTTGTTGGCATTGTAGTTTTGAATTAATTGAATAAAGCCTTAGAAAAGGTTTTTCTATTCGTGTCTTCTTTTTACATTACAATTTATTCAATTAATTCATTTACTAAATTTCTCATGGATAAGATTATTCGTCTGGACAAGTTTGATATATCTTCTGCAGACCCTCAGGCTGGCAAGCTCTGGAGACTATGGTACCGTAATTTTACTTATTACTTATCTACTATTGCTTCTTTAAATCCAGACAAACTCGAAGTCCTTTATTTAAACATTGGTGCTACCGTTGCTGACATTATCGAGGGTTGTTCTGGATTCGAACATGCTGTTGAATTGCTGAAAAGTGTTTATGATAAGTCTCCAAGCGTTATTCATGCTAGACATTTGCTTTCTACACGTCTACAACAGGAAAATGAGTCTGTAGACCAGTACCTTCAGGCCTTAAACCGACTTGCCGCAGACTGTTGCTTCAAAGATGTTACTGCTACTACTTACAGAGATGAATCTGTCCGTGATTCATTTATACGTGGTCTCCGGTCTTCCGTAATACGTGCCAGACTACTTGAAAATGATACGTTAAATCTCAAGGAGGCTACTCAATGTGCTAGAGCTTTAGAACAGGCTCAATTTCGTGCTGAGTCATACGCTTCTCAGATTGGACCTACCGTTGCTGCTACCACGACTAAAAACGTGTTTACTGATTCTGTCGAGGAGGCCACTATTACTGCTCCTATGGAGTGTGAATCTGTACAATTGTCTGCTGCCCTTCCTGCTCATGGAAAGTGCTACAACTGCGGAGGGAAACGTCACATTAAGGATGATCGCCGCCACTGTCCTGCCCGCGATAAAGTATGTCGAAACTGTGGCTAACTCGGCCATTTTGCCAAAGTTTGCCGTTCTACCATGTCTACACCTTCACGTTCCACCTCAGCTATTATAGTAGCCCGTGCTAAAGATGATGATAGGTTCCCTCCTATTACTAAAATTGTAAAATTAAAGGGTAAACGATTAACTGCTCTCATAGACACCGGCAGTTCTGATAACTTTATCAGTGCTCGTATTGTTAAAACAATGAAACTGTCTACTTCTAAACGGAATTCCGTAATTTCCATGGCATCATCGGCCATTTCCCTCAAGCTATCTGAATATTGTACTGAGGACGTTATCTTCAATGGTTACGAATATAAAGAAATTGACTTCACAGTACTTCCTGATTCCTGTATGGATATTATACTCGGAGTGCCCTTCTTAAAACTACACCAGAGTATCACTATTTCTTTTGGAGGGTCTCAGGATATTCTAAAAATCTGCGCTTTAACCAAAATCAGTTGTGCACCCGTTAAATTGTTCCGAAACTTGACCCGTGATTGCAAACCTATCGCTACTGGGTCTCGAAATTACCGTGCGGAGGACTCTCGATTCATTGAAAAAGAAATTCTACAAATGCTTGAGGATGATATAATTGAACCAAGTTACTCTCCGTGGCGCGCTCAAATTGTTGTGACTTCGTCAACTAATAAAAAGAAACGATTGGTAGTCGATTTCTCCCAAACTATTAACCGTTTCACCTTACTTGATGCATACCCCTTGCCACGAATTGGGGATCTCGTTGACCAAATAGCCCAGTATCGTATCTTTAGTATAATTGACTTGTCCAAAGCATACTATCAGATTGAAATTTGCCCTGAAGATCGCCCCTATACGGCCTTTCAGGCTGGAAACCGTCTGTACCAATTTAAACGAATACCCATGGGGGTCACAAACGGGGTTTCTGTCTTTCAACGATTTATGAATTCTTTCATTTCTGATAACAAATTACCTGGGACCTTCTCGTATATAGATGATATAACTATTTGCGGTAAAACCCAGGAGGAGCATGACGTCAATTTGGAGTATTTCTTAAAAGCTGCCTCGACATACAACCTCGAAATAAACCGGGAAAAATCAAAGTTTTCACTTCGTTCTATTAACGTGCTTGGATACCAAATTTGTAACGGAACTCTTCAACCTGATCCAGAGCGTTTGAGACCTCTTTTGCAAATGCCTCCCCCTTCTGATTCAAAATCGTTAAAAAGGTGTCTTGGTATGTTTGCTTACTATGCGAAATGGATACCTAAGTATTCATACAAAATTCGTCCACTGGTCGAAAATAAACAATTCCCTATGCCTCCTATAGTTGTAAATTCTTTCGAAAAACTCAAGAAAGACATTGCTGAATCATCCGTAAAAGTTATTGATGATGAATTGCCGTTTATTATTGAAACCGATGCCTCATAAAAGGCTATCGGAGGCACTCTTTTACAAGCTGGGAGACCTGTAGCATTCTTTTCTCGGTCGTTAAACCTCTCTGAAATGCGACTTCATATAGTCGAAAAAGAAGCATATGCCATAGTCGAATGTGTTCGTAAATGGAGAGATCTCATTGTTGGGAAACATTTTACTATTATTACTGATCAACAAGCCGTATCTTTTGTGTTTAAACCTGCTAATCGTGGAAAAATTAAAAACGATAAAATTATACGGTGGAAAATGGAACTTCTTCCCTTTTCATATGATATAAAACACCGTCCCGGGAATGAAAATATTGTCGCTGACACATTATCCAGAGTATGTGGTGCTGCTGTTTCTTCCTTGGAGGAACTAAAATCAATTCATGATTCCTTAATACATCCTGGAGTACAACGCTTTTGGCATTTTGTAAGGTCACAAAATTTGCCATATTCACTTGATGAAATCCGACGTATGACATCTCAATGTACTACTTGCGCCAAAATAAAACCCCAATTCTTTACTTCTACTAATAATATTCTTATCCGTTCTACTGCTCCATTCCAGCGTCTTTCTGTCGATTACAAAGGACCTATCCCGGCATCTTCATCAGGTTGCCGTTACATATTTACAGTCGTCGATGAATACAGTCGATTTCCGTTTGCTTTCCCTTGTCGTGATTGCTCCTCTCAAACCGCGATTCAGTGCCTGGTGAATATTTTTTCTATTTTTGGACTTCCCTCATTCATCCATTCCGATCGAGGAACTTCGTTTATGTCGGAGGAATTCAAACAATTTTTGCTGCGACTTGGAATTGGATCCAGTAACACTACTGCGTATAACCCAAGAGGTAACAGCCAATGTGAGCGCTATAACGGCATTATTTGGAACACCATCTTATTAGCTTTGGGATCAAAACGGTTACCCATTAGCGCTTGGCAAGATGTTCTACAGGATGTTTTACAAACTATTCGCTCTCTACTATGCACATCCACAAATGCTACGCCTCACGAACGCATGTTCAATTTTAAAAGGCGCTCTTCCACTGGCACTGCATTACCTGTTTGGCTCTGTGAGCCTGGGGAGGTGTTATTAAAGCGATTTGGTAACAGGAGTAAATATGACCCGATCGTTGAGGTAGTGGAACTCCTCGAGGCTAACCCTACACATGCAAGAATACGATATCATGATGACCGGGAAGATTCAGTAGCACTAAGACATTTAGCACGTTTTCCACGCTCGGGTCGATCTCAAGATTCTACTGAAAACGTTCTACCTGACATGGGCCCTTTGCCTGATACAAGTTCCACAAATACTCCTTCACCTAGGGAAGGTTATACAGAAAATGAATTAGTGAATCAGAATTCAGAGAATCAACCTTCCCAGAGATATGGTGCTTCTGATAGTGAACTACTTCCCCGCCGGTCTAGCAGGATTCGCAAACCAGTCCAGCGTCTGGATTTATAAAACTTTCTGATAACAATCTCTGTTACAAGTGGGGAGAATGTTATGTATATTATATTTCTTCAGCTGCATTTGCCCAGGATTGAACTCAGCACCTTGGGATTACGAGATGGATTACGTGCACTTGCATATATTTCCGTTAAAGTAAAATTACTGGGTTTTCTTGTCCACGTGACTTTTTTTAATTTAAATGCGTTCTCTTTCTTTTACCATATATACGTTCTTGGCCTCTTGCCTTGTTGGCATTGTAGTTTTGAATTAATTGAATAAAGCCTTAGAAAAGGTTTTTCTATTCGTGTCTTCTTTTTACATTACAATAAGCGATAAAACTGGAAGTCAAAAAAAAAAATATATATATATATAGTGTGTCAGGTTGTATATGAAAAGAAATCAAATAAAGTGCTCGATCATATAAGAGAGCTAATATAATTTATTTAGATACTGTATATTACATATTTCAGCAATGTACCGCAGTTTCATCCAAAAGGGCAGATTTAGACATCTCTGGGCACAGAGATTTACTAAAGATGTCTAAATCTGCCCTTTTGGATGAAACCGCGGTACATTGCTGAAATATGTAATATACAGTATCTAAATAAATTATATATATATATATATATATATATATATATATATTTTTTTTTTTTTTTAAATCGGTGTTAAGACAAAATATGTCCTTTTTGTTGTTGTTCATTCTGGGGTGCATTAAATACATTTGATCTCTGGAGGCCAACCTCAGGCGACTCTTTAAGTTTCTGTTTGTATTTACACTGGTTTTCTTTTATGGAAATTCAACAAAATGTTTGTTTTATTCACTTGAAGCAACTTTTACCTTCAATTCTATAGGAGCAAACGATCTATTTATCATTTTCATTAGTATCAAATTTCAAACTAAGGAAAGTTTTGATTTAAGTTTTTTTTTTTTTTTACAATATCTAAAAAAAAATTTCTTTGGTTCAGAATGTACGACAAATTTAAGTTAGGAATTTTCTTGATATTTTTGTCACTTGGACATTTATTTAACATTTTTACTTTTAAGTTATTTTGAACATTTTTAAAAGAAAATAAATTAAATAAATGAGAAACTTTAATTTTTTTGCATAGTCAGTATTTGTTGCTAACCAGTTCAAAAAAAAAGTGTGATTTCTTTTTACCATAAATGTAACATGTTACACTTTAAAATGAAAGAAAAATGACATTAAAGAATAATAATCATCATTGGTTTAATGTCTGGCATGTGTTATACAAAATTAACATCAATATATGTTTCATTTTTTGACAGACTTCTTTCTCCTAAAGACTTATTTCCACAATTCTTGATTTAGCTACAGTTCAGAGACTTCGTTAAAAAAAAAAAACACACACACAAAAAAAATTATTTATTTTGGTTGGCAAAGATATTTTTATGATTGTTCTAATACTCGATTAATGTTTTGTTGAAAAAAAATGTTCAGGCATTTATTTATTTATTCACATTTGGGTTTTAAATGTTTTTAAAATAAATTCAAATAGCGTTTTTTTTTTTCAAATTAAATGAGAAAATTGAGGAAAACCTATGAAGATGCTGGTCTTATCAGTGGGTGTTAGGATCAACTCCTATATATTATTTGTAAGTAACAAAAACCGTTGCACGAAAGGAAAAACAAAACCATTTTTCCGAGAGAGAAAATAAGTCATTATCTCAATGAAAATGAATAATTAAAATTAAAAAAGAAATTAAAATAAAATGAACTGACCTCTGGTGTCACATCACGGGGTGCAAAACCTGTTCCACCAGTGGTTAAAATTAAATCAAGCTGCAAACGGTCACACCAATCCTTGAGCAGGTCCTACAGATTATAAACATTAAAGAGATAAACAGGGAAAATTAAAATATTAAACTCAAACTTTTAAAAAGAAAATATCAAATTGAATTTAGGATTAAAATTTCTGAATTTTTTCGAAAATGCCGAACTAAAATTACAAAATCATAAAAATAATTTCAGTCAAACAAAGAATTCCTGTTGAAAATGTCCAGTCTCGGACTTACCAAAAGATGGCTAAAACAGTTTTTATTTAAATTTATATGTTTATAATACCCTCACTTTTGGACAGATTCTTATGAAACTTGACTTTGTTCTTTAATATGATTTTGTCATTTGGACTAAAAATAATATTGTCATCAAACAAATTATTCGAGTTATTCTTTAACTGCTTCACTTTTATTTTATTTAATTACCCGTCCAAAACAAGGTAGTTTCTTTTTTTGTTTTTGGTTTCATTTTATTTGCTTAATTATCCCTTTATATTTTATTAAGAAAATTTGAGAATTTTTTTCATTAAATTATGAATATTTTGAAAGTTACATGGATTTAAAATGTATCCTCTGATTATTATTCCGAGTATTCTCGGTATAGGTATTACACACATACACACACACACATATATGTGATGCATATAAATGTATACAGAATTGAAAGAAAAAATTAAAAATCTTAGTTTATTTGTTTCATTTGCAATTATGCCCCAAACTGTTTCATTTACATTTCTTACAGCATTAGTTTTGTAAAATAAAATTTTACTTTCAAATGAAATCATTTATATTCATTAGGAAAAAGTTATCTTTTTCTCAGTATCTGTTTCAATTTGAAATTTTGAACAAAATACAGAAATAAACTAGTGAAAAAGTATTCTTTTATATTTTGAAAATACCAAAAAACACCACTAATTGGTGAAAAAAAATTAGTGACTTGTATTTAGAAATAAACATAAGAAAAAATCAGACCGAGAATTATAACATTGCACAAAGAACTAAAAGTTCTTGAGACTAATAGTAAATTGGAAATTATCAGACTCGGGCTAATAAATTTAGTTTCAGGGATAGAATGTAAATATTATAAAAATGTTCAGAATACCTATCCTGTGAATACTCGGAAGAGGTTAAGTATTAGTAATTACTAGAAAACACAGAGTTAAAAACAGCCGTTTTGGAAGAAATTTGTTTTTCTAACCATTATGAAAACAATGAAATACTGAAATAAATATAAATATAAATATAAATATCCGGTTGTAAGTCTCACAAGGATTGGTAAGAATTATTTCTTTTCTATTGATAACTTTTAAACATATTTAAAAATAGATTTAAACAAAAAGTTATCATTTCATGTATTGCTGTGCGCATAAATGATACAAACTTCATTTCTGGTCAATGCAGTTTTGAATAGTTTAGGACATTAATAGTTAATCTTAAAATTATTTTTCTCAGTCAATTACGAATGTCTTCATTATTTTTTGTTCATTTATTTATTCAATACTTTCTAAAATATTATAACAATTATTATATAAAACTAGTTTATATCTGCTCCTTGAGCGGTGTTGGTACAGTAGCTGGGCATGTAAATTTCCATCTTTACCGAGCTTCTACCACTTTAAAAATTATGTTTTTAAGCAAAAAGAATTTGTTTTGAACTAATGCTGAATACCCTTTATGGGTATTTTTACGGATTATCAAAAAAAAAAAAAAAAGATAATCACTTAGAGTTTTTTTTAAATATTTATGCAATGTTTTTTTATGTTAATTTCTTTAAATTTATAAATCACATCATCATCATCATCATCATCATGATATTCGATTTTATGTCCATTTCACATGCTGGCATGTGTTGGACAGCTTTTAGAAATTGACTTCCAAACTAACCTATCTCTGGCCAGATCATTATTTAAACTACATAATCTAAAATGCGACAGATTTTCTTTAGAAGTCATTTCTTTAGTTGAGGCACGATTTTTATAGGCTGGATGCCTTTCCTGATGCCAACCCAGTGAGGTGATGGGGGCCAGTGTTTTTATCGAGACACCATCTCTAGATGATTGCCTACCAAGGCTAAAAAGTACTTCACCTGCCCTTAATATCCAGTTTTAAAAAATCCTTTAGGCTTACGTGAGATTCAAATTCAGGTATGGAAAGTGTAGTAACAAAGATAATTGATGCCTGTCTCCCCCTTGGAGTAATAATGGAATGTTCTACATTCGTGTATATTAAGAGTGAATGTTAAACACTATTTGTCTAGCTAAGCAACAAATGGTTAAATAAAGCTTATCCTTAAGTTATATTCGGCGTCCAGTTTTTATTACAATTTATTTAACCATTCGTTATGGAACGTTACTTGAAACCCGATCGTCTAGACCTTGATACGGCCGACTCGGAATCTACTGACAAATGGCGGCATTGGAGAAAAATGTTCGAAGGATTCCTTACAGCTCTACAGTTATCTTCAAACGCGGCTTTAACAGGTACTGAGAAATATACCCTTCTTTTACATCATGTCTCTACTGCTATTTATAGAAATTTATCTGAATGTGAAAATTATGAAACTGCGGTGGACATTTTAGAAGCCATGTTTGTCAAGAAAAAAAATACTATTTTTGCTAGACATTTACTTGCTACCCGGCGTCAACAACCAGAAGAAAGCCTTGAACAATACCTTCAGATTCTAAAGACGTTAAGTCGCGAGTGTGAATTTACAGCCTTAACTGCGAACCAAGCGAGAGATGTTTTTATCAGGGACGCATTTATTAATGGAATACAGTCCAACCAAATAAGACAAAGACTACTAGAGAATAAAAACCTAGACTTACCAACAGCTTATGAACAAGCTCTAACGTTGGACATGGCACAGAAGCAGTCTGTCTTCTATTTACAACCCGATATTTTGGGAGCTGCTATCGTAGCCCCTCCTCTGCATGTTCAAAATTCTTCCATTGTCCAAGATGCTGCCACCCCCCTTTCTAACGATCACGAACAACTTATCACTGCCGCCTCAGCTGGATCCACATGCTACTTTTGTGGCCTTCGTATACATGCTCGTTCGTCCTGCCCGGCTCGAGATGTTAGATGCCACAAGTGTGATAAGCAGGAACATTTTTCGAAAGTTTGCCGGTCAGCTTCTCAAAAAAAACGTTCGGCTACTCTTGCTACTGTAGCACCAATTACAATATCAGCTGCATTCCCCGGCTGCCTCTCAAAAACAATCGTGAGGGTAAAAATCAATGGATTGACTATTCATGCGCTTATTGATACAGGCAGTTCCGAAAGTTTTATTAATGCCAGTATTGTAAAAGCAAATAAATGGGAAATATTTCCTTGTTCCAACCAAATATCAATGGCAAATTCATCTTTATCGTCCCATGTAATTGGATATTGCATGGTTAACCTGAAACTAAAAGGAAACTCCTATCAAGGGATCAAATTATCAGTAATGAAAAACCTCTGCTGCGAAGTGATTTTGGGTCACAATTTTCTAAAACAACATTCATGCGTTGAAATTCCTTTTGGTGGCCCCAAGCCAGTCCTAAGCGTATGTGGACTAGCAGCTGTCAAAGTGCGGCACCCGTCACTTTTTACAAACTTAACTCCTGACTGCAAACCAATAGCAATAAAATCAAGACGCTATTCAGAAACGGACAAACAGTTCATAGCAGCAGAAGTAACAAAACTACTTAAGGAAGGAATTATAGAGCCAAGTGAATCTCCATGGCGAGCACAGGTCCTCGTAACAGCCACTGAAAATCACAAGAAAAGGATGGTCATTGACTATTCCCAGACCATCAACAGATACACATTACTCGATGCCTATCCACTGCCTCGTATTGACGAAATGATTTCTAATATTGCAAAATATCACACTTTCAGTACTTTAGATCTCAGAAGTGCCTACCATCAGGTACCTATCAAGCCAGAGGATAAGCCCTACACGGCATTCGAGGCCTGCGGTCGCCTATATCAGTTCTGCCGAATTCCTTTTGGGATAACAAATGGTGTGGCTAGCTTCCAGAGGGTAATAGATGAAATAATCTCCAATGAAAAATTGAAGGGTACTGTTGCATATATAGACAATGTCACAGTATGCGGACATAACCAAGCTGAACATGACCACAACCTTAAACGATGCATGGCTGCCGTCAAGAAATATAATCTGACTTTGAACAGTGAAAAATGTTCCTACAACTTGAAAAGCATCAAATTATTGGGATACATTGTCAAAAATGGCACCATGATGCCGGATCCCGAGCGACTGAAACCGCTAATGGAATTACCAATCCCTGGAAACATGCCCTCTTTACGACGAGCCCTCGGTATGTTTGCTCACTACTCCCAATGGGTTGCGTCTTTTTCAGAAAAAATACACCCATTGACACAAGTATCTACTTTTCCGTTGTCCTGTTCCGCCATCAGAGCATTTCAAAACATGAAAAGGAACATTGCTCAGTCTGCCATTTCTGCTGTGGATCCTTTTATCCCTCTATTAGTTGAGACGGATGCCTCCGACTGTGCGATAGCTGCCTCACTGAGACAATCCGGTCGTCCTGTAGCTTTTTTTTCAAGAACACTTTCGAAATCCGAGCGACGACACTCTGCAATAGAAAAAGAAGCGTACGCCATAGTTGAGGCATTACGAAAATGGAGGCATTACTTAATCGGCCGACATTTTGAATTAATCACTGACCAAAAGTCGGTCTCGTTTATGTTTAACCCAAAAACAACGAGTAAAATAAAAAACGAGAAAATAGCGAGATGGAGAATGGAGCTTTCTTGCTACTCCTTTGACGTCACTTACCGCCCTGGTAAGGAGAATGCCGCGGTCGACGCGCTTTCAAGGGTGTGTGGCCTGGTAACTGGCTCAGATGATCTTCAGTATATACACAGGGAATTGTGTCACCCAGGTATCACAAGAATGATTCACGTAGTCAGGAGCAGAAACTTGCCATATTCTGTTGAAGACGTAAAAAGAATTACGAACTCTTGTCGGATATGCGCAGAAAATAAGCCCAGGTTCTACAAACCTCCTCCAGCAACACTCATTAAGGCCACACAGCCTTTTGAAAGACTTAACCTGGATTTTAAGGGCCCTTTACCCTCTAAAACTAAAAATAAATACATGCTCACAATAATAGACGAGTACTCAAGATTTCCGTTCGTCATCCCCTGCCCAGACGTAACGGCTGCAACAGTAATTCAAGGCCTCTGCTCCATTTTTGCCGTTTTTGGAGTGCCTGCATATATACATTCAGATCGTGGGTCTGCTTTTATGTCGGACGAACTCAAGCAGTTTCTGCATGAACGAAGAGTAGCTGTAAGTAGAACAACTCCTCACAATCCTCAAGGAAACGGACAGTGCGAAAGATACAATGGTATAATATGGAAGACAGTACAGTTGGCGGCAGCAAATCGCAATAGTCCGATCTCCGATTGGGAAAGTCTCATCCCCATGGCCTTATACGCTATTAGGACTCTATTATGTACAGCGACAAACGCTACCCCACATGAGAGATTCTTCTCGTTCCCACGACGAAGCTCAGCAGGCACATCACTTCCCTCGTGGCTTGCACAACCTGGCACAGTTTTATTAAAACGTCATGTTCGTCATAGTAAACATGACCCATTGGTAAGCGAGGTACAATTAATCGAAGCGAACCCTCAGTATGCACTGGTCAGAAATTCAGAAGGAAGGCAATCTACTGTCTCCTTAAGGGATCTAGCCCCAGCAGGAAATGTATATGAACGTAGAACTGCTTCAGATGGATATAGAGCTCCGGTTCGTGGAACAAGTCCGACCCTCTTAGGTGATCGTGTGCCAGATACGTCAAGTTCAGAGTCCCAACAAAACGAATCTGAATATACTAACAGAGTCGTCTCTGACTCTAGTTTGGACGACAGATGGGTACCACGAAAGCGGTTTCACCCAATATCTGAGACAGATACTCAATCTTCAGACACCAAGCGACCGAAGCGCCGTAGAAAACGAGAGCGATTTGGAGCAAGATATTTTAGCCCTAAACCAGCCACACAAGACAGTCCCGAAACGTCGTCAGGTCCCGAGGAGCCTAGATTAGAAATGGATGTCGGGCACGAACAACCAAGACGCCCTCAAAGAACCCGCAGGAGGCCAGGTCGATGGGATGATTTTGTTCCCTACGAATAAGAAGATAGATGGGGGAGAATGTAGTAACAAAGATAATTGATGCCTGTCTCCCCCTTGGAGTAATAATGGAATGTTCTACATTCGTGTATATTAAGAGTGAATGTTAAACACTATTTGTCTAGCTAAGCAACAAATGGTTAAATAAAGCTTATCCTTAAGTTATATTCGGCGTCCAGTTTTTATTACAGAAAGTATAAAAAAAAAAATTTTTTTGTTTTAAATAAATTTAAAAAATTGCATTTAATTTTCAGTGTTTTAACAATTTGACAATGTAAAAACTACTGTCTTAATAATGTGTAACTCTGCCTATTCCTTTTTTGTCAAACAATCCCATGTTTCTATTTGCGTATGAACAAACTCCAAAAACAGCATAACTTTTTAATATGTAGATGTGAACAATTAATAAAAATGTACATATTAGATAAGAACTCACTTTAATCTGTTGTAACTCATCAGGAACAACTTGCTGAACTTCAACCACACCAGGTATGCTGTTAAAAAAAAAAAGAATTGGGATAAACTTTTTCACATACGGTTAACTTTTTTGTTTTTATGTACTAATGGGCACTAATGTACTAATGGGTGATCTCTTATCAAGGCCAAAAGGTCAGAAATCACCTTGAGGATCGGTAACAATGGTTGAAACTGGGCAGAATTTGATTATTTAAGAGGATGGCTCAACAAGAATTTGTTAACATTGGACTTGAAAACGATCATGTTGTAGTCAGCTGGAAAGAAGCTCTGTTATATTGTGTTCCACAGACGGGTAGTTCTTGGAAAGAAACTTTGCTCATGGAAGTTCCGTTTAGTTTTAGGTACACAGAGGGAGAAAGGAAAATTATTTACAGTAATTGAAGCTAGATGCGTTTTTGTTGTGAATTTTTTACAGGGGAAAACCATACTGGTGCTCGGCCGAGCACCTACTATGGAAATAACGATAGAGTAGAGAAAGACTAGCAATGTCTCTTCTGTGAGAAAGAGGTTGTAAGTAAAAGAAGAAATCATCCCCCACTAGATTTCGAAGTCGATTTTGTACTCTGTCAAAGCAGAAAAGGTTGCTCTGATTGACACCATTCCAGGTGTGGCAACAGTACTCCTTCTTGGGACATATTTGACTCTTATACAGGTAGCAGATTGTGTCAGGAGTTAGGTACTTTCTTGAGTGGTAGAATGATCCAACCATTTTTTTCAGCAATCTTAGCAACAGATTTGATGTAAGACTTCCATTTCAGGTTTGGAGTGAAAGTCAGTCCTAAAAGCTTATCAAAGCATAGGCTTCCTCAAGAAGAGAGCCATTCATTTCAATTTGGACAAAGTGAGGATCCGAGCATTTGTGGTGAAATGAGAGAAGCTTGGTTTTAGATGTATTAAAAGTAACCAGACACTTTTTTCCAATTGCAGCATGTGCTTCAGGTCAGAAGAGAGAGAGAGACTCAGAAAGATCTTGATCAGTAATGCTTTTCGAAATATTGTCAGAGATGTCAACGAATGATCTTAGAATGTGGTTTGAGAAATCATTGATGAAGATCAGGAAGAGGGTTGGGCCCAGAACGGATCCTTGAGGCACGCCAGTGTTGATACTATGAGCTTCAGACTTCTGCCTATCAATGACTACTTTTATAAACCTATCAGAGAGAAAGGATTTAATGGTTAAGACATTTCCAGATATTCCATAGCTAGCAAGCTTGGGCGCTTATTCGTAATACCCACCACCCATTTTTCTCAACTTTTTTACTGACCATTTTTGTTTTCTTTTTTGCTGTACAATTACCTATCATGTCGTTAGATAATTCCTATTCTTCTGGAATTTTTTTTTAAATATTTTAGATTTGAAGAGGGGGATCAGTTTCCTATATAAATTTAACGTGAACTGATCACCCACATTTTGACCATGTTGCATGTTGTTTTGTTCGTTGTTTGTTCACTCATTTTTTTCACCTTTTTTGCAGAACATTTTTTCATTTTTTCTGTGTACAACTATCTATCATGCCACTAGAGAATTCTGGGTTTTTTGGAAATTTTTAAGAAAAATTTGTGATGGTCAAAAAGTGGGGGATCAGTTTACATTCAATTTATATAGGAAACTGACTCTCCCTCCTAAGATCTAAAATATTTGAAAAAAAATTCTAACAAACCCGGAATTCTCTAGCGAAATAATAGGTAATTGTACACAGAAAAAGTAATTTTTTAAATTTGTGATGGGTGATCAGTTTACGTTAAATTTATTTAGGAAACTGATCCCCTCTCCTAAAATCTAAAATATTTGAAAAGAATTTCCAAAAAACACAGAATTCTCAAGCGATATAGTAGGTAATTGTACACCAGAAAAAGAAAAAGAATTTAGTCAGTAAAAAAGTTGAGAAAATGGACGGTAGAGTATTATGAACAAGCGCCCAAGCTTGTGAAGCAAACGTTTGTGCCAAACTCTATCTAAGGCAGGCCTTCTATATGTCAAGTTATTGCTCTAGAAACAAAGCCTCCATCAATAGATTCCCTGATCCTGTGTAATATTAGTAAGCATGTCAGTTGTTGATCTTGCAGGATGAAATCCATATTGCTTGTCACTGAGTAGATTGTTTTTGCTGAGATAGTTGACAATTGCTTGATTTATCACAGATTCAAACAATTTACTCATGATGCACAGGAGACCGACTGGTCTGTACAGAGATGCAGAAGACCCATATCCAGTATTTTTAAATATTGAGCAGACTGACAAAGTTTTCCAAGGTGATGGGAAGCATTTCTACTTTAAGCAATGATTTAACAGTTTTGTAAGAATAGGAGTTAGTTCCAGTTGCAGCTTAAGTACTATGATCAGAATGTTGTAAGGATCAGTTGCCTTGTTGGCATTAAGGTTCTTGATAAGTTTGGCAACATTCTGGACAGATATATAGATGTCACTCAGAGTGTTTACACTCATAGGGGCAAATTCAGGAGGTAGGTGGCCCTGATCGCAAAAGGAGAAATTTGATGCAAAGTTCTTTACAAAAAGTTCGGCTTTATCGGATGCTACGGAAATCACCTCTGGTCAATTGATGATAGTCGAAATAGAGGTCTTACATCTGTTCAGGACGTTCTTTGTTATTCACCAAAATTCGGTGGGAACCAAGCCTCTGCTCGGCCTCTCTAGATTGAACGGATTGAGGCATAGGACTGTTTCGCTTTTTCTATGACTTTTTTGCAATGGTTATGTGACAATGTTAACAGACCTACGGAAGATGAAAACAAAAATACACCGCTAATATGAATAGAAGTGAGTCTACAAAAGTCGAAGACTAGGGTATCGCGCTAGCATGAATTAACAGAGAAAGACATGGATATTTTCATTAAATGAAAACTGATAAGAGCTTGTCTGTGTTTGTTTTTCTATATCCCCTGCAAACGATGGTGCCGGTTGGTCTAGGTTGGATGTGTTAATTGTCACTGCTGTATCAAAGTAATGACCAATGCATAAAAAAAGATGTTGACTGAAAAATAAGAATTTAGGGAAGAAGAACGAATAAGTTGTTCTTTTTGATAACGAACAACAGAGTTGTGGAAATGGGTGTTACAGTGTCTGACCTAGCTAGGAAAGATGTCACTTGTTTGCACCAAGTCATAGTTTGTACACAAGACAAGTGTGGTCTGAACTGATAACAACAAGCCAGGTAAGTTGAGAGGACTTACAGCCATTAGTGTAATTACATTTTTTTTGTGAATGAGTTCTTAGATGGGGGACCGCCTCCTCAATACCAGCAAATACCCAGTTATATCGGATACGATACAGGGCACATTCTTTTTGACAATGGAATGCAGAGGAATTTCTGATAGGAAAGATCTGAGACTGTCCCAGTCAGTCCTTAAGTGTCAATACACTCTGCGATAGAAAGGGACATCAGAGGTCTTATTGAACTTTGTTTTGATTTTAATTGAAAAAACTGACTGATTAGAAGACCTCAGCAGAGACAGAACAGTGGATGAGCACTGTTCAGGACAAGTTGTCAGGAAAAGATCAAGAAGGCTTGCAAAGTGTCCGTCAGTTTCGAATACACGAGTAGGTTTATGGATAATCTGTGTTAAAACCTCCCTCGTCATCAGTTTTGTTTGAGTTGACTAGCCATTCAACATTGTGAACAAAAAAGTGATTGAGAGAATAATTGAGCAGCAAATAAAAAATCAGATAAGTATAGATGAAATACAGTTTGGTTTTATGCCTGGGCAAAGTACCACTGATGCTATATTTATCCTAAGACAAATGCAAGAGAAGTGTTTTGATAAGAAGAAGAACATGTATCTTGCCTTTGTGGATTGGAGAAAGCTTTTGACAGAATGCCAAGAGAGGTTATCAGGTGAGCTTTATGTAAACTAGGGGTAAACGAATGGTTGGTAAATGTTGTTTTACTTGTACAGAAATGCTCAAAGTCGTGTTTCAATTAACAGCACACTAAGTGACAGCTTAATGTTTAAGTAAGAGTACATCAGGATTCTGTACTGAGTCTGTTGCTTTTTATTTGTGTCTTAGAAGAATTATCCAGAGAGTTCCGTACGGGTTGTCCAGAAGAGATGCTGTATGCTGACGATTTTGTGCTTGCATGTGAAACAATGGATGACCTACTTGTAGGAATGCTATGGAAAGTAAAGATCTGAGAGTGATGCTCAGTGGTTGTACTGTTCGAAAGCTCCTAAAAAGAGGAAAGTTTCCCTTCTCAGTTTGTGCAAAGACGGTCAGGTACAATTCAATTTTTTTGTGGTACCTGTAAGCATTGAGTACTCAAGAAGTGCAGTGGAATTGCTGGTAGGTTGGGAGAGAATAATAAATTTGTGTGCAAGAAGTGTAAGACAATGGAGATGGATGAGAACTTAGATGTGGAGAAAGTATATTGGAGCACAAGGTGGAGCAGGTGCTAGTGTAATTGCCAGAATTAGGAGTGGATGGAGTAAGTTCAGGCAACTTCTGCCAATACTAACCAGCAGAGCATCACCACTGTTGACCAAAGGAAGAGTCTATCAGGTATGTGTATGCAGTGTGAGCATGTGAAACCTGGCCAGTGAAGGTTGAGGACAAGTGTAAATTGATATCGTAATTTCTTTCGTTGAATAATTATTTTTCCTAAGGAAAACGCAAAAACCCAGACAAAGTTGAATGACATCATTCGTTTTTTTTTGTTCTGCTTGAATGTCCCTTCCTTCTGCAGAGATAACCGGTTACTGTCTGCCCTATGATTGGGCACTGTTATAAAGTCACGACGTGGGAAGTGTGTTGGTAACTAGACGAGAACCCTCGACATTGGCGGCCTTCATCCAGACAACAAATTCGACATATCAACGCCCAGTGACCGATCGATCTCGGTGACGAGGAAATGATAAAAATAGATTTGAGGGAAAGAGGAATAAATAAAGACCTGGCCAGAGTTAGGTTACTTTAGAAGTCAATTTCTTAAAGTCGTCCAATTATTTTTCCATAAAACGAAATAGAATGTTGTAGATAAGAGAAGGAGCATACTCACATTTGTTGCTCATCAATTAGACATCGCAGATTACTCCCACTCTTATCATGGGCTTTCTTTGTGAAACAACTGTCACTGACTGGAAAGGAAATGCAGGAATTTACAAAAAAGACAAATACAATAACAGACAAGTGAAAAAGAACTGATTTGATTAAAAATAAAGAAAACGGCAAATACGAACAAAAGGTAGGACTTATTTATCGTCACATTTAACTTGTGGAATATGTGATGGTCATCTGTTTCGTGGGATTAGTGACCGACATATTAGATTGAAAGGGAAAGAATCCTCTGAAGGCCGAAGTGATTAAACGCTGAAGCATAGTTAAGAGTACCAATATTTATTTGATGTGAGTGCAAGAAAAGATACACTTCTAACACTCGTAACTTTTCTCACTCCGAACTTTCTACAATATGAAAACTCAAGTATTCAAATAAACAATTAGCCACACGAAATAACTTTAAACCAATTGTAAATTTGTATGTGTATGTGTGTATATATATATATATATATATATATATATATATATATATATAATTATTTCCACAACTAGACAACGCCGCAGCCCACAACCCGTGAAAGAAACAAACCGAAGTCCTAGACTCGAGTTGTTCTACTGATGAGCCCAAAGGAGTGCAAAACTTTCGGTTTGTTTCTTTCATGGTTTGTGTGGGCTGCGGCATTGTCTGATTGTGGAAATAATTATATATATCATCTCACATTCAAAAATCTAATATATATATATATATATATATATATATATATATATCAAAAATCTAATATATATATATATATATATATATATCAAAAATCTAATATATATATATATATATATATATATATATCAAAAATCTAATATATATATATATATATATATATATATATCAAAAATCTAATATATATATATATATATATATATATCAAAAATCTAATATATATATATATATATATATATATATCAAAAATCTAATATATATATATATATATATATATATCAAAAATCTAATATATATATATATATATATATATATCAAAAATCTAATATATATATATATATATATATATCAAAAATCTAATATATATATATATATATATATATCAAAAATCTAATATATATATATATATATATATATATATGACTTAATGTGATCCACTTGTGACACCCCACCCAATTTTTTATTTATTTTCGACCCAAACTCTCACTGATCTTCATTTCACTCGATATTTTAAGTTTTAATCGTAGTGCATGAATTTTACTTCCGTGTATTTACTCTGATCAGTGTGGACGAAAACCGGCTTAGTAAATTTATGTAATTATACCTTTTTTCCCCGTTTTTAATACTTTTGAATTTCTATTAAATTCCCCCCAAAAATGTCACAAATGGCTATATTCCTTGCCTTAATAAAATTTTGTACAAGTAAAAATTTATTTAGATATATATATATATTTATTTAAGACTATACATACATACTTCAGAGACGTACCATGGTTTCATTGAGACAGGCTGATCTTTTATTTTTGTCAAAAAGATTGTTAGAGTTCAATCCAAATCATCAGCGACTCACAAAACCATGGTGCATGAAGTACGTAACATAGTTTTAAATAAATAATTTGTATATTAGCTCTCACATTCTTTGCGATCGAGCACTTTATTGATTTTTTTTCAACATACACCGAAGCACTAATAATGTTCGTTAAACATGTTTTATCTCTTTTATTCAATATTCATGTTGTTATCTGTTTTTATTCCACTTTCCAACATTTATAGCATTTTAATTGTCAGCGTAGATCTTAGTACCTTTTCTGAGACGTAAAAATCATCTACACCTTATCCAAACTATGGTCCATGCTACTACATAAGGGGGTGTTGATAAGATGGGTAAAAAACTATCTAGTTCCTAGAACATGAGAATGTAACCACATCCTAGGTCGAAAGAGGAGGATGTGAGACACACATCCATTTGCCTCAAGGATTTGAGAGAAAAAGAGCAAAATAGTCATGTGACTGACATCACACCGTTCAGAGCTAGGCGCCGGATATTCAAATTTGTGCATATTTTCGTACTGTCCATTACAAACTCAATCTCCCAGCACTGGTGTCACATTCATCCTGGGCAGGTTATGTCGGCTTCTTCCAAAGGAGGAAGTTTTTAGGGAATATTAAAATTCACAAGCGATTTCCCAGTTGCATGTTTATCTGTGAGGAGACTGATGACGACGTTAGTTATTGCAGTTTTTTCAGGAAGGCATCGCTGTTCTCCCACATACAGCATCTGGTATTCCCAAATGATCCCTCATCTGGTACTAACCAGGCTCAACGTTGCTTAACTTCTATGATCTAACGAAAGTCAGTGTGTCAACATGATCAAAAAATTTAAGAAACATGGTACCTGTACTGAATAATATCATTCATGATTGTTTCAGTGATTTAAGAAAGTTGAAAAAGTTAAAAATACTGGAGGCGGGCATTATTTTTTAAATTTTAAACAATGCGTTTAGCAGTTACTCATTCGTAAGCGTTTTTATTTTACTAATGAGTCAAACAGCTGTAAATCACAGAATCAGCTTACGTTGGGCCGCCTTCACAAGAAACAAAACTGCCCTAACTTCTAAACGCATAGCATACAAAATCAAAGCATAAATCTATAACACATATGTCCTTCTTGCAGTCTTATACGAACTTGAATGCATCAACTGAACCATAAAATTACGTCAACGCCACATCATGCGCTTCATTACTAATCATAAACTATCTGATCACATCAGTATCGCAGAGTTGAGTTCTCGCTGGTACCGGTCGATAGTTTTCTCTGGAATTTGAGTGAAAATAAGTCTACTCAGGATGCGAATACTCCCCCTGCTCTTCCTGGCGAGGTTCAGATAGTTTCCTCCTGTCTCGGTATTTCTACTACCAGCAGCCGAGAAGCCCCGAAGAAGAATACACAAGTTTTAGGCGTGAGGAGCTGAACACCACTTCGTTTTCACTGCGTGTTTATTTGATGCTCAGTATCAAATCTATAACGCATATGTCCTTCCTGTAGTCTTATACGGACTTGAATGTGTCGTCTGGACTGTAAAATTACGCCAGAAAGTAGAAACTTTCCAAAGCCACATCATGCGCTTCATTAATGATCATAAACTATCTGATCACATCAGTATTGTAGAGTTGCGAAACCCACTGGAATCCCGCCAATATCCTGTCATCAAATGTAAAGTATTGAGATTGTTTGGTCACGTTAAGCGCTCGCTCCAGTGTAGGACTATGCAAATATGCATTGAAGGCATAATACAAGGAAGCCGGTCGAAGGGTAGACAAAAGAAAATATGGATAGACAACGTTTGTGAATGGACGAACATAAAAATAAACGAAGTGAACACCTTGGCCCAAGATCATAAGGCTTGGAAGACACTCAGCCATGTTAGTGCGTATTCTGCAGCTAGTAGAGAAAACGTTTAATAAATAACGAGTCACCACTTACCAAGGCCAAAAGCCACTCGGGGATAAGGTTTAATGGGATTATTAGTTGGATGATAAAACAGTACTTTGAGAGGATTGAAAATGATGGATGAAATGGACAAAAGCTGATTACTTAAGAGGACGGTTAGACAAATATTTGTTGACATTAGACTTGAAAGCAATCATAATCTGCAGGAATGCAGTTCCATGGTAACGTGTTCCACAGATGGGAAGTTCTTTAAAAAAACTCTTCTCATAGAAATTCTATTTGGTTTTATGTACACACTGGAAGAAAGGAAAGTTATTTGCAATTTTATGAATGCCTTATAGGGGTAAACCAGAGATTGGAGCTCAGTCGAGCGCCTACCATTATTCTTTGAACATGGTACATAGTTGATTTTGATTGCAGTTCCATAAAATTAAAGGAATGATTCAAACACTTATTCCTCTAATAGTAATTGTAGGCAAAGTATTTATTTTTAGTGATTGGTATCAGTGCATTTTCATCTCTTTTAGGTACAGTTAATAGGAATCCTTCTTTGTCAGATGTGTCATAGCCTATGAAGACACAGAACAGTTAAACTAACCCAAAGAATTTTTTTTACAGCAGTTAAATAGACTTTCCAATAATGCAGATATCCCATAAGTAATTTCTCCAACCTGCAATTGTGGAATGGGATGAAATATCTCAGTCGGGTCGGAGTCATCATAATATTTGGTTTAACGTACGTTTTTTCATAACATTATTATACAAAGTACACCCCCCCCCCCCAATGTATCTTACACATTCTTCTTTTCGCACTGCCCTGATTTGGATTGTGATGGCCGTCTTCAGTTCAGGAATAGTCTGAGGCTTGTTTTGAGAGACATTATCTTTGAGATAACTCCACAGATAAAAATCTGGAGTCATCATCATATTCGGCTTAACGTTCATTTTACATGCTGGCATGTGTTGGACGGCTTTTAGAAATTGACTTCCAAACTTATCTCTGGTCAGGTTTCTTAATTGAGGCAAGATTTTTATAGGCCGAATGCCCTTCCTGACGCCAACCCAGGTGATAGGACCTGTGTTTTTATTACGACACCATCTCTTGGTGATTGCCCACCAAGGCAAAGAAAGGCGAAGAAAAATATATACCCCCTCCCCCCTTTTTTTTCCAAAGACGGTGACACTAGCCAAACAAATGACTTGCTTGTTGTTGTCATTACATTAAAGTCAAAGATCCACAGGTTTTTATACTAGAAGTCGGACCTTATACCTTCCAACTCCGCAACCCTGATCAGGACTGCATTCGGGATGTTATCAGGCCGATTACATTACAAACAAAACGCCTATTGCTGTGTTACTTGTTTCTCTATTCCTGTTACATTTTGGTAGCGGAAACAGACATTGCTCTTAGAAAACATTACTCCGTGCCATTCTTTGTTCTCAACACGATTGACCCTCAGCCACCGCCTTCTAGTATCTATTTGGGAAGAAAATTAAAAGGAGAAATAAGGTTTTGATATTTTGAAGAATCAGATCGAATAATACGGTTGGTGATAAACTAGGGCATGACGTGACCAGCTGATTGATCGGATCGGGCCTCTCCGATCTTCTGTCCAGCCGAAGTAAGGACCAAAGTTGAAGAATGGCTCAGTCACCAGGATCCCGTCCTAAGGCATCACTTGGTCACTATCCACGGCCCTGTTTTAGGAGGAGCAGATGTACCCCTTTTCATGGGGTTGCAGTTGACGAATTCATGGCTCCGCCGACAGGGCGACGTCTCATTAGTAAGAGGTGTGATCCTGCATGGACTTTGCACTCATGGGACCTTAAACTTCCAGATTTTTATCTCTGGGGTTATCTCAAAGATAATGTGTATCAAGACAATCCTCAGATAATTCCTAAACTGAAGAGGGCCATCACAGGCCAAATCGAGGCAGTGTGAAAAGAGAAGTGTGTAAGAGACAGGGGGGGGGGGTCACCCTGTATAACAATGTTTTAATTTTATTTTTTTCGATAGTTGTGCTTTAAATGTGGTTATCGACCATAAACTGGATTTTTTTTTTTTAAACTCTGTCATATAGACTCACCCACGTTGTGTCTGTCTCACACCGTGACCTTTGTAAACTACGACGGCCTTGCTCACACCCACCCACCCACCCTAGAAAAAAAAAAAACGGACTAAAGTTTAACGGAGACATTTTCAGTTGACACCGTTGTCTGATGTCAATGACGGGGAAAAAAATGAAAAAAGAGAATGTTAAAATAATTTACTAATAGTGAAAGTTCGCATCCAGCGATGGCGACAGAATGTGACGTCACCACTTTGAGGCCTGTGTTAATTTGGAAAAAGTACCCTAGCTTACTAAGGCCGGCGAATAGTAATTTATATGTAAACATATTTTTAAAAAATGATTAATTTCGATGATTTTAAATTTCATCTTGAAATTTTTAAGAGTCGACTTTTTCGATAAACACCGTTTTACAAACAAACCCGGCTCGTATATAAGTAATAAATAAAAAAAAATAGCATAAACTTTCATTAGCTTTTCGAATAATCTTGTAATCTAGTGATTAATCTTTCGTAATCATAAAAAAAAAATATTTTTAATTAAAACTAAGTTATAGCAAGTCTCATCGTACACGTGAAAGGCCGAAATGAAAACCCGACCGGAAAAATATAGTCGTCATCTTTATAAACAAGTCGAGAAATAGAAATTACTAAGGGGGTATAACCACGACCGTCGTAATATAGTAAACTTATGTTGGTCACGATATAACTCAAGTTCATGATTTTATAGTTAAAGACAGGGAACGCTTTTAAAAGGTGGGGGAGTGAATAAAACATTATTTTACTATTTTTTGGTTGTAAATATAAAAAATAAAACGGTCTTCTCCTTTGACTAGAAAATTATGAACTTGCTTATAAAGATGGTGACTATTTTTCTGGCTATTTTTACTATCGGCGTTTCACGTGTACGGTTAAACTCGCTATAACTTAGTGTTTTAATATTTGTTTTTACTAAAACCTGGTTTAAGTAAAAAAAAAAAAAAAATTAAAAAAATAATAATAATAATAATAAATAGGTAAGTCATTTGGGAGTAATGCCGAAACACATTCCACCCAAATAATTTACGTGACTGAAATAGGAATTAAAACCATAAGTTGTTTTGATATAGTGCTCATCAGCAGCATTTCTCCCCCCCCCCCCCCCAAAAAAAAAAGTTAACTCAAGCTTTTTAAAGATTATTTTAAATGTTAATTTATTGTTTTCAAGAAATTCTCGGCATTTCTAAACAAAACAAAAAAAAACACGCATTTAAAAATGTGGCTGCTCCTTGTTTAGATTCCTCACATTCCAGACGGGGGGGGGGGGGGGATATCCGGAAAGAAAGGAAGAAATAAAACATGTGCATTCGCTTTCATATTAGTCTTCACCATTTTTACCGATTTCAAATTATGAGGGAATAATATATACAAATTAGGAGGAGGGGGTCTCTAAAATAAAAATAATAGCTAAATAATAATTTTCTTTAACTAAAAATCAACGTTTTGTTTACGTTTCTTTGTTTCAGCCGGCAAAACACAATTTTTTTTTTTTGTAAAACTTGTAAAATAAAATAAAAAAGTTTTTTTTTTTCTTGCAATCGAATCGAGTTATTTGAAAGATGGGAAGATCGATAAATTACACGAAAAACAAAAGTTATTAAATTAAAGTTACGATCGCCGCTCGATGTATGAAAGGAAAATTAAATCAGCAAATTTTGCTGAATTCTATTTTAAACGAACTTAAGCGATCGTACAAAAGACTTTGTCTAAAGATGTTTATATTTATTTGCCGATATTTGATAAGTTAGAATTATTGGCTATCTTGAAGATGTTTGCTCTCAAAGAGTCGAACAATTAGTTTTTTCACACCTAGTTTTTTTTTTTTTTTTTTTTTTCGTATCAATGACAAGTCAAATTCAAAAATAAGTCCGTCGTATAAAATAATTATTTTATTGATTTAAAAACAATTTTAACCTTAATGTTATAGCGAGACAAAAACTTATTTACTAACATTTTTTAATAATACTTTAATTCTATTTTAGCAATTGTTATTTTTGTTGTTGTTGTTTTTTTTTGGGGGGGGGGTAAAAATTATTTCACTTTCCATAACAAAAAATAAGTGTCAATATTAAAGTTATCAGCACAAAAATATTAAACTATATTCAACATTTATTTAAACTTTATTTAATAAGATTAACCTAAAAATATTTATTTTGAATGACATACTAATTTTTGGCTGGAAGCAAAAAGTAGTATCGTACTACACTTCATCTTTTCTGTCATCGATCGGTGAAGGAGAAATCCTTCTAGAGTGAGGCAATTTTCATTTTTGTCCCAATTCAAAGTGCCCTCTTTTAGGGAGCTGAATTTCCCCCACATTAAAAACCGACCTCGTGTATAACTCTGCCCTCGTGGGTGAGGCAAGTAAATAGAGACATTCTAAAAAAAAAATGATTATTAAAATTAAATAAATTCAATATAACATATACAAAATGTTAATCTTGCACAAAATCTTTTAATGGCATTTTGGCAAATAAATGATTTACTTTTACTTTTCCGAAAATAAGATAATTTTAGAAACTTCTAATTTGTTGTTAACGATGTTTGAGAAGAATACGGGAGAGAAAGAAAAAAAGACCTGTCAGTAATCCGACTGTAATTCTCTGTCGCAGAAGTTCCATCCTGTCAGTCGCCATTCTCTTTTAGGAAGATGAAAAAAAACGGAAACGGTTTTTTTGTTTTCAACTTCTCTCTCCTCAGCAGAATCATTTTATTGACTCACAGGAAGTGGAAACAGTCATCTTGAAATGCGCGCACACCCAACGAAAAAAGATAACAATCGACTTTTTGTTTTTTATTATTTAATTACTACTCCGCCCGTCCTACTTTTTCGGCGGCGGGAAAATATCTCGAAACTCTAGCGTACGAATTTAGGTAAAAATGGCACAAGTGGATAAATAGGTAAAAATGGCACAAGTGAATACATAGGAAAAAATGACACAAGGGAAAATAATTTTTTTAAATATTGATGAAAATCTAACAATGAGTTTATCAAAATGTTGGATACAATGCATAAAGGTGGAAAAATTAAGAAGTTTGTCAAATTAAAAAGAAATTATATATATATTTAAAAGTAGATGAGGACCCTCAGCCTCTCCTTCCCTCAAAAATGAGATTCTATTTTTTAGGCGATTACGTGTAGAACACCATGAAAAAAAAAAATTTAGAATTTAGACCGGGGGTTTAGTATCGCATATAAATTTAACGTAAAATGATTCCCCATTTCAGGGCCATTCTAACTTTTTAGGGCAGTTAACTAATTGTTTTACCACTAATCCTAGTTCCGACTGGCAAAGTTGTAAAACCACACGTAATCGTCTTAAAAAATAAAACGCACAGAATTTATCTCCCATGGCAAAAAAAATTGGTTAACTATCCTAAAGAATGGCCCGGAAATGGAGAGTAATTTTACGTTAAATTTATATGCGAAACTGATCCCCCAATCTACATTCTAAAATAATTGTTGTTGTTTTTTTCTTGTTGTTTTTCCTTTCCGCCACGTTTTTCGTGCTGTTCGCACGTAATGGCCTAAAAAGATAGAATTTCCTGGCGGGGTGAGGGGTATCTGAAGGTGTTAATACCGTTTTGCGCTTTTATGACAATATCATTGTTTTTATTTTTAATTAAATTATTATAATTTACCGCGCAAAAAGCACACATAAGCAATACAAAAACACATTAATTAATAAATCACTGAAAGATAAATGATACAATACAACGATTTATTTAAAATAAATGACACAACAGAAACGCAACTTTAATGTTCAATATTTGGCGGGGGAGGGGGGCTATTTAAAACTATAGGGGAAGGAGCCTAGCCCCACCCCTTGATACAATCGATTGTATTTGCTTGAAAACAACAGAGTAAATGGTAAAAATGCAAAATAGTTAAGTCGAGAAATTGTAAAAAAAAACCCAACAAATGCATTGTATCAAACGCAGTAGAAATCAATTATCTACCGCCCTGTATATTTTAACGTGCTGAAACTGTTTTTAAGATTTTTTATTCATTTTTTTTTTTAAAGCTGTTTTTACGACACACGGAAAAAATAGTCGCTTAACTGTTGAGGGGACTTCATTCCTGAAAGGTTGTAAAAATAAATGAATTCACCTACCACTAAGCCTAAATACGAGGTGCCACTCGAACTTAACCCTTAAGTGCTTTATTCTTTATATGTATTTGAAAAAAAAATTATCATCGAAGCTACTGATTACCTATTTAGCGGGTGTGCTGATGCAACCTCATACTAATACTTACTCACGCTTGCCAACAGGCTCGTTGCAGATGTGAAACAAGTTGCAGTTTGACACATTTTCGCTGAATATTAAATTAAATAGGTATATTTGAAACTATTTGAAACATTTAAAGGTTAAGGTTAGTGGTAGGATAGGTCATTTTTAATTTTACAACTTTTCAGGAATTAAACCTGCCCCCAACAGTCAAGTGACAAGCAGCTATTTGTTTGTTCGCCTGTGTGTAAAGACCGCTTTGAATGAAATAAAACTTTGAAATAAAAAAAAAAACTTAAAAACAGTTTCAGAACGTTAAAAGTATACAGGTCGGTAGATAATTAAATTCTACTGCGTTTATTAGTTGTTTTTGTTTTACGATTTCTAGACTGTTAACTGTTCTGCACTTTTACCAAGTGTGTTAAAAAATATTTATTTTAATATGGGGGGGGGGGGGGCTTAGCCCCTATTTAAAATTAGAGGTAGAAACCCAGCCCCAGCCCCAGCCCCAAAAGCTTATAAAAAACGATTTTATTTGCTTGAAAACAACAGATTAAATACTTAATTAAAAATATTGATTTTAAAACATAACTGCTATATAAAACTAGACAGGATGGAGCTTAGCCCCCGCCTCTCCTTAATGATCTTAATTTTCCGTTACCGAATTGTTCTTGCTTTGTACCATTGTTACCTGTGCCATTTTTACCGTGCATCCTAGCGTGCACCCTCCGTCAAAATTGACAACAAAAAATAAATATACTTCGCCAGTGATCGCACTAACATTCATATAAAATCATAGAATTACGTTAGTAATTTAATTTTTTCATATATAAATTATTATCACTTCTGATGACCTAAAGAAAAAAAATACCTATTGTTGACTTTTTATTATAGAGTGGATGTTTTCTGTAAAGTTGTAGATTAACACCTTCCGATGAATAAGATTCTACTTTGTTTAAGCGATTATGTGTGAACATCCTAAAAAACATGGCAGAAAGAAGAAAAAAAAACAATTATTTTAACATTTAGAGTGGGGGATCAGTTTCACATATAAATTTAACGTAAAATGATCCCCACCTTCTGGACTATTTTAGCTTTATAGGGCAGTTAACCAAAGTTTATTTTACCACTGACGCTAAATCTGAGTGACAAGGTTATAAAACCACATGCAATCGTCTAAAAATGTCAAACCCCCATAACCACCCCAAAAAATGCACAGGATTTATCTTTTATAGCAAAAACAAAACTTTCGATTACACGTCAACGGCCTTGAAATATTGCAGACACATAAAATAAAATATCTTAATGGGCGTTATATAGATTTATGGTAAAATAATTACCCACTTCTTTGCCAGCAAGATCACCCACTTTTTAACCAAGCAAAAGTGGTAACCATTAATCCAAATCCCAGGCCTAACATTGACAGGCAACATGAATTGGAATAAATACATATAAGATACTTCCAAGTCTGCTGCAAAGAAGGTAGGCTCCCTCTACCAGGCTAGAAAACTTCTCACATTTACCTTTATCCTATATCTCTATAAAGCCACCACTCGCCCTCGCATGGAGTATTGTTGCCACATCTGGGCTGGTGCACCAACCACTAGTCTCTCCTATTTGGACTGGGTGTAAAAATGAGTCTCTAATCTAATAGGTTCCACACTGTCTACTAAGCTCCAGCCCCTGTCCCATCACCGCAATGTTGCATTCTAGTGCTTGTTTTACAAGTACTTCCATGGAATGTGCTCCAACGAACTTACTGCACTTGTACCTCCTTTACATAAATATCCCTGATCAACCCAACTAGAAGCAAAACCACACCCCTTCATTGTAGAGGTACCCAGATGCTGGAAAACTTTCTACTCTCATAGCTCCTTTCCTTGGACCACTTGCCTTTGGAATTCCCTTCCTGCTCTCTTGACTGTACCAACAGGCAGAACTTTAAATGTAATGTGAACAAATATCTTGCTGCACAACTCCCCACTTAGGATGCCCCCTATAAATCTGGCCCCTAATCACAGTAGTCCTTGCATCTCATTGGCAATATGCCTTTGAGATTAAAAAAAAAAAAAAAGAGAAGATATATTTCCAGGCTGTTGCATGGAAAAAATAGAATCTCATGTTGATTTTCATTCGATTAAAATCATTAATGGAGTTAAATTTACCTCTTCATTTTTCATAAGAATTCACTTAATTTTTTTTTTTTTTTTGCTAAGTCTTCTTTTGCGTTAATCCCGAGCTTTAATAATGTATTTTTGTTTCAACTTGACACGATCACAAGCTGAGTCCAGTTTTACAGAGATCATTGTGCAGAGCGTCTGCCCATCTCATCATCAGCCACCCTCTCGGTCGCTTCCCGGCGACTTCTAATTTAAAAGCAGATTAGCACATGTCCAAACTATCTGCCATTCCCTCATTTTGCCCTAGATCAGAGCGATGCCGTAGCAGTTTACGATGGCGTCATTACAGATGTGGTCGAGCAATGTAATTCCTGAGATCCAGTGGAGCATTTTGGTTTCCATAACGGCGAATCTTCGCTATGCTTTCCTCGTTGTCAGTAAGCACTAGGAGCTATACGAAGCAATGGGTTTCACAAAAGTTTAGTAGATCATTAGATGGTCGCTGATCTTGCGGTCACAGAGGATGCTGGTGGAAGTGCGGCATTTGAACCACGTCGTATTGATGTGCACAGCCACTTCGCTGAGGATGTTGCCGCATCACTGACTTGTCAGTAATTTGTCAAATCTACGTTCACTTCACTCGCATCCGTTTTATAAGCAAACAGTGTCCACAAGAATTAAAGTTATCTAACCCTACCTATTAATCTCCATCAAGGTTTGGGCGTGCTTTATTTTTCAGTGAAATCTTTATAATAATATGTGAAGGCAATTTCATGTTCTTACATACGTTATGACCTTTCACACATTAAAAAAAAAATTAGATGGTCCAATCAGAAAAGATGGCGATTGATAATTAATCTGATGTAATTAAAGTAAAAAAATTCCAACTTTACCCATTTTAAAATGAATTGTTCTAAAATCAAATTATGTCATCCAGTCGACTAAAACAATAGAATTTTAAATAAATATCTTTCAAAAAGAGACATTCGTTTTATTGATTTGAAGAATATTTAGCTGACAATTATATTTACGGTCAGAAGATGGAATATTTATTGTTTAAAAAAGGATTAAATTGCTACAATTTTAAATAAGTAAATAAAGAAGAGACATATTCGTTTTATTTATTTAAAGAATATTTAGTTGAGAATCACAATTATTTTTATGGAAGAAGAGTCATTTTCTTTTTCTTAATAGTATTGACCTCGCAGACATTTATTATTTCAAAAAAATGATATTATTATTAACAGTAAATTATGCAGATTGATGTAGAAAACACTGTGGAATTTCTATGGGATTCCGCTAGTGCTACAATATTACTACTGTTATAACTTGTCTTTCACTGTGTGTTTAACATCACAGCATAATAATAATACTCAACAAGTTAGAATCGGTTCAAATACTGTATTTTTTTATTATGTATCTGACAGACATTATTTCGAAAGGAACATCATTATTAACAGTAAATTATGCAGATTTATGTAGAAAGCACCGTGGAATTTCCACGGGGGTCCCGCTAGTAGTTATTTAAAGCTGAAACAGATTATCTATGGGTCTGGGTGTGACTTTAAAGTGCATCTAGTGGTGAGGCTCCAATTTGGGAGGGTTAGGGTTAGAGTTAGGGTTATGCCTTAGTTAACATTATTTCCAAGTCCACTCTGATCCGAAGGAGTGGTAGTACCTGTCAGGGTCCCATCTATGGGTTAAATACATGGCCATCCCTACAACAGGCCAGGCAATCGTGCAACTGGGGTCTTTTACTGGGGGCCATGTGAATTTTCTTAAATATTTGATATAGAAGTTGCAAACTATATCATCAACTGGTGCGGATCCTTTTTTTCTTTTTAACCACAATATACAAGTAATGATCTTTTGAATTAAGTACAAAATCTCTAAAAAAAATCCAACATTGAAATAAAAATTCTTCATTGAAATATGCATTTGCCTTTGTTTATTCAAAATTACCTGTCTCTTCATTTATAGGAATTTGTCAATAATTGTCAAATTTATCAATTAGCTCATTGTGGTTCTTATTATTTGGTATGTAAAACACATAAAAACATCAAACTAATCTCACAGAGAAATTTTACCTTTGTTTGCAACTTCTATATCGAATATTTAAGAAAATTCACATGGCCCCCAGTAAAAGACCCCAGTTGCACGATTGCCTGGCCTGTAGTAGGGATGGCCATGGTTAAATACAATTTGTGCCGGGCATGATGCTGAACTGCCTTGAAAACCCTTGGGAAAGGTGTTTGCCTCTTAATCACCACCAAAATCCATCTTTTCCAGCCGTTTCTACCTTTTTTGCCTACCCTATTAACTACTCAAGCTCTTTCTAAACTGTCCTAGGTATGACACTTTGGGAGCTTTGAGGAGTGACTCCTTAGTTACCACTATCTGCAGATCCACTCTGACCTTAAGTGGTAGTATCTGTGAGATCCCCAACTATGGGTATATGGGTTAAATAGAAACTATTTAAACAGAGAGAAAAAGAGTGGGGAAAAGGAGAGAGTGGAGGTAAAGGAGAGAAAGTGGAGGAAAGGAAAGATAGAGAGAGTGGGGGAAAAGGAGAGACAGGGAGAGAGAGAGTGAGGGAAAATGAGAGAGAGCGGAGTTAAAGGAGAGATAGAGAGAGTGGAGGAAAGAAGAGAGAGAGTGGGGGGGGAAAGGAGAGAGGAGAAAGGGAGAGAGAGGGGGAAGGGTGAGTGGGGAAAGGAAAAGAGAAGGAGGAAGGGGGAAAAAGATAAAGTGGGGGAAAGAAGAGAGAGATGAGGAAAGAAGAGAGAGAGCGGGAGTAAGGAGAAAGAGAGTGAAGGAAAAGGAGAGAGAGTAGAGGAAAGGAGAGAGAGAGAGAGTGGAGAGAAAGGAGAGAGAGAGAGAGAGTGGAGGGAAAGGAGAGAGAGTAGGGGGGGAGAAAGAGAGAGTAGGGGGGGGGGGAGAGAGAGTGGGGAGAAGAAAAGGAGAGTGGGGGAAAAGAGAGAGTAGGAGGAGAGTGTGGAGAGAAAGGAGAGCTAAAGTTTACATACTGTTTGTTTAGAAAATATACGTCTACACAATAAATTAGTCTACAAAACATATCACCATAAAATGGCCAAAGGATGGTTCACATGTTCTAAAACCCACCAACATTATCTTCTGTAAATAGATCCTTGTGGCTATTTTACCAATATCTAGATGAGAGTGTAAGTGAATTGGCGGCTCATACCTTTACCAATCTAAAAATATCTCATCGCCAAAGACGCATGCGTGACCATTCTTTCTAAAACTCTTTACAAGCGATAAAAAATATCTGAATCTAAATAAAATGCACACAAACAATGATTAATGGAAATATTTTATTTTCAAATCGATTTTCGCTGAAATCATAAAAATGTAGCATAAAAATAATCAGAGATCTATGATCCGTGGGGACGGGGCTTTGTAAGACTGAGCAATGTGTAGGGGGGTGCAGCAAACCGGTTTGATGGTGTCGGGCACCGTGTCTGTGGAGAGAAGTGAGAGGTTGGCCGTCATGAGTCCCAATTTTATACCCAGATCCAAAGGATGACCGTGGAGGATGCCAGCCATTAGACCAGCGGCAAAGCTGAAAAGAGGCAAAAGAACAAAGAAAACATGGTAAAAATTGGAAGACAAATGAAAAAAACCATGGTGAAAATTGGAAGACAAATGAAAAAAAACATGGTGAAAATTGGAAGACAAATGAAAAAAACATGGTGAAAATTGGAAGACAAATGAAAAAAACATGGTGAAAATTGGAAGACAAATGAAAAAAACATGGTGAAAATTGGAAGACAAATGAAAAAAACCATGGTGAAAATTGGAAGACAAATGAAAAAAACCATGGTGAAAATTGGAAGACAAATGAAAAAAACATGGTGAAAATTGGAAGACAAATGAAAAAAACATGGTGAAAATTGGAAGACAAATGAAAAAAAACATGGTGAAAATTGGAAGACAAATGAAAAAAAAAACATGGTGAAAATTGGAAGGCAAATGAAAAAAAACATAGTGAAAATTGGAAGACAAATGAAAAAAAAACATGGTGAAAATTGGAAGACAAATGAAATAAAAACATGGTGAAAATTGGAAGACAAATGAAAAAAACCATGGTGAAAATTGGAAGACAAATGAAAAAAACCATGGTGAAAATTGGAAGACAAATGAAAAAAACATGGTGAAAATTGGAAGACAAATGAAAAAAACCATGGTGAAAATTGGAAGACAAATGAAAAAAACATGGTGAAAATTGGAAGACAAATGAAAAAAACATGGTGAAAATTGGAAGACAAATGAAAAAAAACATGGTGAAAATTGGAAGACAAATGAAAAAAAAAACATGGTGAAAATTGGAAGGCAAATGAAAAAAAACATAGTGAAAATTGGAAGACAAATGAAAAAAAAACATGGTGAAAATTGGAAGACAAATGAAATAAAAACATGGTGAAAATTGGAAGACAAATGAAAAAAACCATGGTGAAAATTGGAAGACAAATGAAAAAAACCATGGTGAAAATTGGAAGACAAATGAAAAAAACATGGTGAAAATTGGAAGACAAATGAAAAAAACCATGGTGAAAATTGGAAGACAAATGAAAAAAACATGGTGAAAATTGGAAGACAAATGAAAAAAAAACATGGTGAAAATTGGAAGACAAATGAAATAAAAACATGGTGAAAATTGGAAGACAAATGAAATAAAACCATGGTGAAAATTGGAAGACAAATGAAAAAAACCATGGTGAAAATTGGAAGACAAATGAAAAAAAACATGGTGAAAATTGGAAGACAAATGAAAAAAAAAACATGGTGAAAATTGGAAGGCAAATGAAAAAAAACATAGTGAAAATTGGAAGACAAATGAAAAAAAAACATGGTGAAAATTGGAAGACAAATGAAATAAAAACATGGTGAAAATTGGAAGACAAATGAAATAAAAACATGGTGAAAATTGGAAGACAAATGAAATAAAAACATGGTGAAAATTGGAAGACAAATGAAAAAAAAACATGGTGAAAATTGGAAGACAAATGAAAAAAAACATGGTGAAAATTGGAAGAGAAATGAAAAAAAACAAAAAAAACGAGTAACTAACAAATAAATCCAACCATGGGAGATACAACTTTTCATTCTTTTTTTTCTTTTATAAAGCTGTGAGATGTAAATTTTATTTATTTCTTTTAAATATATTCGATTTTTTTAAAACACAAAGTGCAATTGAATTACAGGCAGATTGAGAGATGATAACCAGTTTGTGTGAAAGATGTGAAGAAAGTATATTTGGATGGCAAGGCTATTGAGGTTGTTCAGAAGTTCCGATTCCTTGATGATACCATTGGAGCACAGGGAGGAGCTGGTGCTGGTGTGATTGCAGCAGTTAGAAGCAGATGGAGTAAGTTCAGGGAACTTCTGTCATTACTAACCAGCAGAGAGTTGCCACTGTCGACCTAGGGAAGAGTCTATGAGGCATGTGTATGCAGTGTGATGATGTATGGAAGTGAAACCTGACCAGTGAGGTTTGAGGTCATGCGTTATATGGAGAGAAATGATATGAGAATAATATGATGGATGTGTAATATGAGTCTTGAAGGCAGACTGAGATCTGATGACTGCATAGGAAGATTAAATCTTGACAGTATCGGAAGATGTGTGCAGAATAGGAGACTTAACTAGTTTGGTCACATTGAAAGAATGGATGAGAGTTCTTTGGTTAGATGGTATAGAACAATTGAGGAGGCAGGGTCAGGCCAAAGAAAAGAAAGTAATAAAAATGAATCTGAGAGAACGAGGGATAAATATAGATCTGCTCAGAGACGTGTTAGACAGCTTTCCAACCTAACCTATGTCAGCATGTAAAATGGATGTTAAACTGAAGATGATGTACGATTCAATTTTTTTAAATCAAAAATATATAAAATACGGCCAGTCGGATTCCCAAAGTTATACAGTGATAGCTAACAAAAGCAGAATCTCATTTTAGAGGAAAGTGATTTAGTTGAGGGTGTTATTAATTACGTATGTTCTTATTGACTTGTCTCCCCACGAGGGTAGAGTTAAACACATCCAGCTCTCCAAAAAGGGGCACTCTAGATTAGGGCAAAAATTTTAATTGCCTCAGTCTAGAAGGATTTCTCCTTCACTGACCAAGGACAGAAAAGATAAAGTGTAATATAAAAACTGATCCTACACTTTGAATTATTTATCTGCTAAAAAATATAACATTAATTTTGACAAATTAGGCACAAGGATGTTTTTTTTTTTGTTAAAATGTTGTGTACAAAGGAAATTCTTGCCAAAAACAAAAATGAAAGGAAAGGTTCTGTTAATTAATTGAGAACATTTTTCTTTCTTTTAATTTTAATTAAACTTAAAATGTATCCGATAAGTAAAATTTGTATTTTGTTGGCTTTATTTATTTCTAGATTTCTTTGCAATTGTTAAATAATACGTATAATATAGTTAAGTTTGTCAAACAAAAATGCAAACAAAAACAAACACGTTTTTTCTAATGTTTAGTTAACTATTTTTTTAAATTTCTTTTAAAAGAAGAATAGAGATTTATACCGTAGTGATGTGATAATGAAATGGTTTGGTTAATATGTAGTCATACCCTTAATGACAATAAAAGTGTAAAAATTTGGGAATTTCCTTGCTTTTGTACATTTAGTGTATATGAATTTTCATCTTAACCCTATTAAGGGCATATGATTTCAGTATACTGGCATTTATCATGGAATATCTTTAAATTTAATCATTATAATCTTGCTTCTCCTCCCTTTTTAAAATAGTTAATTAAATTCATTTACAAAGAAATGTTTGCTTTTTAAAATGAAAATAAACATTCATTAATTAATTATTAATTAATAAAGTTTTTTTTAACCCAGAAAAAATATTTTCCATAAAATGGCCGAAAAATATCAATAAATTATTTGTTAATAATAAACTTATTCTGTGTCAGATATCCAATTAATGTCATAAAAGTTAATACAAAAATATCTTACCAACAATATCTTCAGGATTAAAAAAAAATAGAGAGTGTGTCAAATTCTTTGGGGTAGAATTATTCTCCGACGGCAGATTAGTCGGAAAGGCTCTTATAATCTTACAAAAAAATCCATAAAATCCTATCAGATGAACGGAAATTGATTTATCTACAAGTTTTCCAATGTGTATATTTTTTTTAAATTTAGGAACATTAGGCAACAAAAAATTAGGCAATTTTGGCAAGGTAGGAAAATTAGGCAACTATGGAATAAATATCGATTGAAAATAGATTTTAGCACTGTTCTTGATGGGGATATAGTTTTAAATATCCCCCCCCCCGCCTAATCTTTAAAAATAAATATTTAAAAATATTTCCCGTTGTTTTAAAGCAAATAAAATTGATTTTTCTAAGTGTTCGTTTCCAATTATTATATTAATAAATAAAAAAAGTAGTAAATAAAAACCTTATTATGATTAAAATGCATTTCAGTTTTCTTGTAAACTAGTCAGCAATTTTAATATTCTGTCAATAGTTGAAAAAAAAAAATCAATTACTTTGTGACTGTTCGAAATTTGAAAAAAAATTAGAAGTATTTAAACTATCAAATAGAAAGTCATTTAAACTTGTTTTAAAATTCGGTGCAAGTTTAGAATTCAACCAACATGAAAAACAAACAAAATAAGAAATATCTTTATGATGTATGTACCTGTGACGGAAAGCATATATCGTATATCAAAAATCACGTAAATTGATCTAGTAGGTTCTTTTTTTACAAAAGAATATAAAACGAGGATCGTCGATATATCGAGGTCATATTGGACATTGTGTTCGCCGGCCAAGTTGGAGTTATCTCCCTGTTGTCATGAGATCATCCTTCCAGGCATTACCTTCTCCTTTGGGGAGGGGGGAGTGTATTATATGTTCGTTCATCATATATACTAGCAAAATATGCGACTAGTGAGAATAATAAAAGTTAATATTATGGGTTTGGTGTAAAAGGACATAGGTTTTCTCATTCCATCCCGGACAACACCAAGTCTTCCTGCTAGTAATAATAATAATATGTAAAAAATAGTAATAATAATAATATGTAAAAAAAAAAAAAAGTTAGAAGAAAAAGAAATGGAAAAAGGATGAGTCATTCGTTTGTCAAAACAGTTTACCTTTGAAATTTATGTCAGTTTTAAAAAAATTCTAAAAATGCGCAAGCCATCATATTTCTTGCATCGTTGTGTAAACTGTTTTAAATAGAATTACAAAATTGTAACGTTAAAAACAACTTTCAATTTCTATATTTTTATATTTAAAGAATGCAATAAATTTATTTATCACACACCATAAAAGTAATTAAAAGGGTTCGATTAGTTTTCTCATTTACAACTAAAAAATTGTAAAAAATGTTATTAAAATATAATTTTAATTAGTGTACGATTTTTATTTTTATTTATATTTGAATAAAAAAATTCTAACTTTTTTTTATTCAAATATGATTTTAATTAGTATACAATTTTTATTTTCTTCAGATTAGAATTAGAAACACTGTAATAAATATAACAATTAAATAAAAAATACTCTAGTTTAAGAAATTAAAATATAATTTTAATTAGTGTAAGATTTTTATTTTATTTTTATTTATATTTGAATAAAAAATTCCAACTTTTTTTTATTCAAATATGATTTTAATTAGTATACAATTTTTATTTTCTTCAGATTAGAATTAGAAACACTGTAATAAATATAACAATTAAATAAAAAATACTCTAGTTTAATAAATTTTAACTTTGTGACATGTAAAAAAAAAACAGAGTGAAAGAGACCACTTTCCTTTAATACGATTGTACCATACAAACTTATATCAGGTTGTAACAAAAGTTCTCAATAAAACACTAAAAACAAACTGTATCAGATGTATTTAACCGTGAATGTAGTCCTCATTCTTTTCTATGACCTATTCCCATTTAACAATAATCGTTTTAATTCCATGTTTAAACAAATATTCATATTGCTGTATATGCAAGTGAAACACGAACTATACTTGCAGATATGAGAGGAAGCTCAATGTCTTTGAAATGAAATTTTTAAGAACTATCCTTGGAGTAACTTTCTAGGATAGACGAAGAAATGCAGATATCAGAAAGATGCTTAATATTAACAGATACAGCAATGACGTTATTTTAAAACAGAGATTATCACGGTTTAGACATGTTTTCCGGCTACCATACTCCAGCTATGTAAATAAATCGTATAAAGAAGATTTAATGGAAGAAACATCAAGAGGACGGCCTCCAAAGAAATGAGCTGACCAGATAAGAATTTAGACCGGTATGCCTCTCCTGAGAGCTGAAAGACTGACCCCAAATCATGATAAGTTGTGGAATTTTGTTCTCAAGCATATGGCAAAACTCTCTTGTGTATGAACATAAGTCAAGTTTTAAAATTTCTTTGGATTTTGAACTGAAAAATGAAAAACTTATTTTCGAATTCTTTTCATGGAGTCGTAAGCTACTCAAATGATTTTGAAAACTTTTCATAAAATGGTAATCTGTTGGTGTGAGGTCAAGAGAATGTGGTGGTTGATGGATCCTTTCCCAGGTATCGTTTTTAAAAGATCTTTAGTCTTTTGTGCAGTGTGAGGTTTAGTGTGAGAAGTTTTATCTATATAATAATATGATAAGGAAATTCATGTTCATCCATAAGTTATCACTCTCCACCCCTTTTTTAAAAGATGGGATCGCCCGATTGCCGAAGAAGCAATGCAAAAAAGGTAATTTTTTAAAATTTGATCTGATGTCGCTATTGTGTCGAACATGAAACTCAAACTTAAATATATTTTCTTGGCCTTCGGGCTAGGATAAAAGTGTAGTATTAAAACCTTTGTATATAAATATATCTATGAAAAAATAAAATTTCCAACAAATTTGGGGATATCTTGAGTAGGACGGCCCCCTAGAGTAAATGTGGTATTGTGGTGACTGAGATAATTCTAGTTAAGAGTATGCTAGACATTTTTTTATCTTTTGGGACCAAGGATGACCAACGACCCCCCCATTTTTCCCATACTTTTGATGGCCTTGTATCTAATTTATTACATTATAAATTTTTTCCCTTATAGCAAATAAATAATTCAAACTGTAGTATCTGTTCTGTCCAAAGATGGTAGAATATTATCGTGGGGTCTGTTCGCGTCGGACGTCCACAGAATGCAAATATATCACAAACTTCTATAAGGGTTTTGGAGATAGACCCCCTTATAACCAGATATATTCTGAAACTACATTAACCAGAGTACTTGTTTGAACAAAGATGGTACAATAATATGATCGGGTCTGTGTTCATGCTGGACCTCCATACAATGGAAATATTTTTAAGCAAAAACAGATGAATGATACATCTGCGAAAATTCTATGAATCCCGCTAGTCATGATAAAAGATGACACTTCACAAAAGGACAAAGACCTTTTTGAAAAAAAATATACCTGCGCAATTATGTGCGGTCTCATAACTTGCATTACCAGCTTCAAAGACTAAACCTGTCCTCACTTGAGCAGCAAAGGATGCAAGGGGACCTGATTCTGGCATACAGCATCATCAACAAAAATGTAAATCTATCTTTAGAGTTTTTCACCCCAACACCTCGTCGCTATCTCCACAGTCACCCGCAAAAGATGTACCATAGTCGTTTTCATCTCAACAGAAGAAATGCAGCATTCTCTGTCCGTGTTTCATCTCCTTGGAACAGCCTGCCAGAGGAGGTTGTGATGATGCCTATCATATCCAAGTTTAAAGTCACCTTGGACAAACATCCAGACAATATATAGATGCAATATCTTCTGTCTTTATACATGGCTTGCTGCACTTTGCTATTTTTTTGTCAATAGATTTCAGACTAATGTACTATTTTTCAATGCCCAATTAGGGGGAGGGTTATACTGTAGTATCTGTTATGTTGTCATAATACCATCCTCCTAGGGATTACCTTCTTTTTTTTGGGGGGGGGGGAGAGATAGTGTAGTATCTGTTCACTTGTCATGAGATCATCCTCCCAGGGGGCAGGGTAGTATCTGTTTTGTTGTCATGATACTATACACCCAGGTATTACCTCCTCCTTTGGGGGGGGGGGGGGATAGTGTAGTATATGTCCGTTTGTCATATATACTAGCAAAACATATGCGACCAGAGGAGGGAGCATATTTTTGCTAGTGAGAATAATAAAGGTGATATTGTGTTATGGGTTTGGTGTAAAAGGACAATGCTCATTGGAGCGATCAGGGTGCGAAGTATATGGACACAAGGAATAACGAAAACTACTGTATCGTTCAAATTCATGTGGACTCGAAGAAGTGTGTGACACCCGGCGGTGTTTCTACAGTGGTTGCGATTGTAACTCAGCAGAAAAGAATTCATTCGATTCGTTTGCGAATCACTGCAGCATGTTTTAAAAAAATTCAGGATCTCTTTCCCATCTATAAGATAAAAATTCCATCCATAGTCAAACTGTCCACACACACCCAGTGAAGCACAGACACCGCTCACTGAACGTACGTACACACAGTTCATACATGCACTCTCTCACTAACAAAACAAGCACGCTAATATACACACACATCTTCATTCCTATCCAATTTATACCAGTAAACGTACACAGCGTCAGCCAAACTGAACACATCTACTTCATCAATTTTCCTGACAGACAAAACAACTCTTTTACTCGGAACGTTTTTTGGACTCTTTGAACTCTCACTCATTACCAATATTTTATTTTGCATTGTCTTAACAAGATATCTATACAAAACTAATATAATTTCGTCCATTTCAAATTCAATATTGTTTAGATTATGAACCAAGCTAAAATCGACTCGGCGTTGGTAGTTTCTTGATGTTTACATAGACAGCCAGAAAATGCTGAAGCGCTTATCCAATCAGAATGCGAGAAAATAAGTAGATGACAAATTAACATTTTAATTGATTTAATCATGAAATTCACTGATTGGAAATAAAAATTGATCAAAGCGATAATGACCTTTAATGAACCTTAACCCTAACCCCGTTTTAACAGTTGTTCAATGAAAGAAAACTTTATCATGCAGAAAAAACATTTTATAACCCTAAAAATAAATTTTATGTCTTTAAAAAAAAAAAAATTTCCACTTGTTCATCCAGCCCTGTTTTAGATTTTTGGGACGCAGGCAACAGACTTTTCATTCGGCTTTTTCCGTCCATCTACGTAAACATCTGGAAACTACTGACGGCAAGTCGATTTTAGCTTGGGTCCTAATCTGGACAAGTATCTCAAATCCAATATACAACATACCAGATAGATAATTTAAGACGTTAATATACATCACCAAAACAAAGCAAAAAAAACGCTCCTCTACAACTGTATACAATTCTAAATCGATGGCTAGAGAGTGGCTAAGAAAGGTTTGGTTTGCCAATTTTAGAAATATGAATTTAAAATACATTCTCAGGATTTTATTAACTGTTTTTGATTTTTTATTCCATACTTGAATGCATTTTGTTTTTGTTCAAAGAGTTTGATAGATAAGACGTAACGGCTGAATGTGAATCATTTTTAGTGTCCCACGATTTGACCAAATAATCCAATCATGGATGAATTCACAAGAAAAGTGAAACCAAGAAAAAGAAAGTGTTTAAAAAAATAAATATTTTTGCTGACTCACCAATCACCAGACCCAGACACACTGAGGACATTTTCCAGGCCGTAAACAGGAAAGAATTTGGCAACCATATGTTCAGGTCGTTTCTTAAACAAAAATTAAAAAATTAAAATTAAATATATATATATATATATATATATATATATATATAAGTCAGTTCATATTATATTCCAATAACCATGGTTTTATTTTATTATTTTTATTTTTATTTTTTCACATTTCCAAAAAACATAACATTTCTGTGAGATATATTTTTGACGGTCTGTTTCATTTGTCTTGTGCCAAACAACATTTTTATGTCAATATCGTCACTGCAACACTACAAAATCATCAGAAAAAATTCACAAAGAGTAAAAAGTTCTTGGATTACAGTGTCTTGAAAAAACCTACACTATACAGTAGTTTCATTTTTGGGTGAAAGCAAACAAAAAAACAAAGAAAAGAGAGCAAAAACTCACACGTGGGGGAACCCACTAATACGCTATTTTGAATTTTTCGTTCAAAGCTAGTACATCCTAAAAATTTGTGCGAACAATTATAAATTTTAATTGAGTCATATTTCTTAAAATATTTACTAAATTCTATAATTTATTTATAAAAATTCTAATTCACTTGAGGGTAATTTTTTACTTACTAAAGTTACATCAATGTCTATTTAGGTCATTTGGATACGAAACTCTTTTAAGTTCAACAGTTTAGAGCTAGTTTCATCATCTCAGCCGTCCATTTAAGCAACTATTAAAATCGTTATACTTCAGTGTTTTTGTGGAAGATATTTAGTATTTATTAATAAATCGTTTCCATCAATACTAAGATAAAATACCAATTTCTTATTCACAATAGAAAAAGAATAGCTTTTTAATATACTCGGTCATGTCCATGCAATTGATGTCTGAAGGTTACCTAATTTGCATACTGTTTTGCAAAACGAACTCTCATTGATTAATTATTAGTGTTATTTTTTTATTATTTGATGATTGTTTTCATTTTATTATTACACATTTTTCTAATTTATGAATATTTTCATGGATAAATGCTAAGCATTCTGGGTGAAAAAAAGTCTTTCTGGTCCTTTCAGGTTAATTTACTTCTAGGGAATTTTCATGGACTATTCAGGACACAGGTCTCATTAGTTATATATACTTAGGCAACAATCGTTATTTCAAGCATATTTCACTGAATATCATAGACATTCTAACTAGTGATGGGACGATTGTAATATTTTTTCTGATTCCGATACAATTACCAATTCTGATTCTTAAATAATATAAACAAGTAGAATTTCATTTTTTTTGGGGGGGGGGGGGGAGAGGGGGATTAGCAGAGAGTTCTCATCTACTTTTAAATGTAGATATAATTTTCTTTTTAATTTGACAAACTTCTTAATGCAAGATTTTCATAAACTCATTGTGAGATTTTCATCTATATTTTTCACTTGTGCTATTTTTTTTCCTATTTATCAACTCATGCCACTTTTACCTGTGCCATTTTTCAGGTGCTATTTTTACCTAAGTTCGTTATTATGATCTATAAATTTTAGTTTTACTGATAGTTTAAAATCAATAAATATTTATCATTAGTACCAGCAATAGAAAATTAAGCTTTAAACAACAAAAACAAAGAAATTAAAACGAATCGTTTTTGCAATCGGAAACTAAGCTAAAATTTTTCAGATTGCAATTCCAATACCCCAAAAAGTTCTGACTTTTCCAATTACGATTAATCGGCCCAACACTCATTCTAAAAAATGATGTCTACCAGTCCAAAATGGAACTCACCTGCATCTGAGTTAAAAATCAGGAGATAATAATAAAAAATTTTTAAAAGTGTTTATTTGCTCATTATAAGAAAACAAATGCTTGACGTTTTCAAAATAATTTCATAAAACCATGAAAAACATAAAACTACGAAAAAATAAAAAAAAGGTGACAAAATTATTTGCCCAGAAATTTAAAATTTCAAGCTATTACTCCCAAGCATTGTCAAGTTTCTTTGCTAGTCTTGTAAATAAAGGAGAAATCATACGTATCGACAATATGATTGTTATGTCTGACACTGAAAACTCCATTTATTTATTTTTTATTTTTACTTTTTTATACTTTGTCTGATTTCATGTTGACCAGAGGAGAAGGGAGAAGACATATCTTTTTACATGGCTTGTTGTACTTTGCTAGGTTTTGTCAAATAAATTTGATTTGATATAGTATTATAGAAAATATATAGGTGATCTCCTTTTGGTTGAGATGTTAGTCACAAGGAGGGAGAGAGACACAGGGCCATGATCAAGGTGTGAACTTTTTCCAGAAGGAAAACCATGTTGGACGCGAAGAAGAGCAGATGATACCTGTAACTACAGGGCATCTTGTTGTCTCCATGAAAAAGTTGCCCTGAACAAATACACAGATTTTTATGAAAATTTGTCTATTTCAATCACCTTGACACCAAACTGCTGAACCCAATTTTCTTTAGTAAATCTTCCTTTTTAACTGTTTCTACTATCCAGTTTATGTGTACATAAACCCCTTTTTTGTGCTAGCTTGTTTCTTCCTTTAAAACAACCAATTAGGTGACCGTAAACATCCAGCATTATATTGTAAATTGATCTCTTTGTTTAGAAATCATCTAAATTTTTACATTAGAAATGTGTGAATATTTCAACTTACTCTTACCATTGTTTTCAGTTTCTGACATATTACCTATAAGAATATTTTTACCCAATATTGTTCATCGATTAAACAAAACACACTCCTACTATTGTGGTAGACAAGTAATTTTAAACTCAAAAGTCCAGAATTCAGATAATGGGTGTATCATTTCTAGACCAGATTAATATAATTTATTATTGCATTTTTATTTTTAAATTTATTATTTTCTTAAATTTTCTTAGTGCACTTTTATATTTTCCTAGCCCCATATTTCCTTCCATGGCATCATGGTATGGCTGAGAGAATATGGAAGGGGAGAGGCAGGGAAAAGAGAAAACTTTGGAAAAAAAATTGCACATGTATTTTTTTGTTTAATAATAATAATAATAATAATAATAATAATAATAATAATAAAAGAACAGTCACTGCTCTGTTTAGCCAAACAATATAACATTGTGAGGCTTTCACTTCAAATGGAAAGTCACAAATTGATAATCAGTAACTTAGTGGATCCTCATGAGGTTTCACGAACCAGCCTCCGTGATAGTGATTCCAATCAGGTTAACGCTCATTCTACAGTTGAATTAGAACTAAATCATGTCTTATGACTTAGTAATTTAAAAATTTTAATCATAAAAGCAATCGCAAAAAAAACGTCCACAAATGAAGAAAAAATGCTCTTTCACCAAGACAGTGCACCATGTCACAATTCGATCGCAACAATGGCAAAATTACATGAATTGTACTTTGAATTTCTTTTGCACATACCCTATTCTCCAGCTCTGGTCCCTAGCGATTACTGGCTGTTTGCAGAGCGCAAAAGAATGCTCCAGAAAAAGAGATTTGGCGCCTTTGAAAAAGTGATATCAGAAACTGAGGTGTATTTTGTCTTTATAAATCGTTCTACAAAAAAGGCATCAAATATTTAGTGAAGCCTTGGAATCAGTGTATCACTCTAGAAAGAGACTATGTTGATGAATAAAGTCGAATTTTGCTTAAAAGTTGTTGTTTTATCAGTTAAACTCGGGGTTTATTGAGCGATGTGTTAGCTTAGGATGAACAGGGAACAAATTAGCACATTATGAGTCAGAAAAATTACTTTTTTTTTTCCATTTTTCCTGGTAAATGTTCGAAAAAGAACACTGAAACTAGATCAAACAGTTTGTTACTGATGAGTTTATCTTTTTCTTTCTTGTTCTCTTTCTTTCTATTATATTGAACCAGTTGCCAAAGAGAGTGAAAGGTGACAGTCAAGGAGAGAGGTGTGTTCAAAAAGTAACATGACTGAGAATGTTTGTGTAGAGAGAGAGAGGGAGAGATGTTTTAAAAGAAAGGTGTTACACATACTTTTTAAACTCTTATTTTGTTATCCATTCTCCAGGAAAACGCCAGGTATCCCTGCTTGTAATTTTTAAGATTGTGACTATCACTTTTCTAACATCTCGTCTTGCATTTCTAACATCTCGCCTTGCATAGACGGAATGCTTCAGCTAGTTGTAAATATACTTACAAAGATTTTAGATCCTTTGAGAGGCAAGTGCGTGGTGGTTTTGTCACAATGGGCAATCAACACGCCCAACTTTCCCAGGGTCAAAATGATCACCGGGACGAGAGAAACAAGATCACGACACATGGTAGCGCATTGCTTCAAAATTGCATCCACATTTTCTTTTTGGCTCAAGTCTGGGGAGAAAAATAAAAATAATGAAGAGCATTAGTAAATAAATAAAATTTCTAAATTTGAAGTGTCATGTGAAAAGTTCGAATAATATTAAGCTGAGAAAATCTTTTTTCTTTTCGACAGTTTAAAAATCAAAATCACTTCTCATAAAAAAAATAAAACCAGAAAATTATATAAAACCAGGAAAAGACATACACATCCAACATAAACAAATTAATTAAATGTCACATAAGCGTTTCAAAGAAAGTTTTTGCAAAAATCAGTCCTTTGTTCAAATCTTTTGGGAACATGATAGACATTCATATATATGGTTTATTTTTGCATTATGTTTCAATACCTTTCAATATCTTTATTATGGTTTATAGATTAAAGATTGACAGGAAACACACATCTGTTGATAATGCATTGTCCCATTATTTTTTAACAGATCAAGAACAATACAGTTGATATCTTTGCAATTATATGTGCATATTTCGGCATCATCTGCCATCGTAAATTTAAGATGCATAAAATTACAACCATTTTCTTGGTTCAGTCATCATATAGATTACCTTCATTAAAGCTTTTTAATCAAAAACAATGTCTTTACCAGAAACACTTTTCTTGAACTTAAAAGTTATACTTAAATTTTCATATCCTGATAACCTAATGAAATAAAGATTTTTATGAATCTTAAAACAACGATGCTCACATTGAAAACATTTTGGTTTTTAAAAATCTAAACAGAAGAATTTAAGTAAGAACTGGGTGTTAGATCAAATAAAAGTTTGATGATCGATTTAAATGAAGATTAATTTGAATGTAAACTTTATTATTTTTTTTTTTAATCATATAAATACTTTCTAGATTTTATTAATCTTAAATTTAAACTGGCATTGCCAGGGTAGAAGCATATTGGCAGGAGGAAGGCCCAGAAAGAAATAATTAAGAATACAGTCAATTGTAAAATTTATTTTTTAAATAGAAATTTTCAAAAATGCGTTTTTAGTTTTGCCATATTTTATTTTTTAATCCAATTTAGATTATTTTATAATGTAAAAAAGCAATGAATCATAAAAAACAACACACAAGTTTGCTGAAGGCTTTGCTTTTTTTTACATTTACTGAACATTTTATTTTATTAAAGATAATAAAATAAAATCCAAATAAAGTACATCTCATATGCAAATAAGTCTAAAAAATATTTACCTGACAGGACCATTAGTGGACTATTTTAAAGTTATTATTAGAAATTTTAAATAAAATACTTTGTGGTCATGGCTCTGTGGTACGTATATATGTTAAGTTGAACTGAAAAAAAAAAATCATTTCTCTCTTTATTTTTATTTAAAATTTTTTTTTTGATTTTGGACCAATTCGTTTTAAAATCGGTAAAGTCAGAAGTTTTTTTTATCTTAGCGACATTAGGTTAATCACCAATTAACATTTTGCTGATCGGACGATCTCATTTTTTTATGGGTGATAATGTATGTACGAACATAAAACTGCCTTAGCATATTATATATATATATATATATATATATATATATATATATATATATACAGGGTGGGCCAAAATAAGGGTCCTATCTTTAAATTTGAATAACTTGAATTTGAATAACTTCCACAAAATAAAAGTTACTCACCAAACTTTATGTGTGTGTAGACTGACCCTTCCGAGATTTTTTGAAATAAACAAAACAAATTTTAGCCGAAAAACACTTCTTAAAACTTACAAAAACTAAAGTATTGTTTTTTACACTGTTTTGAGTTTTTTAAGCAAAAATAATGTTTTCTAAATGAGGGTACGTTCCTTAGGGCTAATACGGCTCATGCTTGCTTCGGAAGGGGTCCTTTACTTATTCTAAAAAAAAAATTTTAAAAATCAATAAATAAATAAAAAAGTTATGAATTTTTAAAAATAGGACCCTTATTTTTGCCCACCTTGTATATATACATATTAAAAGATATTTGAATTGTCTGATGGAGTATGAATACGGTCGAATCAAATCTGGAAAAGGCACTTATATTTTTAATTCTTTTTTTGTTACTGTGGTGAGTCTGGAGATGACTGTCAGTTTTATGAATTAACAATGTTTGTTTCCACTGGACAGAAAAGCTATAGAATAATTAATAATGCTTGGGATTTGACATCTTTTATCATATTATTTATTAAACGCTAGCTGCAGAATACGCACTAACATGGCTAAGTGTCTTCCAAGACTTACGATCTTGGGTCAAATACTTAAAAGAGTACTTCACAAGATTAGCCGGTTGCAGCTATGTCATCTGCGTAGCTCAGATTAGACAAAAGTTAGGTGGTTTTGTGACAGATCTTAATGCTGATGCCCTGAAGAGCAACTTATTCATACCCTGGTTGCAGATAGTTTATGCTTAATTGCGCATGAAGTAGCTTTGGAAAGTTTCTACTTTCTGACGTAATTTTACAGTCCAGTCGACACATTCAAGTTCATATAAGACTACAGGAAGAACATATGCGTTATAGATTTTCGCTTTGATTTTGTATGGTATGTTTTTAGAAGTTAATGCGGTTTTGTTTCTTGTGAAAGCGGCCCAACTTAAGCCGATTCTGTGATTTACAGCTGTTTGCTATTGTTAGATGAAGACAGCTCGTACCCAAGGTAAACAAACTCTGTAACTTGTTCGATTTGTTGGCCGTTGATGTTGATGTTAAGACGAGTTTGTTTTTTATCAGTAGTCAAGCATTTAGTCTTAGGCGTCTTAATAGAAAGATTAACTTCTTTCGAATATTTCACAAGATTGTCCAGAAATAATTGCAAATCAGAGCTGGAGTTACTGGTTGCAGCTATGTCATTTGCATAACTTAGATTAGAAAAAAGATGGCTACCAATTGAAAAACCAGAGCTACATTGTTATTCTGTTTTCCAAATAACTGATGCCATAATGATGCAGAACAGAACATCACCTTGCTTTACACCCTTGAGGATTCTGATTGGGCGTGATGTGTCTATATTAGTTTTAATTGCAGCAGTCAAATTAGCATACGTCATTTTCAAGAGGTGTATATACTGTTTATTCAGATTTGTTTTTTCCAAAAGTTTCCAAAGAGATGGAAGCTTGATTGGAAGTTTAATCAGGAGAGGGCTAATTCTGATTTTCAAAATGTCAAAGCCATGGGATTATAGCATGGTAGATGGTTGAGGAAGGCAGATGAATCATCAAAGATCAACGGTGATACTGAGCGGAAGAACTTCCTAAAGTCAACGGCCAGGGTCAACGGTTCAATACACAGCTGCATCTTGCTGGTAGGAGTCAAAATTTACTTTCTAGGGTACTTTCTCCTTCTGTCCATACCTGACGGCAAAATTACTTCAAGGGTAGGCAGGGCTTTGTAGCTGTTTAGCAACCTTCCTATAGACAGTGTCTAGACAAAAAAAAAACCTCTTCCATTTTTTCCTAAGCCAGCAGGGAAGAGTAGGCTGTTAAAACTAACATGAAACAATGTCTAATAAAAGTTTACCGACCAAAAAGAGCCACCTCTGAACCCTCATCATATGACCTGGAGGGCACGTCAGCAGTCCCGGACTGTTGTGACAGCAATGAGAAGGGGTTCATTTCAGCAGACTCAGACTGACATGATACATGCGACCAGAGGACAATACAACTCACAATGCCTTCATATTTACACCTATAACCAAAGAACTATAAACGATCTTAATGCTGGTTCCCTGAAGATCATACTATATGAGATCTGATACTATATGAGATATCATTGGTCTGTCAGAAACCAAAATTAAAGAATCCAGGATAGAATCACTTGCTTCTGAACTATCCAGATCCAATGGAATTAGTTTCCTAGTCAACAAATCTCTTGTGCATGCGATACAGCACTATTGTGATACAATGAAGGCCGCAAGGATAGGAAGTGACTCATCGACAGAGACAAAAGAAATGCGGGAGTGGTCAGTTTCCATTGTTCAGGACAGGTGACTCAGAAAAGAATACCGGACATGACATTTAGGAGTGACAGCGTTTTACGACAGTTTGACGATAGTAAGGTAAGTTAGTTTTATGACAGTTTGACGACAGTAAGGTTTATGGCAAAAGGTTAACGAGTTTGGGTTTCGGAGAGAAGCTGGGCAGTTACGGATCGAACCTCCGCAGAGAGCGGATCGGACCGGAAAACGATGAGATGAGCTGACGACTTGAGCAACGACAATGGGGGTCTCAACAGTACACGACAGTGTCACACACACTCATAGTTCCAACTAAATTATACACAACGTATATGTGTTTGTGTTCTTTCTCGAGAGTTGTGTTTCTTTTATTTAACTTGTGGACCAGTGCTGTGCCCTCGACGATTCGTCAGTGGATAGACGACTCGGCTAGACGATGAAGACAAAGAAGAATGCCACGGACACACAACGTTGGGGTTGATGGTTGTCGAGTGGGGCAACATGGTTCTACACTATGAACCTATCTCAGATCAACTGGCTCTTTTAATCGGGAAATTGCGAAATTTATATTCATACAATGCTATTTCCCAACTTTTTCATACCCTGAAGAAGAAAAAAGACCCACTGGCCAGAAGAGGACGCGATGCTTCGCATGTCAGGACTGTACATCTGCCAGAGTGGGGGAGGGGATTCTCTTCACAGAGGTGGATTTTTTGTAGACGCAACTGATTTGCTGCATATGTGGAAATCAGCTGATGTAAACAGAAGGAAAAGAATTGAAGGTGTCAGTTGCAGTTGGGAGAAAATTGAGTCTGAAGTCTGAAGCAGAGCGAGAAGGGAAGGAAATATTGAACTATGTAGATTGATTGGTCGGTGACGTTGACAACGAGTGCCTCTACCATTCACAAAAGGGAAGATAATTACAAGCTATCTCGGCCTAAAATGGACAGCCGTTTCGACTTACAGATCATTTCTGAGTTTGATGCGACTTGAGCAATCGTTGAATGATTTGAGTAAGTGGAATTAGTGTATGACTTATCTGGAGTGAAACGGCTGGATCATATCATTCCACTTTGGCTAACAGGGGAGGGGGGGGCGTTTGCAGTTTACCAACAACTGACTAAAGAAGAGAAATCCTATGCAGCACGGATTAAAGGAGCACTATTTACTGCCTTTGTCGGTGACAGATTTACGGCATATGAAAAGTTCAAGGCACGTGTGTTGCGTCCAGGTGAGACCGTAGATGTATATTTGGCAGATTTGCCAGAAACTGTCAGTCCTATTTGGAGAAATACCAGATCATTTGATGGTGTGCGTGTTTGTATGAAAGCTTCCTGACCCTATGAAAAGATTGTTGCAGTCCTCCTCCAGCGTGGATGACCTGACCTTATAAGAGCGTTGATGAAAGACGCTGTTGAAGTGGGAGAAGCAGTCGTGGCTGCAGCACAGCCTGCCAGAACCACTCAACCACCTGTGGGCATGGTCCGATCTGATTATATGTGTTATAAATACAATGGCCCTAATCATTTCGCGAGAGACTGTATACAGAGAAGGCAGAACACCTGTCAACACTGTTATCAATGCAATAAGACTGGTCATCTGGTCAGAGATTGTCCGGGAAACGAAGTTCGGGACGAGACATCAACGCCAGTCTTTCCCCATCTTGAGCGCCAAGCTATGTCAGTCATGGTAACAACAGAAGATGGCGGTAACTATATTGACCAAATATCTGATGTCTACTGAATTGAGAAAGGATTATGAACGCGGTTTGTAGACCTGGATAAAAAATGGTTGGTTGCTGCCATATAATGAAGAGGAGTTAGGCCCACTCAAGGGACTAATACCACTGATGGCCGTGCTACAGACCAATAAAAAATAAGGTGCATCCTGTAATGGACTATCGTTAATCAAACACCTATGTTGATGCATTCATTGGTGATGCAGCAGAGAAAATGAAAGAATGGAAACAGCAAGGAATAATGTATCTATTCTGGAGCTCAGGAAGGCGTACCTGCAGATCCATGTTGAAGGATCCCTCTGGCCGTACCAAACAGTGATATTTAAGGGGCAAAGATATTGTCTAACTAGGTTAGAGTTCAGCTTAAATGTGGCGCCTCTGGTAATGCGGGCTGTGCTCGAGACTGTGTTAGCCCAGGATGAGAAGATGCGGAGAGCGACATCGACATCGACATATATTGATGACATTTATATCAGTGAGGATGTAGCGTCGTCAGAATCCATAAGGAAGCATCTGGACATGTATGGACTAACTAGTAAGGATTCCGAAAAGCTTCAAAACGGTCCAAGAGTGCTGTGATTAGAAGTTTGGGAGGAGCATGGTCGACTGTGATGGCGGCGAAGAAGCAGTACTGTAGACGGTCCTATGACCATAACACAAAGATGTATCTTCTCCATGTGTGGCAAACTGGTGGGGCACTTTTCTGTGTGTGAATTGCTTCTAGTGGCAACAGGATTTATCAAACGTCGTGCTACAACTTTCATATAAGGTTGGGACGACAGAGTTAACGATGCTCTTCTGAAGTGTATGATAGCAGACACTCTTGCCCTGGTAGATCAATCAGATCGCATCCAAAGTAAGTGGTGCGTGGACACAAAGGAACTGGATGTGTGGGTGGACGCAAGCTCACTGGCTGTGGGTGTCGCTCTTGACACCGATGGAGCTATCATTGAGGATGCATGCTGGTTGTGGCCAACAAAGGATACACAGCATATAAATGTGGCAGAGGTGGATGCCGTGCTAAAACGATTAAACCTCACACTTAAATCGAAGCCCAATGTGTTACACATAAAAATGGAGTCCCTGTGTGTGTACCACTGGGTGACCAATGCGCTCACGGGAAAGTCTCGGTTGAGCACCAAGGCGAAGATTGGACACAATAATTTCACTTGTAAAAGAGTACAATATTTCAGTTGCTGTAGCACTAGTAAGATCTGGCCAGAACTGAGCAGACTCATTGACAGTGGCTCAATGATGTGAAGAGAGAGATTGAACTCACACAGCCAGTGTGTGCTCTTGCTACAGGGAGCCTGAACCCAACACAGCTGAACGAGATTCATCGACATAGTGGGCATCCTGGAATCAGGCAAACATCATATTTTGTGCATAGAATCGACCCATTCATTTCTAAAGCAACAGTAAGAGCGGTTGTTTGGAATTGTGAGTAATGTCATGTGATAGACCCAGCCCCTGCGATGGAAAAAAAGAAGGGCTCAGTATGCATGAAGTATGCAATCGGCTAGACATTGACATCACGGCCTACAACGGTTACCATTTTTTGTCACTTATTGATTGTGATCACGCGGTTTTCAATTTGGCGGCCGCTACAATGGCAGGACTCTTCACATGTGATCCGGCAATTAGAACCAGTATTTTTTGAACGTGGCTCCCCCAGCACAGATTCGTGCTGATAATGACACTGCTTTCTGCAGTCAAGAATTCAGGCAGTTCATGAATGAATTGGGTGTCAACTTCTAACCACGCTGCGTATACAGGCCATCAGGAAATGGTATCATAGAAAGGTGCCATAGAACAGTAAAGTGAATTGCTGCACGAAAGAGTTGTCCTATTATGGAGGCTGTGTATTAGTACAACATTACGCCCAAGGATGATGTGTCCGCATCATCAGCACCAGTCAATTTGCTGCAGTCATACCAGATCAGAGTGAAATGAAGTCAACGTGGTGTCCCATCTGAATCACCAAAGAATCGCTACACATTATAAAGCGGGGAATACTGTTTAGGTGAAGAATCCGCAAAGACGTTGCACGTCGAAATTCAGACCAGGTCGTATCACTGTAGTGATAAGTACACAGTCAGTGGTCGTCAATGTCACGCCTCAGCATGTAGAAGATGTGCGCCATGTCTCTGTTCAGCACCGGTAATAGATGACAGCGATAACACATCATCAGAATAGTGGTTCGACGTCGGAGAGTGAAGGAAAGGCCGGACCTACTTTGGTTGAGCTGCCTGATTCTATTATCAATTCAGATCCTGGTACTTCTGATGCGTTAGTCAGAGAGGAAGAAATAACTGCCCCACTATGAAGGAGTACTAGGGTAAAATGACCAGCCACTCACTGTCATTTGTGTGATCATGCAATCTGAAGTCTGAAGCAAAGCGAGAAGGGAAGGAAATATTGAAGTATTGAGATTGATCGATCGGTGACGACGAGTGTCTCTACCTTCACTAAAGGGGAGATAATTTCAAATTCTTCTAACACTTTTCATTTGGAAATTGTGGATACCAGATGACATTTTTATTCAATTAGAAAAATCAATCCCGGAATTGCACTAAAGGAGAGATAATTACAATATATGACCAAAGGGAGGGCCTGTGGACGAGTGGTTATAGCACTTGTCTTTGGGCTGGACGACCCAGGTTCGATCCCACTCACGGCATGCAAATTTTCGGGTCTGAAAACTCCCTCTGTCCACCCAGCAGTAAATGGGTACCTGACTAAAACTCAGGGAAGGTTCAAGACAGTGGAAGGAGAGGGATGGGCTCCGCCTTCCATATGCTGTGCCCTAGACACGGTGATTCTTAACAAATCACCGCCGCTACGGCCATGGGCAGTGTGCGATGTCGGCAACGACACTCGTGCGCGTCCAGGCTATGCGACCTTTACCTTTACCTTTTATGACCAAATTCAAGAAATCCTTGATAAAACAAGATCATTTTTTTGCCATGGGAGACTTCAATTGTAAAGTTGGAAATCTCGATGACAACTATCTGGATGTTATTGGGAAGCACAACATTGGAAATGCAAACCCTTGGGGCAAAATTCTAGCAAAATTCTGTGTCAGAAATGACATCATTGTGACCAATACATTGTTCCAAAAGAAAAGATTCTTTACTTGGATATCCACTGATGGAAGGACGAAAAATCAGATTGACTTTATTTTAACCTGCCAATCCGAAGTTCGGCAAAAGGTTCTTGATAATGGGACCATCAGCAAACCAGACATATCTGACCACGAACTTGTACGAACAAGAGTAAGGCTCTCCTTTTCATGGTCACAAAAAACAATCTGGATCCAAAGATGCAACCTTAGTACCTTAAATGAAGAACATGTCAAAGATGCCTTTCAACTCAAGCTTCAAAACCATTTTGTCCCTCTTTCTGAAGTCTCAGATTCAGATTTGCCATTTGAAAGTACCACCAAAAACATGAAAGATTCTGCAAATGAATTTGTTCCTGCAGCTAAGCCATTATCTCCTGACTGGATGTCAAACAATACGAAATAAGTTATTGAGATAAGAAGAGAGAAAGGATGTTCTTCCAAAGAATACAAGACGGCAAAAGCAGAGTCGAGGAACCTCATAAGAAAAGACAAAATATTTTAAATAGATAAAAGGCAGACTTTATCAGTGCACTACCCCATCACGAATAGTACTATGCTGCTTTAAAAAGATTAAAAGCAAAGCTAAGAAACATAAGTTGGGGAATTATGGATAAATACAGCAAAATCTTATACGACAAAGATGAGATTTTGGAACGGTGGGCGCAATTTTATGAAGAGCTATATATCGATGACTAAACTAACATCCCTCAAATTGAAAAAATAAAAAAATAAAAAAATAAAAAAGCAAAAACACTGTTATTTAATAACGTTTGCCTATATATATATATATATATATATATATATATATATATATATATGTAAAGGAGTAAGGCTACCAACATTTGTAAAAGTTTTTTTTCAACATGTATTTATTATTTTGTTATTTTATCATGTTGTTATTTTATCATTTTATCATTTTATAATTTTATATAACACGTTTCAAGCGGTGGTCCGCTTTCATCAGATATGTAAATCCATTTGAAGAAATGTAGAACGGAATCCTTTATTTAATACATGGAGGTGGCATGATCTGGTTCCGTCAGTCATGACTTGAGAGAGTCTACAGTAAATCGCAAGTCTTCGTATCGCCCGCACCGAGGATTGAAATGTCTTTCGATTTGAAAGAGTATTGTTTCATTTGAGGAAATTTGTTATTGTTTGACGTTTTTGCGCATGCGTGGGTTTGCGGGTGTGTGAGTATATATATATATATATATATATATATATAGCGAGAAAGAAAATTATATATAAATAAGCAACATATATATAAATAAGCAACATTTTTTTAGTATAGATTTTCTGAGAAAATCAAAAATAAATTACTAATCAATTTATATGCATTCATAAAACTATTAAATTTTTGCATCCAGAGGGCATATATATTTGCGAGTAGAAATTATTTACCTGTATCCAAAAGAGATTTTGTGGTCGTTCCTGTGATTGCATGGTGTATTGCCCGAAATTCAGACTCATTTGGAGAGATGTATGTGAACATGCTACCAACAGGTGACAGGAAAAATTTTGCAGCTTTTATGTGATCTGTCGGTTCAAACCAAACTGGAATAAGCAAAAAAAATTTTTTTTTTAAATAGCGCTGAAAAAATTGAGACATTCAAAATAATTTTCTTGCTTTTCAAAGACATACAAGAAGAAATCTTCTGGCAAAGAATTGGCCATAAAACGATATTACATTTTTATTCTTATTTTGTACACTTTCAATTTTGAAAGTTGGGGCCCAAGGATATACTCAGCATTTATCAGGGATGTGAGTAGCCAATAGCAAAAGAAGCTGAAACCGAGATGAATTTCCCAACCTGTGTGTGTGTGTGAGGGGGGGGGGGGATGCAAAAAACAACTTGTTTTCTTAAATAACTCCAATCAGTTTTAACTAAGAAAGTCAAAATTAAGAGAAAGACATTGAATGCCCATGTGGGAGGAAGGAGACAGGAAGTCATTCTTTGATTAAACAAAAGTCATCTCACCCCATTCATGAATCATTTGAAGACTTAGCCTTCACGGCAAAATTAACATCTTTAGTTTTCAGAGAGAACTGTCATAACAGGGAAAAGAAAGACAAAACAAGATGGAGAGAGAAAAGGGAAGAAAAGAGGAAAGGAGAAAGAAAGATAAAGTGAAAGAGAGAGGAAGAAAGAGAAAGAGAAATAAAATGCAGTCAAATAGTGACAACAAAAATTATCAAATCAAATTTATTAGCAAAAAATTAGCAAAGCGCAACAAGCCATGTAAAAGAACAGTTAGAAGCTGTGTACATCAATATACCGTCTGAAGGTTTTGTCCAAGACGACTTTAAACCTGGATATTATTGATATCATCACTACCTCTGGTAGGCTGTTCCACAAAGCAGAATCACAGACAAAAAATGTTGCCTTTCTTCTAATGAGACAAAAGCAACTATAGTACATCTTTTGCTGGGTCCCGTGAAGACCATGACTTGGCACTGTGATAGAAAACTTCTCGAAAGGTATAATTTCATTCTTATTGATGTTTTATGCTAGAAACGCATCCCTACTCATCCTCTACTGCTCAAGTGAGACGTAATTATTCAAAGATCAGTGGCCATGATTCATCCAGCGCTGCCTTGAACTGTTTGGTTATCTGTAGGTTGACCATGGCTTCTGGAAGCCTGTTCCACGGTGCAGCGGCCCGAACCTAAAAAGACATCTTCCAACAGTTAAGCTGAAATTTTCTCAGGTACAGCTTCTCTGAGTTTTCACTGTGCCTTCACTGCGGAGCTGGTGTGAAGCGGTTACGAGGCACATTGTAGTTGGCGCGCATGATGTTAAAGGTGAGGATAAGGTCTCCGCGCAGTTGTACGCTCCAGCGAATACAGGTTGACGGCTTCCAATTGTTGTTCATAGGACTTTGTGAAGAATCCACATACCATCCGCCTCACAAGTGTCTGAACCCACTCCAGGTGCTGGATATCCCGAACGAAATAGGAGGATGAAGCTTGGATGGCATATTCCAGAATGGATCGCACCAGAGATACGTATAGCGGTTGAAAGATGTCGGCTGTCACGGTGGCAAAAGAGTGGTAGATGATAAAGAGCACACTGCAGGCTTCATTTGCTGCCTGAATGTATTGAGTAGTGGAAGTAAAGGAGGAATCGACCAAAACATCCAAGTGCTTGGACTGCGTCATCTCGTCCAGAATCAACTGGCCAGGTTCAAAATCAAGTGGCATGTTGGGTGAAGAACCAACTGTAAAGTAGTTCTATTTGTTGACATTGAGACAAATCCCATAGGTTTGACCATTTCCAGAATTGATGAGATCTTCAAAGTCATTATCATTAATGCAATTATCTTGACGTCATTGGCAAAATGAACCTTCTGGGAGATACCCTTTGGCAGATCACCGACGAAGACCAGGAACAGTAGGGGATGTAATACTGAGCCTTGGGAGACACCACTAATCACATTAGAAACACCAGACAAAGAGCCATTGATCTGCACCAGAAAAATACGGCCAACAATGAAGGCTACGATCCATCTCACCACATGTGGTTGAAAGCTATGGGCCTTGAGCTTGTAGAGCAGAAATCTATGATTGGCTGAATCAAAGGCTTGAACAAAGTCAAGGAAGACAATGTCTGCTGCATCATCCATGATTTTAGTGACCCACTCCTCCATAATCAGGAGATTTGTTAAGCAGGATCTCTTTGGTACGAAGCCGTGGTGGACTTGACAGATTGATGCTGTGGCCAGAAGATGGGATATCATGACTGACTAGAGAAGAGTCTCAAAGACTTTGCAGGCGACGAAATTGAGCGAGACTGGCCTGTAGTCAAAGTCACTTCTCGTCAGAAAGGTAAATAAATAAAAACAGAAAAATATATAACAAAGAAGAGACATACACACTCAATATTGACAGAAAAATGAATTGTCACATAAGCGTTGCAAAGAAAGTTGTTACAGAAAACAGTCCTGGGTTTGAGCATTTTAGGATGGTTGCGAATATGCTGTTTCTTTAATTCAAAATGACAACGTGCAGAGATCTGGTGATGCCCAGGCCAACTCTTTTATTGTATGCCTCAAAGACTCCAGTATAAGTCCTAGTACCGAGAAATATTGTAAGAAAGGGTGATGACTGATTGCCCCAATTCCCAATTTTAATGCCCGGTTTCACTGCCTTGTTGTCTCCTCTGCACACCTCTGGCGATGTGTGATGATAAAATATTCAATATATATATATATATAGATATAAGAGAGAGTTCTCCATCCTAAGGGGGAGGAACATAAAAACGGTCTACATTTTCTCGACACACGTCTTTCATTCCATTTTGTCATTTATCTAACTTTCTGTAGCGTAACTACTTTTATTAACATCGGATCAACTTTGATCAGTGTTTTCAGTTCATCATTACTCATCTGAAATCAGCTGTTTTTTTCTTAATTGACAGGGGTCAAATTTTGATTTCTCCTAAAACCTGAATTGAAGTCTAGCACAAAGCTATTCAATATTTGACAAATACATACATAAAAACAAAGAAACAAACAACGATTTAGGCGCTCTTGGACAGAGCAGAGAAATCGACTTACCTGGCACTTCGTGTTTTTGGCAGAGTTCGCACAGAGTTAAGATGGCGTCACTGTTTAAGTTAGCATCAACGCACACCAAGGGTGCATTTTTTATGTAATTCTCCATCGAATGTACCTGAAGTTTTTAAAAAATAAAAAAATGAAAATAGAAGTTAATTAGACAAATATAAAAATAATATTAAACATTTTATTTTTAATATTTATCTCCTAAGGAATTTCTTTCAGAAAACTTCACTGAAGAAGAATATGTAAAATCTATCACTAATGGAGATTTGGTATCTGTCTGTCTGAAATCGAAACTATACTATTACTTCTATTAATTGTATTATCTTTTAATGCTCATGTTAGGAGAGGGGGAGGTAGTATAGTATCTTTTCTGTTGTCATGATACCATCCTCACAGGCATTACCTCCTCCTTTGATGGGGGAGAGCAATGTAGTATGTGTTCGTTCATCATGATATCAGATTAGCAATACTATGCGATTGGAGGGAGCATATTTTTGCTAGTAGTCAATAATAAAAATGTTACTAGAGCTTAATCTTGTTTGTAAAGTGAATATCACTTTAAAAATTGAAAAATTTGATTAAGTTTTCAAAATTTTTTTCTACTATCTGAGAATTTGCTGTTCACTAGATATATCGTATTCAAAAAAAAATTTGTTGTGACCCTGTTAGGGACCGAAATAAAGACACGGAAACACGGGGTTACAGGAACAAAGATATATTATTGAAGAAAAAGAATATATACAAGAAGTGGTATTCTGGACTGCCAGTATAGAACTGGGTTGGAAGAAGACTGAGAGTTGGAATGATTCTCGCATTTTATTATGAATAGACGAGTCCATTTGTACTTCGTACAGGTACGGCACCATAACAATAAATAAATAAAATAACAAAATGTTAGGAGGAAGATGAGAAGTGTAGTCCACTTCCTCTAACGCTGATGCGGCATCACCGAATTTAGTCGTCGTTGATTCTTGGGATGTCATAGATGCTTAGTCGTGAAACTTTTCTCCATTGATGAAGACATGTCTTCGTTGAAATATCTTCATTGATCGGTCCAATCTTCTCCCACGTTGTGAAGTTTTCATCAGAAGGCTAGGTCCAATGTCTGGTCACCATTACTCCGTGTTTAAGAGTTTTACTTTACATTAAGTTTCTTTGAAAACGGTCGGCAAAGTTTAGTTCATCGATATCAGAGACTGGACGTTTTTCTATTTCGGTTCCAACAATCACAGTTTCGCACGGCGAGCAAAAGTGAGTCCCTGAAGAGCTTTACACACCTGCTTATATTAGGAATTGAAGGCGTCCAACGAGGGCGTGGCGATTTGCTTTTCATCCAAAATTTCAAATAATATTTTTTGCAAAACTCATCATTAAATCCGAATAACAGAATTTGACAATTTCCGGGTTTTTTTTAACCGAAATAAATTCTTTCTTTTTAGGCAGGATTTCCCATGGGGTCACCCAACATCATCCAGGATCTCGTACACCTATCGTCCCTCTCACTACAACCTCGACATGGGGGGGGGGGGGGGGGGGGGGGAAGGGTTTCTCCTGTTCGGTCCACATAGGCATCCTTTGTATCAATTATCGTTATGAAAGTTCTGTCTCCAGAGTTTGGATGCATCTCACAGATCTCACCAGACCTAGTTTAACAGAACAAATTCTATCTCATCCCATTAATTCTCTGGACAATAACACCTTCTGTTCCCAATGTTGAAATTAACCAACTGGGCTCTTATTGCTCTCTCCGGGTTTCAAATTTGTCGCCCGGCAGAAATAAACTGCTCGGATTAATGCGTTTGACTTCCTCCGTGTCATCATCATCATCATCATCATCATATTCGGTTTAACGTCTGTTTTACATGCTGGTATACATTGGACGAGTTTTAGAAATTGACTTACAAACTAACCTATCTCTGACCAGGTCTTTATCCATCCCTCTTTCTCTCAAGTCCATTCTTATCATTTCCTCCCATGTTTTTCTTGGTCTTCCCTTGTGAACTGAACCTGCTACCTCAACTGTTCTACATCTACTAACCCAAGAGCTCTCATCCATTCTTTCAATGTGGCCATACACTCAAAGTCTCCTGTTCTGCACACATCTCCCTATACTGTCCAGATTACATTGTGGATGTAAACATGCACTCGGCGGTTTCATGTATAGTGGGTTGCATGTTTGCAATGCATGCAAATAGCAGACTTGCTGCAAGTGAGAAATATTTTACTAAGAAAAGAGATATCAGCTAGAAATGGGAAATATGTCTGATTTCTTTTTTTTTGGGGGGGGGGGAGAGCAAATTACTTTAGAAAAATAATGGCTGGTTAGATACGGGACCCCCTAAGACAGTAGGGTTTTTTTATATTCATAGATTGGCCTTTTCAAGTGGATGCTGACTGGCCATTATCTCAAGTAGTCCTTTCTGGTTTGGTCCCAGTAATGTCTATATATATTCCAGCAGATAGGCAGGGGAGGTGAGTTTGTTTTTCTGAGGTTTGAGAGTCGGTTGGAATTGTATGCCACTCAGAGAGAGAAAGAGAGAAGGGATCTTAGGCTCTAAACTATTGGACTTGTGTTTTAATTTGGTCAGGCTAAAATTTCTCATTTGCAAGTCTGTTATTCAAAGGAAGAAAACAAGCATCATTGTATAAAACTTTGTTACTACTTTTAAATGAGAGTTGCGATTTTATTTGGAGGGAGAATTCTTCTGTTGCAGCATTGACCGGTGTCGGAATCGAACAATGACTTTGGACCGGCTCAACGAGTGGACAATCAAGGCTTGTGCAGTGAACGCACACAGACGCACGTTCATAATTATATACTAACAAGAATTTCTTTCTCAGTTTTTCTGTCCCTAATAACGTGTAAACACAACAGAGAGAATGAAAGACTTTATTCACTTTCAAATAGGGGTGGGACGTAATGGGTGAAAATTTCAGATTCATGCGAGTAGTATTTTTTTGTGTTCATTTATACATAAATAACACTAAACAATCAAACATTTTGAAAATTTTGCAAAATTCAGAAGGTGCAGGCCAAAAATAGCCGTTAGGGCTCCACGGGACTCAAAATCCATCATTTTTCGGTGAAAAAGTGGTTTCATGCGACATTGCAGGTCCTAAAACATCCTCAAAAGCTATGAATGGATATAGATGGTTAAATCTGATATAGTACTTTAATTTAGGACCATTTTCAGGCTGTGAAAGAGTTTTCATGAATGTAAAATAGCCAAAAACTATTGGCCTGCACACATAAAAAAAATGACTCCCATGTTAAAAACATCAAAGACGTTATCGTTTAAAAATGAAATTGAAAGAGAGCAATCATGTCTCACATAAAGAAATTATAAAGAAAGAAAAAGTCCCAAACTGGAAAGTTAAAAAAAAAAAAAGTAACAAAGAAATGTATAAATCGGTATAGACAGCAGAATGAAAAGAAAAAAAGAAAAAAAATCATTATGGAAATAGATTTGCATCTTCTCTTCCCTCATTCTTTTCTTCTCTTCCCTCGGGCAAACTTTGTGTGACTGGACATATATATATATATATATTTATTTATTTATAAATAAATATGCATTGCTCTTTCTTATAGAGTGGAGGATTACTGAATATTACATATTATATGTTTTTTTGTTTTTTTTTGCCAACTTTCGTTCGTCCTGTCGGCGGGGCTACGAATTCGCGAACTACAACCCCAAAAATGAAGCCACCTGTAGGTCATGAGTGACAACTCGTGATGCCGTAGGACGGGATCCTGGTGGCTGAGCCATTCTTCCACTTCAGCCCTTACTTTGGCTAAACAGAAGGTCGGAATAGCCAGGAATGTTTGCATCTCACTGACTATGGAAACAAATTATTTGTTGCATAAACCCGACATGTCTCACTTCATTGTCCCGGATGTTTAGAATAGAGACGTTGCCTGAACCGGTGTGGGCGTCTGGAGCAGAGTTTGAATCTTTTTGTGCCGGGCCCTCAGAAAATATTTCCTGTTTTCCTTGATGAATAATGCAAAACACACGCATTCTTTTCCGGGGTCGTTCATCCTCACATTCATTACAAAATAAAAATTTACGACAGAAACTTGGCTAAAAAGTGCTCTTGGGCGTTTTTTGACTCATACTCTAAAAATGATCAAAATGTCTGACCTGCTGAACTGTTATAGATTCTAAGATTTCAGAGTTGCCCACACCAAAGATGAGATGACCGTGGGGCTGAAGAAAACCACAATATGAAGCTGTCAGCCTTCCAGGAATTTGTATGACTCCAGATAAATCCTGAAAAAAAAAAAAAAAATGAATAGATAGAAAATCAACAAAAGGAAGATATTTTTTGTAACATTGCATGAGAAAGTTCTTTGATTTCCACTAGATGGCCCATCATTTTTGCATTAATAGAAAATAGCCGATTCTCTCTGTTGTGAAGTGGTTTGTAAGTGGTAAGACACAAATATGAAGAAATAAATGGATGAAAACGATTCTATGGAGATCCACAATATAAAATGAGTTATTAACAATTTTACAACTGAAAGAATTACTATGAACGAGGAGGATTTAATTGTCTGTCGCTGAGCAGATTTTGATAGCGTCCTCCATTTCGAATTTTCCTTATTTTGTGTTGTCGTTTGGTCAATGCATGGGCAGATAACCCTGGACAGATCAATCATGTTTCAAAATGTCTCTTGACAAAGGAGATACCTTTGAGGTACAAAGAGTTATTTCCCTTTAAACATTATTTTCTAGATGGACTTAATTATCGATTCTAACACTCTCACTGACACGTAAGTAGCTGCTTAATGGATAGTGTAGTTTAGTTGTAAAGGTGGTCGTAGTCATTATGTAGCAGCCTAAGTTTGCATGTCTTCCTCTTTCTTTGTAGCTGTAAATAAAACAAACAAAAATTAGCAACAATATTTTTGTTTGAATAATGTCATGCTTTTTAATGTTTTATTCTTTTACATGTTACGTGAGCTCCCCCTAGCCTGTTCCCCGGAAGGACGAATAAAGACAGGGCTTAGAGAAGAAAAAAAATCGTCCAAACCCAGTTTGCTCACCAACCAAAGAGCAAGAGATTTTCTCTCTTCTCCGCCACATCTTACTTTTAACTTCCTTTCTGTGACATCATATTCTGACGTAATCCTACCTCCTAATTTTTAACCTAATGGAAGTTTCCAGTCCTTTGCTTAATTTAACCCTATGTGGAAAATACCGTTTTTAACATTATTTTTACACACCCAAGTCCAATATCGCTACACTTTGATTAAAGAGAATCTATTAGTATTCATTATTTAAAGAGAATCTATTAGTATTCATTATATATCTGCTTATAAGAATTCTGTTTGAAAATGCCAGGTCTCCCATCCATGACCATTTATGAAGTTTGGACTGTAAGGAGTTGAATCTAACTCCTAAAGGAATAATAATAATAACCACACTTATTGGATTTCCTGTTCATTGGATTTATTTTAAACATAATTGGTATATATTACATTCGTACAGGTTCAACACCCTCCACCTGTGCAATCTCAGAAGAATCCTTGGAATCACCTGGCAAGACTATGTCTCAAATTTAAATAAGAGCATCCTTGATCAGATAGACATCCCAAGCATGTTAATTCTGCTCACCAGACGTCGACTCCAGTGACTTGGCCATGCCAGGCGAATGGATGATGGGAGGATCGACAAGCTCATCACTGGCTCCAGACCAGCAGGAAGACCTTCCCTAGGTTACAAGGATGTCTGCAAGCAAGACATGAGGGCAGGAAGGCATGCTCCAAGAGGATTGAGGAGGTAAGAGACCAACAGTGGAGGGGAAGGAGAGAGCACAGATGGCAGAGGTTTGCATCAGAGCTCTCAAAACTAGATACCACCTACATCTGTGGCAATTGCAATAGTCTGCCGATCAAGGATATGCCTGCACAATCACAGCAGACTGCAATTTAGCATCAGACTGATCTGAGGTGCAGAACTCCATTGTTTCCCTAAACAGATGAATGCCAAAAACAATAATTACTATATATTTTTATAATTATGATATTGGGTTTCTTTAACCCTTAAAATTTTTTTGTCAATAACTCTAAATGAGACAGACTGACCGTTGAACACTAATTTCTGAAGAAGTGAGTCTGGACGTATTTTTTAGTTAAATGATGATTGAATTAATGGACGCCATTAAACTTCCAGAAATGTACCTAAACTTCTTGTTCTTCTCAAGTTTTTCATTCTAAAATTAGATCGCAATTATATTATAAATTGTATTATATTTTATTATACATGACGTTATAAATTGTTCAATATATGTAATTAAGCTCGATTTACTCTATAGAAAATATTGAGCTTCTAAATGTCAATTTGGATCCGATTCGTATAGTTGATTCTGGAGATTCCTGCTTATCTGAATCTCTATTTAACAATACAAAATTTGTTTTATATTATTTTGATATTTATATAGGCAGCAAGTTGTTATTGGTACAAGTCTGATTGAAGACTACAGAATTTTCTCATTCCATAATTTTTTTAAATTACTATCTCAACTCAAGGAGTAAGTTTCCGGGTCTCCGGTGTTAATTCATGGAGTATGGCTTTGAGAGTTCTTTTATTGGCCATCTAGAGCGCTTTCAATCTTTGCGATCATTTTCAGGAGTTAATTTATTATATTTTCGTTGTTGTTGTCGTTTTTTTAGTTTTTTTAAAATTATTTTCACGTTAGTTTTGGCGGGAGAAGAAAAAAAGAAAGCGGGTGTAATTAAGTCAGTTTATATATGTATTTTTATATAATTGTTTTTGATTAGTGATTGTAACGTTCAGCTTGTCTTTCTTTTGTTCACTTACTTTTATGTATGTATAAAATTAATAAAAAATATATATATTAACGAAAAATATATCTTATAAAATTAAGGGCGACTAATAATGCAATCTTCTGCATTAATATGTATCACTTAGGAAGTGAACAAAAGAAAGACAAGCTGAACGCTACAATCACCAATCAAAACAATTACATAAAAATACATTAAATATTTAGGTGATAAAAATCGTACATATTTCTAGGCAAGGCGTCGTAGTCCAGTGGTAAAACACCCGACTATTGACATCAATATCGAAGGTTCGATCCTTGTCTAAGTTAGCCAGAAACACATGTCCATGGACTTTCATGTACATATAAAATTAATAAATATATATATATATAAGTGTGTCCAAACTATTCTAAGTAAAAGCTCGATGATTGTTAACATTTAACAACAGAGCATATATAAATAAATTAAGAATATTAGGCTAAATTCCAGTGACCACGTTTTTATTCATTTTTTTCCAAATGCAAAAAAAAAAAAAAAAAAACCTTTGCTGCATTTTGACAGACCGTTTCACACACAGATGAACAACCAAAAAATTACATTTCAATTCCGGATTTTTCGTCCCCACTGCTCTTCAGAAAACCAAAGTTCACTTCCAGAAGCAAATATATTACAAGGCAGCAAACAGAAAAATTCACAAAACAAACAACTTACATTAAAACCAGTTCCCACGAGGAAAACATGGATATTTACGTCCCATTTAGGCAGCCGTCATTTTGTTCCTAACACAGAGCCATGATAAATATCCATAATATTACCCAGGTGAAAAGCTAGAGCAGCCATTAATTAATGAAAAAATTTCTAAAATTATCAGGTTGGAAAGAAAGTAATGTCGTATTTTTTACTTCATCACTTGAGTTTCAATTGGGAAGTTTTGCCTTATTCACCTAACATTGCTCCATCCGACTACCGGTCGTCGCAGCATCACTTCAACAATAACATTTATGAAAATGACGACTAACTCAAAAATAACCTAAATTTGTTTTTCTCTAAAAAATAAGAGAAATGCTTTGAAGAAAGCATCAATAAGCTAGTTAAGCGTTGGTCAAAAGTCATAGAAAATGAGGGAAATTATTGTAAAAATTAAAAATGCCCGAATGTGAATGTTTCAGATGAAATAAATGTGTTGGACAAAAACGACATTACTTTCTTTCCAACCTGATATTTAAATTTATTTAAAAGTATGTGTTACATAATAAATACATAGGTAAACATCTAGATAAGAGCCGATCCACTATTGATCAACACAATAAATTAAAATTTTAACATGATTTCAAGACAATAAAGAACTACCGTCACAATATTGAATAAATTCATGGAAAGAGAGAATGGAGGAAATAACTATCTAAACTTTATATCAAAGGACTTCAAAGTTCTATCGCAGATGTATCAAACCATCCTATGTAAAAACATAACTAAGATATATCAACTAATCTAAGGGAGACAACCGTATTACGAGAACCAATGGAGTTATCTACCCTACTTAACTGATAAGAATGTACCCATAAAATAATCCAGAATAAATCCAGAGAAATTTAAGATTTTTTCAAAATGTATATCGATAAATATCTTTAAGCAGGAATAAACAAAAGGAAAATGTTTACGATTGAATTAAATAAACTAAGTGGGTTTTTATTTTAGGACTTATATGGAAGGTACACTAAAGGATATTAATAAAATGACCTACATTTCAAATAGAATAACCTAAAACATCATAAAAAAGAAATAAGTAAAAGACGTGTTTCCTAACAAATGAAAAAAAAACTAAGAGGGTTTATATTTAAGACTTATATGGAAAGTGCAATAAAGATATTTAAATTGGCAATGATATTTAACAATGACATTCCGAATGCGTTCAACAGAATGTGGCATTCTGGTCTTCTACACAAACTTCGGGGTTATGGAATTAGTAGTAAGGTTCTTGACATGATTGGGTCTTTTCTTTCTGATCAAAGCTTGCGGGGTAACTCTGGATGGTGTGTCTTCATTTTCTTTTCCCATCAATGCTGGTGTTCCTCAGGGCTCTATTCTAAGCCCAACACTGTTTCTTCTCTATATAAATGATCTTCCTGAGAATATTATTCAGAAGATTAACATCTATGTTGATGATACCACTCTCTATTCTGGTGTTGCTTCTTGGCCATCTCCCTGGGATCAGTTGAAATATGCAGCTGATCTAGAAGTTGACCTGGGTTCAGTTGTGGATTGGAGTACGAAATGGCTTGTTTCGTTTAATCCAGTTAAGACTCAGCTTGTGTCTTTCAATCGTAGGTGTGTCCCTTTTCTTCCCGAGATTCTCATGGATGGCTCTGCTCTTGCGAAGAAATCGACTCTGAAACTTCTTGGTCTTTCTTTCTCTAGGAGTTAATACATTACCTCCATTGCTCTTTCTGCTTATCATAAAGTCGGTTCTCTCTATCACTCCAAACACATTCTCACACCTGAGGATATTCTCTATCTCTACAAATCTACTATCAGACCATGTATGGAGTACTGTTGTCATATTTGGGCTGGTGAATCTCTGTCCCATTTGAGGGTTCTTGATAAGGTTCAGAAAAGTATCAGTAATTTTATTGGCCACACCCTTTCTTCTTCTCTGCACCCTTTCTCTCACAGACTTGATGTTGCTAGTCTTAGTCTTTTTTATAAATACTATTACGACACGTGTTCTTCAGAATTGTGTGATCTATTGCCCGCTTCCTTTGTTCTAACTCGTTTGACTCGTTGGTCTAGTGGTCTCCATCAATTCGCTGTTTTGATACCTCATTATAATAGTTTCCTATTCCAGTTGCTTCTTCCGAAGAAGAACTACAGACATGTAGAACTCTCTTTCGTGCTGACTGTTTTCCTCCGACCTATAGCCTTGGTCTTTTCAAAACTAAATTCAATAGGCATCTCCTGTCTTTGCGATAATCATCTTTCGTTCTTGTTAACTTCTTACATCAAGTGGCTTCATGCTTTGTCTGGAGCGATTTCCATAAAAAAAAACAAAGAAAAACTAAAAGACATTGAATTCCTAGGCTCTAGAGAAGTCTAAAGGGGGTTATTAGTAGTTCTTAACAGGGTATTCGAGCAAGAAATTAATATTTTATTAATCCTATTAAACCCATGTTCAATTTATTAGGATTATTTTAACCATTCATAATTTGTAATTCACTACTGATAGTTATTAGTTAGACCAAATATTATGTACACACGATTATCTTAGGTTATGCATCCTATAGTGCAGAAAGTTCAACAATTTACAAAACAATCTTATCTTACTAATAACCTTATCTATTAACCAATGGAGGGGCCTGAAAAAAATCAATTAGCCCCCCACCTCACCCACCCAAAAAATTATGCCAAATCTATATGTCAAGAACATCTATTAGCCACCATTCCGAACCAAAAGATAATTCATAACCATTGTGAACATGTTCGTACTACTTTTTTTTAAATTAACAAGTATTTCTCCCATTCTTTATCATTTGATTGTCCATGTTCTGGAGGAAAATAACCAACTAATAATTATCCAATCCTACGACGCCTTGCCTAGAAATATGTACGATTTTTATCACCGAAATATTTAATGTATTTTTATGCAATTGTTTTTGATTAGTGATTGTAACGTTCAGCTTGTCTTTCTTTTGTTCACTTACTTTTATGTACGTATAAAATTGATAAAAATATATATATTAACGAAAAATATATCTTATAAAATTAAGGGCGACTAATAATGCAATCTTCTGCATTAATATGTATAAGTGAACAAAAGAAAGACAAGCTGAACGCTACAATCACCAATCAAAACAATTACGTAAAAATACATTAAATATTTAGGTAATAAAAATCGTACATATATCCATTCCTACAAACCTCATAAATTAACCATCACAATTGATATTCCCATACAATTCCTCCATTAATCCGCATATAGGTGCAGAACATAAACCAACCTATGACATAAATATGATAAATTTACTAACCCTAAATACCTGCTACCTCAATTACATGTTGAACTGTGGATCTATATATGTTGTGATGGGATACCTGACTCCCCTCAAGGCTGATAAGTGTACTAGTCTGTAGTATATATATATACTACGAAAAGTAGTATGTATGGTGGACTGTATTTGACCGTATTATGTTAATCCTATTGGATTACCGGTAGTGCTATTGTTTTGTACAAGATATACGTTGTAATAAACCATCCGCTTTTAAAGACCTTACACTCTGGTTATTTTTGTTATTATAACTTCTAACCATGTTATATCAGATCCGAAGTGGCACTCCTCCCTTCTAGAACACCATGAAAGGTGACAGAACCGTGGAAGCTTTTTGAGCTCGGCACTTTCTGAAGAACTGTGATTCACTCCTCAATCTATAAATGCCCTCAACCAAGGGGCTAAAGATGAGGTCGGGAAAGGTGCTCTTGACGGCAGGATTCCACACAGAGTTCTCTGTCAAAGTTCAACTCAGGAAAGCCAGATTCTCGGCATGTCAATAAGAAATAAAGTTAGGCAAATCGAGCCTCCCTCACACGGACGTTGAATACAGACCTGTCTGCGAACCCAGTGCTTTTCCTCGTCCAAGAGAAGTGAATACAGGAGATTCGGGGGGGGGGGGGCTTATATCAGTAATGATTCTAGCCATCCACTAATATATATATTTTACATATATATGTGTGCGTGTGTGTGTGTATTCTTGGTTCACTGATACACACTAAAATCTTTAAAAACAGAACAACAGTAACGTTTTAAAGATTAACTTATTTTTTAACCAAAGGAAAAGAAAGAAAAAACAGTTGTCAACTTACAACATGATTGTAGCTTTTCAAGAATTGCGTTCCAGTAGGATCCTGTCCAACTGCCGAAACGAAGCTGGTAGGTAAGCCCAGTTTACCCAAGCAGTTGGCAATATTGAAGCCGACACCACCAAATGATTGACTGCAACTTCCAGGTATCATTCGACCATCGGTCTCAAGCTGAAATACACAAATTCAGAAATCATTCTTTAGACATTTTCCATGGTTAAAGAACAAAATTTTCAAACAAATGAATAGTTGATTAAAAATTGTTAAAGGATTTCTTAAATATTTTTCTTTAACAAATTAATGTTTGTATTGTTTAAATTTTTGTTGCAGTCAAATGTTAGATTGTAAAGGAAGGAGGGGGTGAAAGATACAAAGCTGTGATTGGTCAAACAAAATCACATGTTAAGTTAGAGTGTAACAATTACTAAAAAAACACTACATAGACAATAGAGACATTATTATCATATATATATATATTGTTGGGATGATTAATCGGAATCGAAAAGCGAAAAAAAATCAGAAAATTTGAGTCTAATTTCCGATTCCAAAAACGATTCTTTTAATTTTATTTTAAACTTAATTTTCCATTGCTGGTACGAATGATAAATATTTAGTGTTTTTAAACTACCAGTAAAACTAAAATCTATATATCATAATAAGATAAAAATACGATGTAAATTTATTTTACTTGTGTAAAAACAAAAAAGATGAAACTTTGCATAAATTCACTATGTAACCTTTAAATGAATGCAGTTGATTTACAAGGTTCCGAAAAATGTTTAAAAATTAAGTAAAACATTTTTGTCAAGAAAAATACTGACAAACATCCATCATTGATAATTAAATTAAAAGTAAAATGTAAAAAAATGTTTCCAATTTTTTTATATGGTGGGCTTTTGTCCAATTCTTCAGCTTTGGCAAACGACCTTACAAGAGGTAACCAAAAAGTGTGAAAATAAAAACCTTTGAACATGAGAAACTTCGTACAGAGTTGAATTAAGTATAAAGGAATTAGTGAATTTAAAGATTTTCATGGCTCTGTGCGAGAACACACTTTGGCTCAGTTCTTTGATTTTAAGTTTCCATGTCTGTGTGGCTGTAAAACAAAATTTCTAGAGATAAAGGTGGATTAGGGTGGAGATAGACAGTGAAAATTTGCCAACATATACCTAGCTCTACTTACGTATCGAGCACTGTTGAAGTAAATACTGAAAATTGATACATAAAAAATTATATCTCCTTATAAAATTTTATGTGGATATATGAAATAATAATATATATATATATATATATTTCACTCTGAATTTAAAAAAAAAAAAATTCAATCAAAATAGCCAAAATGTTGTTTTTTTTAAAAACAAGCAAGTTTTATTCAATTCATTGTATTCAATAAATTTTTTACAATGTGTTTTGTCATTCAATCAATCGATCAACTAGGTTGAGAATTCTTCTCAGATTCTCCTAATTCATTCCCTCCAATGATCTCTCAAAAGGTCCTCCAGATGGCATTCAGACTCTTCTACAAGTTGGTCGATGTAACTGTGATGAGGTCTTCCAAACGATCTTTTGCCGAGTAATGGATTCCATGGAAAGGTGTCATTCAGAAATTTTGACTTACTTCTCCAAGAGTGACCAGCCTTTTCTTTTTTTTTCTTTTTTTTTTTCTCTCTCTCTCTCTCTCAGCAAGACTGAGATAGGAGGAAGGTGTCCATATAGGCGTTTTTGGTTGGGTGTTTTCTTCAGCTGATATCCAATACAACTAGTAACATCCTTGTGTATGTTCTGTCAAGTTATGCTTCTTGCTGTTTCATCAGTGTTCAAGCTGTTATGCCATAGATCAAGACAGATTCGGTTTAATGTCTGTTTTACATACTGACATGTGTTAGACCAAAAAAGTCCCTCTTAAGATTGTCAGAGATGGAGGACTTCCAGATGGTGTGCAGTCCATCAAGGACAACCTAGGCTTAGGCTTTGCCATTGCTAATTTGGATGTCTCTTTCCACTGATTGGATGTAGTTGCCGAAGTATACAAAAAATAGCATAAGTTTGAAGTTAAAAAAATGAAGCCGGATAATCTACATTTTATTGCTGTTATAAACGTGATACTTTGACACCAATGTTACAAATGTGTAAATCAACCACGAACGTTAATAATGTGTAAGGTTGGAAACCCCTGCTCCTCTTACACCACGCGTTTTCTATCCTTTATGTTTTAATCGGGCCTGCAAATCACATGTTAGATTCACTGTTAGTGAAAACTACTTTTATTTATTTATAATTTTTTTTTTTTCATTAAAACGATGAAATGAGACAAGCAAGTAATCATGGTAGAGAAAAAAACCGGAACACATTAAAATCACAATTTATAAACATAAAAAATAAGACATTTGTAAAAATTAACAAAGGCGATATTATGCAAACATAACAAGTGTTTATTAATTCAAAATGATCAACTAAAAGTTCTGTTCCGCTCTAAAGGGTTGGTTTTGTTAAGATCGAGAACGATTGATCAGTCAGGAGTCAAAAAAATTGGCAAATACAAAAGTTCAATTTAGGATTAATTAAAAATATGGAATTTTTTTTTTCATAAGTCACATACCTTTTATAGTTTTTTTTTTCGCTGGTTGGAAGATATTATCACAGAAATCTTTTTATTCTGATGTCCGTCTTTCTCGGATAGTTTTTAGTGTGGAGTTGTAGGCTACATGAAAGATATTATGACAGAATTTTAGATCTTGATATCCTTCCTTCGCAGATAGCTTTTTATACTGTCAAACTATAGGTAACCTCATAAATTTTGTCAGACTGGATTTTTTCTTGTGATGTCTGATAGACAGCGGTAAGATCCTCGCTGTATTTTTCTCAGCCGATAAATTTTGAATTCCACTTTTTTTTTGTATGCGGGGATATATTGTTTCGATTTGAAGTGCTGTGTAACCACCAAATCTAGACACCACCTCTCTCGTCTGCTACTGAAATCTGTCTCTTTGTGTTTTCTCTTTCCCGGGGTTTTCCCGCTATTTCTCTAGGGCCTTTCATTCCTAGCAACAAACTTTACTCCAATTTGATTGGTTGCCCTACTTCCGTCCCTGCAAACTGCGTGGGCTGATCTCCCGGCTCTTGGCCTCTAGCTGCCTAAACTACATCCTGTCCCAATTTTTAATGTGTTCACTTTTTGACGAATTGCACCATAGTTTTTTTTTTAATGTAGGGGAACATGTGCCAACAAGTCTCCTACTCTTCTTTTCATGCTTTATGGGGCAAAATATGTGGATATAACATTGCTAATTAATGACAATGAAATTTATGAAACACGTACATATTTCTTATTAAATTGTTTTCACCATAGTTAATACCTACCTTGTATTCATCTTCTAGTCTCACATAAAAGTCATGAAGGACGCCACCAATTACAACCTATTAAAGAAAAGGAAAAAAAAAACTTTGGAATTGTCACCGAAAATGTTATTCTGCAGCACGTTTATTGACCCTCAATTTAAATTTCTGTTTGGTGAACACTTATCCTACTATTAAAATGGTTTTTATTTCAGCAATAATTTATTTTGAATATATTATAATAGAAAAAAAAATTTAATTCGGATTTTCTTGCGATTAGAATCCATATTTTCATACTGATAAAAAGAGGCAGGAGGAGGTACTATTCATCAACAGAAAAAGTACTCCCTCCACTACTCTTTTAGAATGTGTTCACACATGGTCCATTATTAGATTCTCTTCCATCTTGGAGAGAGAAAGAGACATGAAGACGAGTGAAGGAAAAACACAAAACTGCTGCTACCGTCTTGGTCTCTAAATTCTTAGTAAGAATAAACGGGGTTCGGAATTAATTACAACCCTGAAGTAATTACAACTCGAAATTAATTACAACTTGGACTTAATTTATCGATTTTATTTGTTATTCAACTAATAAATCTCATTTTATTTCTTTCATTTGCAAAATTATATTGTACGAATTTTTAAAAAAAGTTTTATTTCATTTTATCATCAAGAATTTATAAAGTCGTATATTAATCATATTTTTTAAAGAAATTTGTAGTATATTTTATCATTTAAGAAAATTTGTAAAGTATATTTATCATATTTTTTTAAAGAAATTTGTAAAGTATATTTATCATATTTTTTAAAGAAATTTGTAAAGTATATTTATATTTAGATTTGTAATTAATTCCATCACCCGAATAAACAAGGTAGTTTTGAAAATATTGGCAGAGTTCAACATCTGTCACTGCAACTGATATCATTTTTGTTATTCACTTTTATTAAAATATAAATTGTTTTTTACTATTTAAGCACTCGTAATCACAATTGTCCCCAAAATATATTTGGGAATGTTTTGTTTTGTTTCAGAATTTTTGAGATGAGGATTAATTATTTAGATTATTCAGACTACTATTCTCATCTTGGTTGTTATTTTCACAACGTTTTGACCGATGTAACCTCCGAACTTATACAGGTGCATCTTTTTAAACTCTGGAATTTTTATATCAAACTCAGGAACCTATACGGAATTTCAAACTGAACTTTTTATTTAATCCACGGGGGTAAATAATTGTTGTTCCATCAGCCATGACTCGATAGAAGTGTTAAGTATTATATTATTCTTAGTTATTATCGTATTTAGTAAAGATAGAACTTTCAACCTGCCAAAGACTGTCATTTAGAATTGATTGTTAATCAACACTTTTAAGTGTTATGCCACGGGTCCATAGCATAAAACATAATAATATATATATATATATATATATATATGAAAGAGAGAGAGAGAGAGTATAAATCTTTATTTATAAAAACATTTTTGGCTACATATGTGCATACATGTTTCAACTACAACTTTATTCAAAGATGATGAAGACCAAGTTAATTTAAAAATATGCGTTTATGTTTTGTTTGTATTTGAGAAGGCATTGTACGTTTGAGTGATATCAGATACAGTGTCAGGCTAAACTCATTCCTTTCACATGCCCTGATAAGTGGTGTGCTAAATGTACTCATGGTCTGAAATTTTAAAATAAAATGTTCAATCTTTTTTTCAAGAAAAGAGTACTCATCATCATCATATTCGGTTTGACCTCTGTTTTACATGCTGGCATGCGTTGGACAGCTTTAAGAAATTGACTTCCAAAGTAATCTATCTCCGGTCAGGTGTTTATCAGTTAGGTCCATTTTTATAATTTCTTCCCATGTTTTCCTTGGCCTTCCCTATGAAGTGAACCTGCTACCTCAGCTGTTCTTGATCTACTAACCTAAGAACGAACTCTCATCCATTCTTTCAATGTGACCAAACCAACAAAGTCTCCCGTTCTGCACACATCTCCCTATATTGTCCAGATTTAATATTCATCTGAAGTCATCAGAACTAAGCCTGTCTTTAAGACTCACATTACACATCCATTGTATAATTATCACATCAGTACTCTTATTATAAAAGCTACTCACGGGTATTTTTCAAACCATCCTCCTGAAAACACATAGTAACACAATTTAATTTAATAGTTGTTGTTGTTGTTGTTGTTTTCCCATAACGTCTGGGGACGTCCTCGGGGAGTCAGGTAGATACTCTATCTGTCCTAACTTTTCTGTGGGCATGATAGAACCTGGTAGTGCCCATATCCTCTCCAGGCCACATACAGCACCTTGTGTTCCCAAATGGTCACCCATTTAGTACTGGCCAGGCTCAACATTGCTTAACTTCAGTGATCTAATAGGAACCGATGTGTGAACGTGATTATGCCATATATAATTATTAATTTAATTATTTGGAAAATGATAAAAAAATTCACAATAAACAACAAATTAGCAAATATTTTAAATAACAAAAAATTGTTTTTGTTATTTTAATTTCTTTATTTTCCAAAGAATTTTTTTTTAAAAAGTGTTAAGAAAAAAATAAGTAGTTGTCAATAATAAATGGCTGATACAAGCTGGCAACAAAATGTTGTATGTACAGTTGTAAAGATGTCTAAATAATCCATATATTACTAAAACTTTGATTATGATGATGATGTAATCTTGCTTGCTTGTTACCGTGCACACTTCACCTGTACATAAATGTTTTAGATAATGGGAGGAAGATGCAAATAATGTAAATAAAGGGCTAATTATAAGTGGTGAGAGGAATGGAATGATGTAAATAGTTAAAAAAATATATATATCACCATTGCTTGCCTAGAGAGAAAAAAGATGGAAAGAGGAGAGAGAGGATGAAAGAAAAGAGAGAGAGAAAGAGGATGAAAGAAAAGAGAGAGAGAAAGAGGATGAAAGAAAGAGAGAGTGAGAGAAAGAGGATGAAGGAAAGAGAGAGTGAGAGAAAGAGGATGAAGGAAAGAGAGAGAGAGAGTGAGAGGAAGAGGATGAAGGAAAGAGAGAGTGAAAAGATGAGGGAGAGAGAGAGAGTGAGAAGATGAAGGAGGAGGGAAAGGAGAGAGAGAGGGGAGGATGGGGAAAACAGGGAGAGGAGAAGAGAGAGGAGAAAAAGAAAGGGGAAGAAAAGAGAGAGAGAAGGGAGAAGAGAGAGAGATTGGAGAAGAGAGAGAGTGGGGAGAAGAGAGAGAGTGGGGAGAAGAGAGAGGGGGGAGAAGAGAGGGAGGGGAGGGAGAAGAGAGGGAGGGGAGGGAGAAGAGAGGGAGGGGAGGGAGAAGAGAGGGAGGGGAGGGAGAAGAGAGAGAGAGGGAGAGAGAAGAGAGAGAGAGGGAGAGAGAAGAGAGAGATGTTCTAATACCGGTCTGCTAACAAAATGAATGAAAAAAAATTTTTTCAGATATTTTATTAAAAAGTCTGTGGATCCTTTATTAATGACATTCAAAAAGTAATAATAATTTATTTCAATATTAGTCTACAAAAGAGAGAAATGATTTTATTTTCAGATAATATTTCTTTTTAAGCACAAATCCTTTATTGATATTCAAAATACAGTTATAATATGTACTATATTTTTGCAAAACAAGATTGCTTCCCTGGGAGTTACAACATGGTCCTCTTCAAAGCTAATGTCAATAAACACTTGTCATTAGCTGTCCTCATAAGTCATCAAATTTTATTCATTCCATTCATCATGTTCAATCCTCTCATAAAATTTATCATCATTCAACTGTCAATCTATCCCTCTCAATCCTTATCCTCAAATGACTTTTAGCCTTGATAAATCGACCAATGTTTTCTAGGGTGTGTAATAACCATGATAAGAGTGTTGGGATGTAAGGTTATCTTTACTCACAGGCCTGTATTAACATATATCCCAAACATATCTATCATCAGAACGAATAATAGATGAAACTAAAACCAAGTACAATTTGCACATTTATTTACTGTTGACAACATATAAAGAACAGCAACGTAACATTATACAAAACATAAAGTATATTAGTTTCTACTTATGAGTAGCGGTAGTTCTCTACTTTATAAGGTAGGGTAAGGATATCTGTACTAGCCAGATATCCTTCATTCTGTAGGAAGTTCGTAAGACACGTGCGAGGTGGTGGATTCTTGGTTACTCTCAAACCTTTTCTGGTTAAGACCAAGAAGAACAACGCATCATTGATGCACCTTAAATAACGTTCGGTGCTTCTTGAAAAAAAACAAGTGAAATATAGCTGTTCAAAATAAATTAAGAAAACTCTTTGATATACTTACGTATCAGGCAAAAATAGTTATCTACACCAAAAATCACAAAAAATTATCGAGCAGAATTTTAGTAAAAATTAAAATTCATTTTTTACTCATATTTCCATTATGTGTCTTTAAGCCAGCGCGTCGTAGAAAATTATCTCCCTTCTTCCAATATGAAGACACCATGCGGTCTTCTCCTTCAGAGTTTGTTGACTACGAATAGTAAAATAATTTTATTTTTTATTAAAATTCTACTCGATAATTTTCCATAATTTTTGGTGCACACAAATAGTTTTGCTGTTTTTTTTAATTTTTAACTGCCATATTTCAATTGTGTATGTCTTTCAAGAAGAACTTAACGTACCCATCCAAAGTCTTTCTGTCTATACCCCTCCCTTTTTAACTCACAGGCTGAACATAAAAGCATCTGAGTTAGAAAAATTGTCTCCCCTTAGTAAATCTTCTTTCGGTGTTTTTGAACTTTCTTGACTGGAAGCAATTTCATTTTGTTTATTCTCTTCTTACGATGTTAAGTCAATTTTGTACGTGATATTTTTAACTCTTTCGGTGGCAACAAAATCATAAAGACAAGAACACATTCGATCAAATTTGCAGTGATATAGCTGCATTTCAGTCTCCCCAATAAATTATTTTCAAAACGTTTTTTCTCCCCAATAAATTTTTTTTTTTTAAAACATTCCAATAAATTAGTTTTCGCCAATAAATAATTTTTCAAAACGTTTTTTCTCCCCAATAAATTCTTTTTTTAAAACATTCCAATAAATTAGTTTTCCCCAATAAATTATTTTTCAAAACGTTTTTTCTCCCCAATAAATTATTTTTTTAAAAACATTCCAATAAATTAGTTTTCGCCAATAAATTATTTTTTTAAAACATTCCAATAAATTAGTTTCGCCAATAAATTATTTTTTAAAACGTTTTTTCTGACCAATAAATTCTTTTTTTAAAACATTCCAATAAATTAGTTTGCCAATAAATTATTCTTCAAAACATTCATTATGGTGTCGCAGTTACAGGAGTAAAATATATTCTGTTGTATTTTACATGTAATCTCGAGCACATGCGCTGTTATGCTCAGACTTTGCTAGCGACGTGGGCGCTTTGAAAAACTTCTGCGCGTGCATGCTTTTCCATTTCCGTTCAAACCAGTTTCGGCGCACAAATTCAGTTCCAGCCCGAGATGTAGACATCACAAGACGTCAAATTCCCGGCTTGTCTCTTGTCATTGTTGAATACATGCATGCCGAACCAACTTGCCTTACGTTCCAGTATTTCTATGTTCCTGTTAAATAAAGTTGCTTTTATTGCAGAGAAGATGTTGATATTTGGAACTTGTGACCCTATTTTCTTATTCTTCTTCATTTCAAGCCAGCTCAGTCAGATAGACCCAAACACGGCCAACTTAACAAATGGTTATCTCACATCTCCAACAAGCATCTGATCTCGACACCAACCAATCAACGACTCTACAATAGTCTTTGAATCCTAAACCTAACCAGTAGCCACTCAGACTTAGGGTTAGTAGTAAAAAGATTTTATTAACTATCCAAAAACGTTAGAATTTTACGTTCAATTTATATACAAAACTGATCCCAATGTAAATTCTAAAATAACTTTTTTTTCTGGTGTTCATACGTAATCGCCTAAAAAATAAAAATCTAATTTTTTTTGTGTGTGTGGGGGGGAGGGGGGTTCAGCAGAAGTTGTTAATCTACGAATGTACAAAAAAACATCTTTCTTGTTACGGCCCTATTTTTTTTTTTTTTTTAAGATAAAAAAATAACATAACACCATAAGAATAGGTTATACAAAAATCCAAATTAACCGAAACAAAATTGCACCAATTAAGAAAGTTCAAAAGTACCGAATAATTAAAGACTTTGGAGAGAAATGGTTTTATGTGCCGACATGAGAGTCCTGATATCAGTGCCATGTCCTCCACTAGTTAGAGATTCTAGTTTTATTATTTCACCCTGTAAATATTAAAAGATTACTTACAACCTTCTCTTTAGGTTCGCCGTTAATCATGGTATGAGTTGTCTCCCATGTCCGTTGTTGCAGGTTACTGAGTTCAAGTGCAATCTGACTGCCAACCTTTGCATTGTTTAGAATCAAAGCAACATCAAAAGGAAAATAGAGTCAAGGAAATTAGAAACAGTTGACACAGGAAAATTAGAGAGTTCAGTTCGATTAGTGGTTGTATATTTTTATGTATTTAGATTATATTTTGTTGACTGAACATTTTTAACCAAACCAAATATGTTATTCATGTAACTGTCTTTATTTTTTGTGCATATGCTTACATCTGTAGCACTTTTCTTCACTTCTTTTTTGTTCCTGATCACTTCTCTGTGGATGTTGTGCTTCGATGTGTTTTGGAACTTACATTTATTTGGGGCTCTTCATCAGAGAATGACCCCGAGCAGCAGTCTAATGAAACCTAAACTCAACCAATGCGAAGATCACAAAGAGTGTGACGTCCGCCTGCTTAGTCGTATGACTATGTGAATGATTTCAGAAAATCGGACGGGTGTGTGGAAAAAATGTAATTGATAAAAACTTATGACTTGAACCGAAACAAGTGTGTAGGTGCAAATATTATGGAAAGAAAAACATGGCTGCTTTTGAAACTAGAATGTATAAAATACGATTTCGGGTTCAGCATGATTCTCATGTATGCAAATTTTAGCGCCTTTTGAGAGTGTATATAACCTTGCAGACTGAGATTAATACGACGGTATAGGAGTTTCTGAAAGCAACAATTAAAATTACCAACAGTGGAAGGGTTCGGTGAGAGACGTGTATTAGATGCAATCAGAAATAAGTGAAGGGATGTGCAATAGAGAGAGGTGAATAATCATCCATTTTATCGTCTTATTCCCCTCCTTGGTCAGAAATCTGATGTTTTCTGACAGCCTGCAATCTCGAGGATTGATTCCATTCAAATTCCACTGTTTAAGATCCTTGTTGATGGTTTGCATCCAAGTTTTTTGGGGATCGTCTAACTTTCCTTCGATCTTCCACCTCAAGGTCTCTACATTTTTTTATCCAAGAGTCGCACGCACCTCTTAACGTGGCCGAACCAACGTAGCCAACTGATGATCATTAGGTGCTCATCAAGCTTTGGTATATTCAGCCTCGCCAACAAGGTATCAGAGCAGATATACTGTGTCTGATCTGACCTGACATTGCATATTCATCTGAACCCGAATAGAAAATTTGTTAAAAAAAATATTTAATCTATTAGAAAGAAAAAAAAAATTTAATCTATTAGTAAAAAAAAAAATTTAATCTATTAGTAAAAAAAAAAAATTTAATCTATTAGTAAAAAAAAAAAATTTAATCTATTAGTAAAAAAAAAAAATTTAATCTATTAGTAAAAAAAAAAATTTAATCTATTAGTAAAAATAAAAAATTTAATCTATTAGAAAAAAAAAAATTTAATCTATTAGAAAAAAAAAAATTTAATCTATTAGAAAAAAAAAAATTTAATCTATTAGGAAAAAAAAATTTAATCTATTAGTAAAAAAAAAAAATTTAATCTATTAGAAAAAAAAAAATTTAATCTATTAGGAAAAAAAAATTTAATCTATTAGGAAAAAAAACAACTAATAGTGTGATACATTAGAATTTTGAAATCTTTCATAATCGTTTTTTAAATGTGATAATAATATACAGGATTTTGAAACATACAGATCAAATCCTCTCAAATGTTTCTAGTTTATTCTTAAAATGATTTACATCAAAGCTACTTTTAACCCCATCATTATTATCTAGTATCGTCTTTCTTTTCCCTTTATTCAGGAATCTGACATTTTCTGGCAACCTGCATTTCCAGTCTCCAAATTTGAGGATTGATTCTATTCAAATTCCATTGTCTAAGACCCTTGTTTATGGTTTGCATCCAAGTTTTCTTGAATCATCCCACCATCTTTCGGCTTTCCACTTCAAGATCTTTGCATTGTTTTATCCAAGAATCCCTTCTTTCAATGTACAACTTAAATGAATCAGTGAGTAGCTGTGTATAAAATGTCTCTTTCTCTTTCTCTTGGTGGGTGATAAATTACCTTGAAAAACTTGTTTATCTGCTTTTGTTCACGGAAAATCTAAGTTTCATTTTGTACTTAAATATCATCCAATCATCTGACGTCATGCGTTTCGTTCGCATTTGTCTACCATTCTATCAGTAACATAAACACCAATTATTCTATAATTTCACCTTCTTAAGTTTATTCTTCTTTAAGTTTCTTCAAAATCAACGAAAATCTTGAACTACGGTAATTGTAAAATAAATGCAACTAAAATGCAATTCTTCTCGTGACATTATTCAGCCAATTTGGGTTAAGCCGACTCCACACCTGGCATTGAACATGTCTTATATTGCTCTGATCCAAGCTTTGCAGTGTCGGCTCTTGCAATGTCTAAGGTATCATGATTCCAGCAATGGATACTTTAAAGATGTCGGCTGGATATGAGCTCCAAATTAGATTTTACAGTGACTAACCATATTCTCGGCTAGCCATTTTTACATTTTCTCCAGCCATAAAGTGGGGCTGTAGATTATCTTTTTGATCAGCTCTGATTTAGATCACCACAGGGTGTGTCAGAGCCTTCAGCATCATAACACACCTGGGAAACTGTTATTCAATTGAATAACAGTTGAATTAAATAACACAAGGCATATTTCAAAGATTCAACAAGCCACGCATGCGTGGTCCCCCTCTGTATGTGACTCGATGTGGCGAGTGTAAAATGCAATAAATTTGGGCAATTTGGGGCATTTTTGACCCCCGTTTGACCCTCTGGGGGCGCGAACCAGAATTTTTCTGAGGTCAAGGATGCTCATTTTATATCCAGAACAATTGCCTCTACATTTTGGCCAAGTTTCAGAAAAAGTGAATGGATGGATCAAACGTTATGGGAGAAAAGGGTCATTTTTTGCCATTTTGGGGGCTTTTGACCCCCTGGGGGCGCGAACCAGATTTTTTCTAAGGTCAGCGATACTTATTTTCTATTAGGAACAATTGCCTCCACATTTTGGCCAAGTTTCAGAGAAATTGAATGGATGGATGAAAAGTTATGGGGCAGAAAATGTCATTTTTTGCCATTTCAGGGCCTTTTGACCCCCTGGGGAGCTAACCAGATTTTTTTTTTAAATCGGAGAATCTAACTTTCTAACCTGACCAAAGTTACAACTTCATGCAAAATTTCAGAGAAATTCAATGGATGGTTGCAGAGAAAAATCCGGACGGATGGAAGGACATGCCTCAAAACATAAGTCCCCCGATTTTATAAATCGGGGGACCAATAAGAACAGTCAACTTAAAATTTATGTAATCATTATGGTCTGAAAGGCGATGATAAGTAGTTGAAGAGGGATACTTTAAAGCATAACACTCAACAAATTTTTATGTACATTTTTTTCAGTAAAAAAAGTATCTTCCATTGTCTTGAAAAAAAAAAAAAAAGTATTTCTGCTGAATACTTTTCAAGTAAGAATTTGAGATAAAGGATACTTGACTCCAAAGAAGCTCCTTTGGTTAGTTCTGCGACACGTCGTAATATAAACGGTGTAATATCCTTTCCGCAAATGTTCTGATCTCTGGAAAACATATCCACATTTAAAACATTGAACAGTACATTAAAAACAGTCAACAAAACATTATTTTTATTTTTAATGGCTCATAGATATATATATATATATATATATATATATATAGGAGAGATTGAATTACCTACTAGACACCATACTTGAGTGTCTTTGGTCTCTCTGTACAAGGGTTTGTCAGGACAACCTGACATGAGGATACTTCACCCTACAGGTAAACCATGACCAAATATTCAAAATAAAATAGTATTCAGAGCCCAAATAAGATCCCCTGGCCACAGCTATACACTGGCTCATATGAGAAATGATCCAAGATATACATAAAAATATTAACCAGTTTCTTTTAAAATTGTACCGCCATGAAAAAAACACTTTATTATTTTATAAATAGTAAAGCGAAAATAAAAAAAATCTTCTAACCTTGTAGTTTTATATACATTGTTGGAAAAAGAAAAAAAATAGAGGAAATTACACATGGTCAAAAGAAAACCAAAATTATTCTATCATTTATATAAGTAATCACATTCTTTTAGTAAATTAGATTACAACTAAAATACCTATATATATATATATATATATATATATATGAGAAAGGAAGGATGAGAGTAATCCGACGTAATGGGAAATGAAAAGGAAAAACCAAGAGATATTTTTTTTATATATTCATTAACGTTTCGTCTTTATTTGTAAGACTTCCTCAGGATGATAATTTTAAGAAAAATGTCATGCAAGTACATCGAAATATTGGGTAGACATGATGGGTCGATGAGAAAAAGTAGTAGCCATTCACATTTATTTCACTCCCTGCCATTGACTTCTCCTAGCCCGGACCTTGGTCCAGTGCTGTCAACAGCCATGGCTACTACTTTTTCTCATCGACCCATCATGTCTACCCAATATTTCGATGTACTTGCATAACATTTTTCTTAAAATTATCATCCTGAGGAAGTCTTACAAATAAAGACGAAACGTTGATGAATATATTAAAAAAATATCTCTTGGTTTTTCCTTTTCATTTCCCATATATATATATATATATATATATATATATATATATATATATATAGCTTAGTTTGTGAACAGTAAATATTTAAGTTTAAGGCTATATTCCCTGTTTTCAATTTTTCATTTACTTACTATTATCTCTGTTTATCCTCAAACTTTTGCCAAATTCCACAAATATATGAAAAGAATTGAATATACACTGAGCAAAGTGTTCCCATGCGGCTTATGGAGACCGCTTGTGAATTCAATATCTTTAGAAACTTCTTCCTTGAACTCACATGCTGGCAAGGTACGAAGCCATCTCAACCCACCCAGGATGAATGTCGCACCAAGAGCAAAATGCTACAAACTTATCACAGACCACACAGTGGTAAGCAAATATGATCAATAAAGGAAACAACAAAAGAACTAGAGTTAACAAGCCGCACATGCGTGGTCCCCCTTTGTATGTGACTCGATGTGGTGAGTGTAAAATGCAATAAATTTGGGCAATTTGGGGCATTTTTGACCCCCATTTGACCCCCTGGGGGTGCGAACCAGAATTTTTCTGAGGTCAAGGATGCTCATTTTATATCCAGAACAATTGCCTCTACATTTTGGCCAAGTTTCAGAAAAAGTGAATGGATGGATCAAACGTTATGGGAGAAAAGGGTTATTTTTTGCCATTTTGGGGGCTTTTGACCCCCTGGGGGCGCGAACCAGATCTTTTCTAAGGTCAGCGATACTTATTTTCTATTAGGAACAATTGCCTCCACATTTTGGCCAAGTTTCAGAGAAATTGAATAGATGGATGAAAAGTTATGGGGCAAAAAATGTCATTTTTTGCCATTCTGGGGCCTTTTGACCCCCTGGGGGGGGGTAACCAGATTTTTTTTCAAAAATCGGAGAATGTCACTTTCTAACCTGATCAAAGTTACAACTTCATGCAAAATTTCAGAGAAATTCAATGGATGGTTGCAGAGAAAAATCCGGACGTACGGACATGCCTCAAAACATAAACATAACATAAATTGGGGGACCAATAATAGACACAAATAAGAAAAATAGAATGTTACTATAAAATCAACCTCAGGCGAATAGGTTACTTGAACTGTAAATTGTCCAATTTTTGGTGTGGATAATCTAGTGGTTTTAACTAATTTTCCAATTGTATTTCCTTTAAAATAATTTATCTCGAGAAGAGTTTGTATTATTTGTATTATTCAGACTACTGTTCTCATCTTGAGTGTTATTCTCACAACGTTTCGCCCGATGTAACCTCCAACCTTCTTCAGGTGTATCTTGTCGAACTTGGCCGAAATGTTGAGAGAATAACACTCAAGATGAGAACAGTAATCCGAATAATCCAAATTATCAATCCTCATCTCAAAAATTCAGAAACATAATGTCGGTAATGGTAATGATTACCATATTTTATTAACTGAATATTTTTAAGCAAACCAAATATTTTATTTGCATAGCTGTCTTTATTTTTTTTGCATATGTTTACATCTGTTTCACGTCTCTCCATTTCTTACTGGAGAAAATTCACAGCATACTTGAACAAAATCCAAGTTATAATGTCTTCAGAGATAATAATAGCGAGATGAAAACTTCATAACATCAATGTAAAAAAAGCTTTTAGATAATCAGAATTGTCAAGAGTGATACAGAGGTAATGAGAGACAAAACTCAATAATTAATTGTTTCACACTGAGAGAGAGAGAGAAAGAGAGAGAGAGTTTGAATTACCTACAGGAGAGTTTGAATAACCTACTAGACACCATACTTGAGTGTCTTCGTTTTCTCTGTACAAGGGTTTTTAGAACAACCTGACATGAGGATACGTCACCCTACAAGTAAACAATGACCAAATATTTAAAATAGGACATTATTCAAAGCCAAAATAAGATCCCCTCACCAGAGCCATACGCTGGCTCATATAAGAGAATGATGCCGCTTCACCTAGCAATGTTACCTCAAGTAACAGCACGTAGCTGGATACTCCACCAGACTAAATTAATTATTGTCCTGGAATCCAGTACGACCAAGAGACAAAAACAAAGATATATTATAACATAGTTAACTGGTCAATTGGGGAATGGAAAATTAATGTTCTTCACTTTTTTACTAACTCAACATTTGAGATGTAAGGGAGAACTTTAGTTGAACACCCGAATATGTATGTATCTCATAAAGAGATCAAATGTTAGCCCCAGGAGACTTTACACTGAAGTAAACTGAAAAAAAAGTATATATATTGATTACTGTGTATTTTTATATACGGCATAATTACGCTGACACACTGGTTCCCGTTAGATCACCGAAGTTAAACGACGTTGATCCTGATCAGTACTAAATGAGTGACCATTTGGGAATACCAGGTGCTGTATGTGCTCTTTGCTTATCTCGGCATTGTTTCCAGTCGTCCTGGATTTCTCCTTGCCGCTGGAATCAAGCAGTGTCGATTCAAGAGAGGTGTGGTTGGGATTGTGCAACCCTTGCTTCACAATTACACGTGCAGGAACCCTTACAGAGGGTATCTATTGTCTCAAGACTGAACGGAGATCATGGTTATGATGAAAAGGATTCAGAGAAAAATAGTTTGGAATGACACGGAATGATTTGGGATATGGCTTGACCTTCAAGATGCAAAACCGAAATGTTACATGTATTCTTGTGCAAAAAGGTCAGCATACGCAAGTCTGACACTTTTTGTTGCCCAAGAAATACATGGTACCCGTAAAAGGGGTTTGAAACTATCAGGGAAGAGTTTTCACTCTGACTTCAATGGGGCCCATTAAAGATAAATTTCACTGGATTAAATAAAAATAATCGACTTGTTGCCTCAGTGAAAAATAATGCGGCACGTTTTCTCTCCCTTCTTTTCTTTCTCCTTTTCTTCCTTCTGCTTTTTGCAACACCAAGTTCAGAAAATGAATACCCAACGTAGTCTAAACTTGTCACGTCAACTTTTCCCTCTACCACGGGAGGAAAGTATTTTAATCTTAACGAGAATTTGCCCATGCAAAACAACGATCACACACATAAGTGACTCATCAATTCACATAAATAACAAAATTCTATCTTGTATGCGGAACGTTCTGGGTTTAATCTATGATGGACGACACACAGCACGACCCTCACTCTTTTTCCTTGTAGACCTGCCGATTTGGTACAAAACTCTAATACCCATCTCTCACTCAAACTCTGTGGATGGTGTGTCTAGACATCTTTTGGAACTTAGGTTGATTCGAGGCTCTTGAGAGTATAATAGAGGCCCCAAGCAGCAGTCTAATGAAACCCAACTTCAACCAACCAATGTGAAGATTACAAAGAAAACAATGTCTGTCTGCTTTGGTCGCATGATTATGAAATGTGAATGATTTCAGGAAATCAGAAGGGCAATGTGGAAGAAATGTAATGAAAAAGAAATGACCACTTGAACCGAAACGAATGTGTACATATCTTGCATGCAAATATCTTTGAAAGGAAAACATGGCTACTTTTGAAACAAGAATTTATAAGCATGATTCTCAGAAGACCATGCCCCGTGTATAAACTGTTAGGATCTCGGTGTATTTCAGTAACAAATAGTTGTTAATTTTACTGAATTACGGGTTTCCTTTGACCTTGTAAAACATGATTATTATAAAAAATTCACAGATGGTTTAGTACATATTGAGAGTGAGAGAAAGGAAGAAGGAGAGAAATAAAAGAAAGAAGAGAGAGAAGGGGATAAAGAGAGGGGAAGAGAGAGAAGGGGATAAAGAGAGGGGAAGAGAGAGAAGGGGATAAAGAGAGGGGAAGAGAGAGAAGGGGATACATAGAGGGGAAGAGAGAGAAGGGGATAAAGAGAGGGGAAGAGAGAGAAGGGGATAAAGAGAGGGGAAGAGAGAGAAGGGGATAAAGAGAGGGGAAGAGAGAGAAGGGGATAAAGAGAGGGGAAGAGAGAGAAGGGGATAAAGAGAGGGGAAGAGAGAGAAGGGGATAAAGAGAGGGGAAGAGAGAAAAGGGGATAAAGAGAGGGGAAGAGAGAAAAGGGGATAAAGAGAAGGGAAGAGAGAGAAGGGGATAAAGAGAGGGGAAGAGAGAGAAGGGGATAAAGAGAGGGGAAGAGAGAGAATGGTTTAAAGAGAGGGGAAGAGAGCGAAGGGGATAAAGAGAGGGGAAGAGAGAGAATGGTTTAAAGAGAGGGGAAGAGAGAGAAGGGGATAAAGAGAGGGGAAGAGAGAGAAGGGTTTAAAGAGAGGGGAAGAGAGGGGAAGAGAGAGAAGGGAATAAAGAGAGAGGAAGAGAGAGATACATGATAGCAGAGAGATTATGAAGTAATAGAGTGGTTGAATCATCATAGAGTGAGAAGGTGCGAGAGAAATACATAGAGAGTTCGGTAACTTGCTTATTTTTTTTTTTTTAGTTTTTTTTAAAAAGATATTTCACCCCAAACAAGGCAGGCCGCCACTGTAGACGTAGGGGCTACTAAGAATTATGGTGTAGGTTTTGGGTGTCATCCTAAGTGGGAGCTGTGCAGCGAGATGTCTGTTTACATTAGTTTTAAACCTCTGCATGTCAGTACAGTCGGGGAAACAGAGAGCAAGGCGGGAGTTCCAAAGGCCGGCAGCACGGGGATAGAAGCTATTGAAGTAGAAGGCACTCCTGAATCTGGGGACTTCCACAGTGAATGGATGGGATTTAGCTGATTGTCGGGTTGGTCTAGTGTATTTACGTCGTTGGGGCACCAGAGTAGCTAGTTCATCGGAGCACAATCCATTGAAGTATTTGTAAAACAAGCACAAGGATTCAACATTGCGGTGATGGGATAGGGGCTGGAGCTTGGTGGATAGTGAGGGACCTTGTCTAAGAGGGAGAGACTAGTGGATGATGCACCAGTCCAGATGTGGCAACAATACTCCATGCATGGGCGGATGGTGGCTTTGTAAAGATACAGAATAATGTCAGGTGTGAGGAGTTTACTAGTTAATAAATTACGACAGAATCTGTTTCAAAAAACATAATTCGATCCCAGATCTAAGGTATATTTTAGTATGTATTTTGTGTTATCAAAGTTTATAGGAAAGAAGTTGTAGGGAAACAAACGTTGATCAATTCACATTTAGTATACTAATCAATATAGATCAGGCACTTTTTCATGGCAGTATGATTGTAAAGAAACAGCAAAATTAAATAATATATGACAAGAAGGAAGGGAGATAATTCTACATTCATGATTTGGAACCAAGGGAGATAACCCTCCCCTTTATGTAAAAAAAAAAAAATTTAATCTTTAGAATTCTGAAAATTGTATGTGCATCATTTTATTTTAATCTCTATTTATATACTGTATGATATGCTTATGTGTCTATATATTTGTATGTACAGGATTCACTCCTAAACTAATTAACCGATCATTATGAATTTTGCAACACAGCTGCTAGGTGTAAGGAGTCCAAATGCAGACTATATTTAGTTTAATTTAGTTTTATATAAAAGGAGTAAGGTGATGGAAGCTCTTTGTGAAAATTCAGATACTTACTTTTTTGTGAAATTTTAACAGCAATTAATAGATATTCTTCAAATTTCAGTTTCTTTGAAATATTTTAAAAGGTTTTTTTAAAGATGGGCACAATCTCTCATTTGAAAATTCAAATATTTCAGATTTGCATTGAATTTGATCCATACACCAATTAAGCAAGATTCCCTGAATTTTAATTTCTTCTTAAGACTCCTTAAACTTTAGACATTTTTTAGAATCAAAACCATGCAATGGATTTTGATCAAAATAGAAATAAGGATTCTAGACATAAGGTTTAGTATCTTCATATCTTTATTTTAAAGGGGACATAAAAGTGGTGCAAAACTGTTCCATTGAGAGAATTCATTTTGTATAAGTTTTGTATAAGTATATCTTCTTTCTTAGTAATGAGTCTCGTAGAATCATTGTGAATGTCATTATACATACTCTGCTTCAGCAACTGCCTTCTTAATGGCCGTCTCAATCTGCTCTCCAAGGGAGGCAAATCTGTCAGATAAAGGAACGCCAATTAGAACTCCGCTTTTAAGTGTCAGCTTATGATGAGCATCTGTGAATGTAAAAGAGAAAAAAAATATTTGTAAGACTCAGAAAAGGGTAACAAGAGTTTACCGATCCAACTCTCACAAAAAAACAAGACTTACTTCTCCTGTTCAACTAATTATTTTTTCACTACAGGATAAACTGTTGCAGAAGCATGGATGTCCTAAATCGCAAGAAGGTTGACCAACCAAGGAAAATTGGGAAGCAAGTGATTAGACAAGCGCGCACAGAGTGGAATTTAGAGACAGCTGACCTGCTGAACTGTGAGAACTGGAGAGTAAGCTGGAGATATCCACTAGAGATGATTATCAAACAGTCCACTCAAAAGGGATTATCATGGAGACAATCTACAAACATTACTTTTTGGTCTCAGTATGATTGTTTTTATGGGGCACTTATTTCATTTCAAAGAGAAATAAGATTGTGTGGTCCAAAATACAAAATCAGAGATATGTTCATATTCCTCTGTGCCCCCCCCCCCTCTTTCCTTTGGACGAGCATCTATCATCTGAACCGTCTACCATTCGCAGGAAACGTTTGACCTTTGACAAGGGAAATGTGATGTTAAATGAGTAGAAGAAGAAGGATACATCACCTATCTTCAAACGATAAAGACGCACTAATTTTAGTGCTTCTTCCGGTCTCAAATACATGGATATTTATCTTTCGTCACAAAGTTTCGCACACTTAGTTTTATTTGAATTTAAAAGATAATGAACAAGAATTTTAATTTATGGTGAGACTGACGTCATCTTGGGAGATTTATAGCAGGGCAACCTGGGTGGGGAATTAGGAAGCAAGATACTTGTTCACATTATTTAAATTTCTGAACGTTGGTATGGGTGAGAAAACAGAGAGCAGGAAGGGAATTCCAAAGGCCAATGGTCCGAAGAAAGAAGTTATTAGAGTAGAAAATCATCTGGCATTCAGGGACCTTTATAGTGAAGGGTTTGGATTTGACTGCTTGTTGGGTGGGTCGAAGTATTTTCGTTGAGGGGATAAAAGTGCAGTAAGTTCATCGGATCACATTCCATAGAAGTACCTGTAAAATAAGCACAGGGATGCAATACTGTGGCGATGCGACAGGGGCTGGAGCTTAGCAGACAGTGTTGAACCTATTAGGTTAGAAATTCTTTTTTGCCTACTGTCCAAGAGGGAGAGGCTAGTGATTGGTGCACTAGCCCAAATTTGGCAACAATACTCCATGCACGGGCGAATATAGAGATATGCCACACGTGTTACGGAAGCAGACGGTGGGCTATTCTGTTATTTGTTGATTTCCTGATTTTGTTTTATTTGTTTTCTTGATGTTAAAACAAAAACAAGACATTTTTATTCTAACTAAGCATTATTTCATACCGATGAGTTGAGCAGCTTCCAGAGGGTCATTCACATTCACTGGTGCATGGAAACCACTTTTGGGAGTGAAAAATGCTGGAAAGTCTGTGGTTTGTCCAAATGATGCCACACAAACTCCTTGGGTTTCCTGGAAAGAGAGAGACGAAAGATTTCAACTTTTATTATTGAAGTTTTTTCATTTGAAATTGTTTTGGAATTTTTTAGATGAGGATTGATAATTTGCAAGAACCTGTGATATAATGGATATAAGAGCTAAGTATTATTTACTCCTCTCCAGGAGTTAGGCACAAGGCCAGTTTTATCCTACTCCCACAAGTAAGATGTGACCCAAGGTCGGGTCGGAAAGTGGGGGTTGAAAAGCCAGCGCCCGAGAGGTGAGCACTCTGACCATCAAAAATTGCCTGGGCAGCCCCGTCGGCATTCCCCGGTAGGGGCGCCTCAAGCAGTAAGCAATAAACTTACTCCTCCCCAAAGAGGGGAGGCGAAGCCTGGGAGGGTGGACCTCCTAGAACTGCACAGGACAGACCCATAGACCGGCGTAAATCAAGCCCCGAAGGCCAAGACAATACCAGTCTATGGGGTGTAGTATCCATCGGAACAGATACTACACTTTGATCTTACCGGATATAAGAGCTAAGTAATTATCATTTTTAAGTGACAGTCTTCTGGAGGATGAAGGTTCAATCCTCAGTAGGGGTGATACTTAGAATACAATTACAGAATTAAGACTTCTACCCGACAGAACAAGAACAAGCTACCCCTGTGGATTAAATAAAGGGTTCCGTTCAAAATTCTGTACGGATTCATCAAAATTCCAGAGTTCGACAAGATGCACTTGAAGAAGGTCGGAGGTTACATGCCAAAGGAAAAAAGAGTTGAGCTGATATTTCTTAGTGGACGTGAAGGATGGTCACATCGAAATGTACCAGATTAATTTAATGTACATTATTCAAGGAAGATTTCCAATTAGTTATTTCGATGGTGGCGGAGGTGATCAGGAAACAGACAGTGGGCGAGCAAGCATATCAGTTTTAATTAAAGAAATCATTATGTCTAAAATGTACATATGCCCCCCAAAAATTCAATCTGCAGGACATCTTTTGAGTTAGGTATTTCAAAATCAACTCATCATATCATCATCATATTCAGTTTAACGTCCGTTTTACATGTTTGCATGTTGTGGTGATACTGGCTAATTGATATGCAAAATTAGCATAAGTAGAAATAGACTACTATTGGTGGAAAAAATGGTGCAGACTGCAAAAACGGGACTAAAAGCATGTTCTCAGCAAAAATAAAAAATAGAAGTTTTTCTACCAAGGCTGCTTTTAAGCTATCGAACAATACCACACGCGGGAAGATCAGAAAACCCATCAGCTTTAATGGGAAGACAAATTAGAGCTCCGTTAACTGTCGTAGTCTACAAATGAAAATATCTGGTACAAAAAGAACAAAGAATCAAATCCAGAAAGGACAGAATTTATCGTGCAAAAAGGCCACAATACAGATAATAAATAGAGAAAACGGAAACAGTGTTTTGGGTTAGGGTGTGTTGGCCCATGCAGATCAAATAAGGTTCCAGGGTGAATACAAAGAGCAAAATTAACAAATCGCTACGACTCCTTCCGTTATTGAGTTATTCAAACAACATGTACAGAATGAAACGTCAGAAGATGAAACAATGCGAGATCAAACAGGTCAAAATGAGGATTCGGAGTCGGATTTGGATCAAATTATGAAAGGAGTTGACCCTGGTTACAGTTTAGTGCGAGATAGATTGGGATCTCCCAGATAAATAAATAAGGGAGAGAAAAAAGATCAAAGTAATATCGAAAATGAAACGATCATTAGAAGAAATGCAAGATGCACTAGAGGCATAAAGCCTATACGTTTCAGGGAGATGTGGTGATACTGGTTAATTGATATGCATAATTAGCATAAGTAGAAATAGACAACTATATAAATCTCTCCTTAAGTATAACTAATGGTGAAAAGTACACTAGCAACTGACTAGGTAAAAATACAACTTCACAACACATGTGTTGGATGGTTTTACGAAAATTGATTTCCAAACTAACCTATCTCTGCCAGGTCTTTATTCCTCTTTCTCTCTAGTCCATTTTTATCACTTCCTCCCATGTTTTCCTTGGCCTTCGTCTGTGAACTGTTCTAAATCTACTGACCCAAGAACTCTCATCTATTCTTTCAACGTAGCTATACTATCAAAGTGTCCTGTTTTGCACATATCTCCCTATACTGTCCAGATTTAATCTTCCTGTGAGGTCATCAGAACTCGTCTATTTTTAAGACTCATTTTACACATCCATCGTATCATTCTCATATCATTTCTCTCCATGCAACGCATGTCCTCAAACTTCACTGACCAGATTTCACTTCCATACATCACACTGCATACACATGGCTGATTGGTCAACAGTGGTCAACTGTCGGTTAAATTTTAAAACAGCAAAAGTATAAGTTACAAATCGGCTGAGAAGGACGAATTGAGATGCGCAAACGTTTTTTTAAAAAGATGGATGAAAATATTTGTTTCACAGAAGAGTGTTCTTATGCTGTCTTTGGGATAAACTCTTATCGACAATCAAGACTCTGAGGTATGATATATTTTAAACACAGGTTTATTGTTCATTGACAAAGGTAAAACTGAAAAGGAATAAAAACATTGCTTCAGAAACACGTCAATACAAAATGGAGACAAAGGCAGAGACGAGGAGTTTACTAGGATATAAAGAGTGGTAAGCTTGATAAAATTACAGAATAGTGAATATTTTGAACATAAAAATAATGGTAGAAAGGACAAAATAGAAATTATGCTAAAAAAAATAGGGGAGTTACAAGCGACGATATATAGGCTAACATGTAGGGGAAAGGGTAAACAGTTCGTTTAAATAACAGAAATAATACTAAAAAATAATACTAGCACTATTTAATTCTATTTTTAGAGAGAAGAAAGGCAATAATTCTTACCGGCGATGCTTAAAATGTCACAATATTTAAATAGATAGAAAACTGCGCCATGAGGCTTCATGAAGAAAGCAGTTAAATAGATCAGAGACAATGCACCGGAAGACTCTCACCGATGATGGGTTTGAAGAAATCCCCCATAGAAAAAATAGCTGACAAAGGGAGATAAATGCTAGAGCATCTATTCTACGCTAGACAGAACAATTCTGATTAGCGATGATGCCTTGTTTTATGTGAATAGTGAGGTTAACAAACAAAATGTTCAGTCCTGGTCGCAACAAAATCTGATTTTTGTTTATCATTCCAAACAGCAAGGAACACAAAAAGTTATCGTTTGATGTGGTTTATGGAAATCTCTTTTTTTGATAATCACTGGGATTATTCTTTTTTATAATCACGTGAATAGTGACACTTATTTTGCTATGCTGAAAGACGGTCAATCCACAACTTGAAAGTCTTGGTGAAGGACTTTCTGAGTAGTTTCAACGTGACGGCACCACAGATGTAAGAGATTGGTTGAATAGCAGTTTCCATAATTTGTATGGAAGGTATGGTCATGTGGAATAGTCTCCTTGTTCATTAGACCTTAGTCATCCTGTATTTCTTTTTTTATGGTATGATAAAGGAGTATGTGTACTCAACAAAAATCACAGATGCAATATACTTGACTCAGCTAATAAGGAGTGAACGTGCCCAAATTGCAGGCAATGTAGATTTGTTAACCTGTATGAGTGCATTCACTGCATTGGCCGCAATCGTCCCACACGTTGTGCCAGTCCAACGTTGTTGTCTGACTCAGTCAGTGCTGAAACAAAGAACTCTCACCACAAGTAAAACCATGAGTCCAGGTTATAAACAAGTAACAGATTTATTTGTTGGAGGTTACAAATTAAACTCGTGTTCCCAGGTTGAATAGCAGACTTGTAAAATGAGATTTTTCCCGACCAAAACAAATATAAGTCCAATCAGCACAATCTTTTAGCTAAGAGCCCCAGTGTGCCCTTCTTGCCTAGACAGGCACACAGCTCCAACTGAAAAACAAGCTGCCTGTAGTGCCCAGAGGGCCAGGTCATCTCCCTCCTCCCCTTCCAATCTCCTTTGCTCCTGACCGGAAATCTTGGATTCCAGTCTTTCTCAACAGTCACCATTCAACCACCCAGGCTGACCACTGCAGATATCCACTAGAGATAACCACCAGACAGTCTACTCATGGAGACAATCTAGGAACATTACTTTTTTGTCTCAGCATGATTCTGTTTTTATGAGGCACTTATGTTATTACAAAGAGAAATAAGATTGTGCGGTCCAAAATACAAAATCAGATATGTTCATATTCCTTTGTGGCTCCCTTTTTTCTTTGGTCGAACATCTATCATCTGCACCGTCTGCCATTCGCATGCACCACTAAAACATGCAGTTTTGTGCATTTTTACAGATTGATTACATCGAGTTCATAAAAGTTTTGGGAAACGCATCAATATTTGCATTGTAAAGTGAGTCCATAAGTCCAGTTTATAAACAAATAACAGGTTTATTTATTGGAGGTTACAAATGATACTTGTGTTCCTAAGTTGAACAGCAGACTTGCAAATTGAGACTTTTGCTCAACCAAAAACGATAAGTCCAATCAATACAATCCTTTAGCTAAGAGTCCCAATAAGCCCATCTTGTCTGCAGAGGCACACAGCTCCAACTGACTGCCAGCTCTCAGATAGATCAATACTTAGTCATGCCCAGAGGGTCAGGGCTCTCCCCCCTTCCTATCTTTTGAAATATTTTCCTCTTGATCGGAAATTTTGGATTCTAGTCTTTCTCAGTGGTCACCATTTGACCACCTGCAAGCTGACTACTGGAGATATTCACTAGAGATAACTGCAAGATAGTCCACTGTGGCCCAAAATACAAAATCAGAGATGTTCATATTCCTTTGGTCGAGCATCTATCATCTGCACCATCTGTCATTCGCATGCACCACTAAAATATGCATCAAGTTCATAAAAGTTTTTGGAAATGCATCAATATTTGCATTGTAAATGATGGAAATCAAACTGAAGATATTTGGATAAAATCTTGTATTTTTATCTATGCATCCAGACTTTACAGATGTTCTGTGTTAAGTTATGCATGTTTATATATTAGTATGTATCGAATTAACTTCACTTCCAAACTAATTAAGCGATCATTATAAATTTTAGAACACACCTGCGAAACATAAAGGGTCCAAATGTTGGCTATATTCAGTTTTATGCAATAGGAGTAAAAGGGGGTGGAAGCCTTTTGTGAAAATTCAGATTTCTTCTATTTTTGTGAAATTTTAACAATAAATATTAGACATCAATTAATAAATTTTCCCTAAATTTCAGTTTCTTTGGAGTATTTAAAGGGTTTTTTAGGAGGCATAATATGGACACAAACTCCCATTTGAAAATCAAATATTTCAGATTTGCATTGAATTTGATCCAATTAAGCAAGATTCCCTGAATTTCAATTTCTTCTTCCGACCTCTTAAGCCTTAAATTTGAGACATTTTCTAGAATCAAAATCATGTAATGGATCTTGATCAAAATTGGAATAAGGATTTGAGACAGAAGGTTTAGTAGGATTATATGTTGATTTTACTCTTCACACGATAACATAAAAGTGGTGCAAAAAAAAAAAAAATCTTTACCGGTAGTTGTATATAAATTAGTGCTTTTGACCACAGTATGCACAATCTTCATCTTGATATGAATCATGCTGTACACACCATCATATTGTGTATATTTTGTCTCAGCAGTTGTAACTAACAGTAAAGAGTCAAGCCACTACACAAATCGAGCTATAAAGAGGGGAAATAAGTGCCCATAGTTCTCAGATATTTTCCCTGTGGTGGTAGTATGGGCAACCATCAAATAAGGAAAAAGATTTTGTATACTTTTCATCAGAAAAAAAAAAAAAAAAAAAAAAAACACTGACCAGAAACTCCAGGGTTCTTCCAATGTCTAAAATAGACTTCACTCCAGCAGATACAACAGTGACGGGTGTTCTGCCAAGTTCGGTGAGATCCGAACTTATGTCCATTGCTACAAAGGAAAAAGAAATTTATTATATAAAAAAAAACCCAAAGAGAAATGATATTTAAGTTTTTATTAATATTACCAAAAATATGCAACCAGAGGTAGCATATTTTTTTTAGTATATCACTACCCCCCCCCCCTACCTCCACAAAAAAGAGAAGCTAATCCCTGACAGGATGGTATCATGACCACAGAACAGATACTACACTACCCTCTCCCCCTCCAAAAAAAGGAGAAAGTAATGTCTGGGAGGATGGTCTCATAAAAGCAGACTACACTAACCCCTCCATCCACCTAAAGGAAGATGGTATCATGACAACAGGAAAAATACTAAACTACTCCCTCAAAGGAGGAGGTAATATCTGATACTACACTACACCTCCCCCCAACACACACGAATTGAGCACTGAAAGATTGTACATTAGTCTGAAATAGTATAGTAAACTGATTTGAGCATTAAAAGATAGTACAATAAATACAAGTAGAAGTATAGTTTTGGCTTCAGACAGATACCAAATCTCCATGAGTAATAGATCAGAAAATCGACGTAAAAAAGAAAGAAATGAGGCTGATTGTCTAAAGTAAGATCTATATTATAATTCATCATATTGGTCACATATAAGTTCCATAACTACTTGTCAGAATTGCACTAAATTTAGCATGTATCATTATTGAGACTGAAGTAAGTATTGTACTACTACTACTACTACTACTACTACTATGAACAATAAATTTGAAACAAGCCGCGCGTGCGTGGTCCCCCTCTGTATGTGACTCAATGTGGCGAGTGTAAAATGCAATAAATTTGGGCAATTTGGGGCATTTTTGACCCCCCTTTGACCCTCTGGGGGCGCAAACTAGAATTTTTCTGAGGTCAAGGATGCTCATTTTATATCCAGAACAATTGCCTCTACATTTTGGCCAAGTTTCAGAAAAATTGAATGGATCGATCAAACGTTATGGGAGAAAAGGGTCATTTTTTGCCATTTTGGGGGATTTTGACCCCCTGGGGGCGCGAACCAGATTTTTTCCAAGGTCAGCGATACTTATTTTCTATTAGGAACAATTGCCTCCACATGTTGGCCAAGTTTCAGATAAATTGAATGGATGGATGAAAAGTTATGGGGCAAAAGATGTCATTTTTTGCCATTTTGGGACCTTTTGACCCCCTGGGGGGGCTAACCAGATTTTTTTTCAAAAATCGGAGAATGTCACTTTCTAACGTAACCAAAGTTACAACTTCATGCAAAATTTCAGAGAAATTCAATTGATGGTTGCGAAGAAAAATCCGGACGGACGGACGAACATGCCTCAAAACATAGGTCCCCCAGATTTTATAAATCGGGGAACCAATAAAGAATGCTCAGGATGATGATCGTGTCATAAGCTACTACAGGGTGACCTTAAAAAAAATGGCACCCATGGAATTATTAAGAAAATTCACAATCCAACATTATTTATTTATAAACTTCTTATCCAACAAAATTCAGTCATGAATGTCGAACAGTTTTTGTTTTATTGACGTTCAATGATATGTGGGGACACTTTGGTGATTGTCTCATCAGTAAGAGGTGTGATCTTGCACTCATCGGACCATAACTCCCCAGATGTTAATCTGTGAACCTATCTCAAAGATAATGTCTATCAAAACAATCACCAGGCTTTTCCTGATCTGAAGACGGCCATCATAACCAAAATCAAGGCAGTTCCAAGAAAGGATTGTATCAAAGTGTTTATTATTGAACGGAAATAAAACAAAGACTGTTGGATATTCATGACTGAAACTTGGTGGACAAGTCAAGCATAGACTAAAGTTTATTTGTACAAAATATGGTTGGATTGCAGAAATTTTTTTTAAGTATTTGGTTGCCAAGTAAGTTCTTCCGCTTTTTAAAAATATTTTCAAATCTATTGTGTTTTAAAATTTTGGAAGTTAATTTTCATTTATTTTCAGATCATTAAAATGGAATGTCAAGTTAAGAAAAATGAACTTCATCAACACCTGGTTTTTGCTTTTTTTTTTTTTTTTTGATTTGTACAAACCAGGTATTGAAAATCTTGTTGAACTTTGGGAAGAAGTCGTAAGTTGTTTACAATTTCTTCCCAAAATCCAACAAGATTTTCAATACCTCAGAGAGAATACATGATTGATTAATTAGTTGTTAGTTTTTATTAAATCTTTCAATTTTTAATTTAAATTTTTAAAAATGGTGGGAACTTAGTTGCCAACCCAATAAATGATTAAGCTATACATCATATTTTCAGACTTTTTTCATTATTCTGGTCACTGCCATTTTCATAAAATTTTGGCTGATGTACTCTCCAGCCGTCTTCAGATGCCTTTTATTGCAGTAAGTAATCTTCTGAAAATTCCAAACAGTTATTCTTTAGAATGAAAGCAATCTACCCCAAATGGACTAAATAAATGGTTCAGTTTTAAATTCCCAAAAGGTTACTCACTACAAAAAAAAAGGACCTGAAGAAGGTTGGAAAGTACATCAACTGAAATATTTTACTTTTTTTTTTACTAATAAATCACTTTTTAACAAGGCCAAAAGCCACTTACTTGAGGATAAGGGTTAGCGAGATATAATGATTCAAAGATGAAGAATATAACGTATGGAATGAATCAAGTTTGATTACTGGGGAAGGATATGACAAGTATTTGTTGACATTAGATTTGAAGACAACTATGTTGTAATCTGCAGGGAAGCAGTCCTGTGGTAAATTGCAACAACCAGAATGATGAAAACATCCCAAAACATGCAAATAGTGTCAGTAACAATAATAAGTGAAATTAAATTTTTAAATATTCTTTTTGTTATTAAAAAATATGGTCACTTTAACGAATGAAACATTTAGCTTGCTTACTTGATTCTGCGCCTCTGTGAACACCACCAATTCCACCTGTCACAAAAATAGGAATACCGGCTTTATGTGCCAAAAGCATTGTGGCTGATACCGTTGTTCCTCCATTTAAATTCTGAAATCATCAATCGAATTTTGAAAGTAGAGGCATTTTTATAGAAAAACAACAACAAAAAAAACTTACCTAATTGGACAGATTTCTAAAGATTGTAATGTCGCACAAAGGTTTTTTGTTTTTTTTAATTAGATTACAAGTGAGTTTACAAAAAGATAATCCTCTATACCAGAAAAAAAAAACAGTCAATAAAACAGAAATTTTATAATTATTATAAATACACTTAAGTTCTGTTTGTATGTCCCCACCTTTCATTGATGAATCAAGGGAGGCGCAAGAGCGCTCTATCCCTTAATCGACTTCAAAACAGGCCTATGCTAGAAATCTCATTTCTTTGATCAATAATAACTCAAAAACCAATAAACCAAATTAGTTAAAACTTTGCACAAAATTTTTATTTGATAGGTTCTATAAGTGTGTAGAATTTCAGCATCATTAGTCAAGGCAACCCAGAGATCCAGAAAGGTCAGGCATGATTTTGTGTTATCCGTGTGTATGTACGTACGTATGTGCCACTCTGTATCTCATCAACTATATGATGGATTCAGCTGATTTTTGGCAGAGATAGAGGTTCTAGGGTTTAGTTGATGGCATTTTAATTTCAGTTTACCTTAGTTTTCCAGAAAATTCCAAAAAACTTTAAAAATGACCATTGTATTGAGGCATAGCCTTTACAAAAGTAGTGACATTCCATGATAAATGCCAGTATACTGAAATCATATGCTCTTAATAGGGTTAAGATGAAAATTCATATACACTAAATGTACAAAAGCAAGGAAATTCCCAAATTTTTACACTTTTATTGTCATTGTTGTTTCTGTTTTTTTTTTTTTTTTGCTGTATAGGTCAGTGATGTAGGTGCTTATTTGGGTGTGTTCCGACTTATGTTGAAAAATTACGAATAAAGTTTATACATTTTTGTGATGGGATAGCGGACTCCCCTCAGTCACTAAGTGAACTAGTCTGTAGAATATATATACTACGAACAGTAGTATGTGTATTCGACTGTATTCGAGTGTGTTATGTTAATTCTATTGGATTAACGGTAGTGCTATTATTTTTTACAGGATATATACGTTGTAATAAACCATTCTCTTTTAAAGACCTAACACTCTGGTTATTTTTGTTGTTATAACTTCTGACTAAGTTATATCATACATAAAACCCCAAATTAACCCAAATAATCGTAAAATAATCTTTAAAACATAAATATCCTCATAATTTTAAGAATTTGTCAGCTATCAATATTAAACTTTTGCATAAACAAATAAAGACGGCTATACCTGTGCCAATACATAAGGCAAGTCTCTGCGAGAAGTCTTGGTACATTTGAAGGATGGATGAGCTAGCTGTTCCAGTTGCTTCTCTTCAAGACCTGAGAAAGAAGAAAAACTAAGAATTTAAACAGACACTGAGGAAGCCTCAAACATAAACCAAGTACAATATTTTTTCTCAGTATCCATTTCAATTTGGAATTTTAAACATAATACAGAAATAAACTAGTGAAAAACTATTTTTATATTTGGAAAATATTAACTAAAACACGCCACAATTGATAAAAAAATAAAAAGTTAGTGACTTGTATTTAGAAATATACATAAGAAAATAAGAACGACATTAAAAAAGAAATCTCAAGTCTTCTAACATTACACACACATACACAAACCACATGTAAACAGAATTGAAGGAAAAAATAAAAATTAAAAATCTCAGTTTATTTGTTTCATTTGTAATTATGCCCCAAACTGCATTAGTTTTGTAAAGTGAAATTTTACATTCAAATAAAATCATTTATATTCATTAGAAAACAAGTTTTTTTTCTCAGTATCCGTTTCAATTTGGAATTTTAAGCCCGTCTCAGCTAGGCGCTTTAATGAGTAAATAAAAGAAGCCGTCAAAAGCTATAATGCCTGTTCCTTACTGTTGACCACTGTTATAAATGCCGACTATAGCTGTCCGCCTCTTTGACATTTATTTCTCATCTCGTCTGTAGTTATTTATAGTAGCTTCATTGATTAGCGTACTTTGAATTGGAGTTAAAATGGGACTTTTGCTCCCGAATCCGAATCGTGCCGACTAGCGTTATGGTTATCTCTACACTGATGATTCCACAAGAATAAAACATACACATATGTAGATAATATTTATATATATATATATATATATATATATATATATATATATATATATATATGGCAAAAGGAAAAACAAATTAAACACAGGAAGAAATCATCAGAAAAACGTTTAATTTGTTTTTCCTTTTGTCTTTTTCATACATCTTGTCTCCACGGCACTTCATTTTACGATAGCCCGTGCATTTTATCCTCATATATATGTGTGTGGGTAATGCCTATACCGAGAATACTCGAGATAATAAAAAGAGGATAAATTTCAAACCCATAACTTTCAAAATATTGATAATTTAATGAAAAATAATATTCTTAAATTCACTTAATCAAATATAAAAGGGATAATTAAGCAAAAAATTTTAAAAATTATTTTGTTTTGATAATTAAAAAGCAAATGAAAGGGAATAGATTAATAAACAAACAAACAAAAAAGATATCATCACGGATACTCACCCACGTGGACCTTTCCTTTGATAATAGCAATCGTGGCAGGTACACACTGGTTTTTACGAATAATTTGTTCCACTTGTTGAGCAGTTCTTCAAAAGAAAAAAGATCAAGCAAAATTATAACATTATCTATTATTATACTAAAGCTGAATAAATCAACGTTTGTGTATCTATATATTTTAATCACACAAAATATATGCTAAAATATTCCTCAGTTTTGGGATTGAGTTATGTTTGAAAAAAACTTTCCATTTTACTTGCTCTAATTAGTCGAATTTGTAATTAACTATATCAATTGACCAATCTCTTACTAGCTTTCTATCATTTTCATCCTCTCTCTCGATGCATGTTGTTTGATACCCTGCTCTTATTCTATATGTCGTCTATAACTTCTGTCACTCTCTCTGGTTATTAACAGTCAAAGGTAATAAAGAATAAAAAGATTGGAATAGTCCATTATAAACAAAAGTGAGTATCTTTAAAAGTAGTAATACTAATTTAACCAATAGTTTGAGAGAAAAAAAATAGAAAAAAAAAATATATATATATATATAAAAGGAGATTGTAGTTTGCTTGAAGCATTGCTGGTAAATGTAAGTGCAGATTAGTCGTCCGAGGCTATAGCAATGCGATGTGGTTGCCGTAAGATGGAAAAGTGAAAAGAAATAAACGCAGGGAGAAAGTGAAACTTAAAACGATTTATTAATAATTTCACGAAAACTGATTAAATACCAAATAGTAAATACTGTCCGGTAAGTAACAGTTCGGCAAAGGGTAATCTTAAATTTTCGAAACAAAAACTTTCATTATCAAAAGACAACAATAAAAGACCGACTGGGTCGAAGAAAAACGGGAAAAACCGGTGTCAGAACATCGAAATACGGCAGAAAACAATTGGAAGTAGGAACGCAGAAAATGTCAAAATTCTATTAAGCAATTATATAACTAAAGTTAAAACATTATAAACATTTGTTTAATAATATATTAATTTTTATAATTTTATTATGTTTTATTTTATATGATTCATTAATTAATTTTTTCTCTTTTTTTTTTTCCTCTTCATTCAATTCAAATTTAAATTTACGCGTGGGCTGTTATTGTCAAAGGGGGATAACTTATTTAAAAAATATATTTAGAGATGAGATTTGAAATTTGAGAAGGAATTTGAATTGTGGAATGGATCAAAGCCAAGTAGGGAACCGTTGTAACAGGGGAAGCGGGGGGGGGGGATAAGAAGAGATTATGGGGAAGCCCCCCTTCCCCATAATCTCTTCTTATTCCCCCTATGACTATGGAAAAAAATAAATAAATAAGATAAAAATAAACAAATAAATAAACACACAAAAATAAAATAAAAATAAAATAAAGATAAATAAATAAAAATACAAATAAAATGTACTATTTATTCATTCATTCACTCTTTCCTTTCTTCTTTCTTTATTTTTATTTTTTATAGTTAATTTAAGAGGAAAATACTCCTAGAAGTAAATTTGTATAAATTTATTCTATCTATTGACTCATAGATTCACTTATTTTACATTTACTATTTTTTTTCCTCCTCAATTCTCCCTTGTTATTATGATCTATTAATATATTTAATTTATTCTTTTATTACTATAATTCATTATTTATTTATTTATTGATTTATTTTTTTTTTTCCTCATTCATCCTAATTTCAATCTTTTATTTCCTTTATTTTAATTTTCTTATTTTCTACTATTATTTTATTTTATTGAGCATACACATACACACACATGAGAATACACCCATATTCACATACATGAATATATGCATACACATAAAATCACTATGTCTAAATGCGTGTAAATAAAGTGCATATCATTCCATTCCACAATTATAATACGTAAAGTGTAAAAATGTGGGGTGGGTGGCGCTGGCAAATACCGAGGAGACAAAGGCAAGCAAAAAAAAATAAAAAATAAAAATAAAAATAAAAATGTGGGGTGGGTGGCGTTGGCAAATAAAGAGGAGACAAATGCAAGTAAGCTGGGGGTGGGAGTGTGAGGATGTAAGAATCAGAGGATGAAGGGAGAAGACAACTCGAATCTGTTATTCAAGGTTGGACGAAATTTAGAGATTAGAATAGCTTCCGAAATTCGAAGCTGACCTATATTGCGGACGGAGTTGAGGATGTGGACACTAATGGAGCGATGTGTGTTGCCACATGATATTAAGTGTTTATGGAAGGAAGAAATGTGGGTGTTTAGATGCTCTTTAATGCGTTGGTGTAGAGGCCTAACGGTACTACCGATGTAGAACTTTTGACACTTAGCGCATTGTAGGTTGTATAGGTGCGTAGGCAGAGGCCAGAGTTGGGGATGGGGCAACTAGCTAGAGAGCAGGGGTCTGGGGTGTAGTGGCTTTTTTTGGATAAATGTTGTCGGAGAGAGGTGCCTGTGTGAGAAAGTTGTATGTTAAGGTTCTCACTACGTATGGCATTGCGGATAGCAGAAGTGATACGGTCGCTAAAGAAGGGGAGTTTAAGGAAGCAAGTGTCCGCATCCTCAACTCCGTCCGCAATATAGGTCAGCTTCGAATTTCGGAAGCTATTCTAATCTCTAAATTTCGTCCAACCTTGAATAACAGATTCGAATTGTCTTCTCCCTTCATCCTCTGATTCTTACATCCTCACACTCTCACTCCCAACTTACTTGCCTTTGTCTCCTCTTTATTTGCCAACGCCACCCACCCCACATTTTTACACTTTACGTATTATAATTGTGGAATGGAATGATATGCACTTTATTTACACGCATTTAGACCTAGTGATTTTATGTGTATGCATATATTCATGTATGTGAATATGGGTGTATTCTCATGTGTGTATATGTGTATGCTCAATAAAATAAAATAATAGTAGAAAATAAGAAAATTAAAATAAAGGAAATAAAAGATTGAAATTAGGATGAATGAGGAAAAAAAATAAAAATAAAATAAATAAATAAATAAATAAAAAATGAATTATAGTAATAAAAACATGAATTAAATATATTAATAGATCATAATAACAAGGGAGAATTGAGGGGGAAAAAAAAAAAAAAGTAAATGTAAAATAAGTGAATCTATGAGTCAATAGATAGAATAAATTTATACAAATTTACTTCTAGGAGTATTTTCCTCTTAAATTAACTAAGAAAAATAAAAAGAAAGAAAGAAGAAAGGAAAGAGTGAATGAATGAATAAATAGTACATTTTATTAGTATTTTTATTTATTTATCTTTATTTTATTTATTTTATTTTAATTTTATTTTTGTGTGTTTATTTATTTATTTGTTTATTTTTATCTTATTTATTTATTTTTTTCCATAGTCCCCCCCCTTCCCCATAATTTCTTCTTATTCCCCCCCCCCGCTTCCCCTGTTACAACGGTTCCCTACTTGGCTTTGATCCATTCCACAATTCAAATTCCTTCTCAAATTTCAAATCTCATCTCTAAATATATTTTTTAAATAAGTTATCCCCCTTTACCAATAACAGCCCACACGTAAATTTAAATTTGAATTGAATAAAGAGGAAAAAAAAAAAGAGAAAAAAATTAATTAATGAATCATATAAAATAAAACATAATAAAATTATAAAAATTAATATATTATTAAACAAATGTTTATAATGTTTTAACTTTAGTTATATAATTGCTTAATAGAATTTTGACATTTTCTGCGTTCCTACTTCCAATTGTTTTCTGCCGTATTTCAGTGTTCTGACACCGGTTTTTCCCGTTTTTCTTCGACCCAGTCGGTCTTTTATTGTTGTCTTTTGATAATGAAAGTTTTTCTTTCGAAAATTTAAGATTACCCTTTGCCGAACTGTTACTTACCGGACAGTATTTACTATTTGGTATTTAATCAGTTTTCGTGAAATTATTAATAAATCGTTTTGAGTTTCACTTTCTCCCTGCGTTTATTTCTTTTCACTTTTCCATCTTACGGCAACCACATCGCATTGCTATAGCCTCGGACGACTAATATATATATATATATATATATATATATATATATATATATATTCAAATGTTATAAAATAATTATTTTATATTGGATCCAAGCTTTGAAAATCCATGAATGAAAGGACTTTTTCGTAATTTACTTTTTGTTGAAACATTTGATTATAATAAACTTGTAAAGTATGTAACTATACTATATATATATATATATACTTACCTGGCAGGCTAGGAAGTAAGTGTAGTATCTGTTCCGATGGATACTGCACCCTATAGACCGGTGTCGTCTTGTCCTTCAGGGCTTGATTCCACCTGTCTGTGGGTTTGTCCTGTGCAGTTCTAGGAGGTGCACCCTCCTAGGCTTTGCCTCCCCTCTTTGGGGAGGAGTAAGTTTATTGCTTACTGCCTGAGGCGCCCCTACCGGGGAATGCCAACGGGGCTGCCCAGGCAATTTTTAATGGCCAGAGTGCTCACTTCTTGGGCGCTGGCTTTTCAAACCCCACTTTCCCGACCCGATCTTTGGTCATATCTTACCTTGTGGGAGTAAGATAAAACTGGCCTTGTGCCTAACTCCTGGAGAGGAGTAAATAAATATACTATATATATATATATATATATATATATATATAATTATATATATAAAATTATAAAATGATAAAATAACAAAATAATAAATAAATGTTGAAAATAACTTTTTACAAATGTTGGTAGCTTTAGTCCTTTACATATATATATATATATATATATATATATATATATTACTTTAATTCGACCCCAAACAAGGCACGTTGCCACTAAGACGTACAAGGCTACTGTGAATTAGGGGTTTACCTACAAGGGCACCCTAAGTGAGGAGTTGAGAAACGAGAGGTTTGTGCACATTACATTTAAATTTCTGCATGTTGGTACAATCAAGGAAACAGTGAGAAGGGAGGGAATTCCAAAGGGTAGCAGTTCTGAGGAAAGAAGCTATTAAAGTAGAAAGCATTCAGGCATCTGAGAACCTCTACAGTGAAAAGGTGGGATTTTGCTGATTGTCGGCTCGGACGAGGTTATTTACATGGAGGGGGCACCAGTGCAACAAGTTCGTTGGAGCACATTCCATGGAAGTATTTGTAAAACAAGCACAGAGATGCAACATTGCAGCGATGGGACAGGGGCTAGAGCTTGGTAGATAGTATGGGACCTATTAGAGGCTTTTTTTTTAAACTCTGTCTAAGAGGGAGAGGCTAGTGGTTGATGCACCAGCCCAGATGTGACAACAATACTCCATACATAGGCTATGGTGGCTCTGTAGAGATATAGGATACTGGAAGGTGTGAGAAGTTTTCTAGCACGGTAGACGGAGCCCACCTTTCTTGCAGCAGCCTTGGCAATGTCTTCTATGTATTTATTTCAATTCTAGTTACCCGTGAATGTTAGGCAGAAGAGTTTGATTGATGGACTCTCAGGTAGGGTGCTATTAGCCATGGCAACCGGTGGTTGAAAAGGTTTCTTATAATTGTTAAAGGAAAGGAGCTTTATCTTAGTAGCATTAAATGTTACTATCCCTTTTTTCTCCATTCAACTACAGACTGGGGGTCATTTTCTAAGAATTCAGCCATTGCCTTGGATGTGTGTGTGTTCGTTTTTCCCACATGTCGAGAATAGAGGGTGGTGTCATCAGCAAATATACCCATCTCAGACACAATTGTATCATGGAGGTTTTTTATAAAAATCAGGAATAATAATGGTCCAAGGATTACCCCCTGGGGCACACCTGGATTAATGTCATGTTGTTTAGATGAACAACAATCGAGGACAATCTGGATCTTTCTTTTGGCCAAGACAGATTTGATTATATTAAATATTCGTCCAGTAATACCGTACAAATTAATTTTCATAAGAAGACCTTTTCAAAGCTTTGGATATATAAAGCGCTACTGTCTTATCTTGTCTAGTGTATGGTATATGTGTTCAGAGATGACCATTAGGATATCCGTTATAGAATGGGCTTGCCTAAATCCACACTGATGGTCAGAAAGAAGTTTAGCATTAATGAGGTGGTGAACTATCGCTAAATTGATTAAAAGATTTTAGCGAAGAACGGGAGAAGAATGATGGGAGGCGATAATTTTGAGAATCAGTTCTTTCACCAGAATTACTGAACACTGATACTACAGAGGCAATTTTCCAGCAATCAGAGAAGCAAGATTCGGCAAGGCATTTGTTGTAGAGTTTGGAGAGAACATGGGGCCAGCTCAGCAGAGCATTTCTTTATTGCTATAGCAGAGATAAAATCAAGCCCACATGCTTTGAAGGTGTCAAGGATTTTTATGATATTGCGGACTTGGGGAGGAGTGATGATAAGATGATCAAGAGTGGCTTCAGTCCGCAGTGTGAAATTTGGGAGGGAGTGGTTTGTGGAGTCCAAGGTGGAGTTCAAGGCAAACCGCTGGGCAAGCAGTTCAACTTCATCAGTTACTGTACAAGTGACATCATGGTGGTTGAATAGCAGGGGAAGTGTTGATTGACCATTATTCACCACACTATTATAGATTTTCCAGAAATTGCGATTTCCTAATTTCTGCAACTATATATATAGTAAGCAAAAAGAGGCTCATTTTTTAAAATATTTAACAGGCTTTGCAAACTTACTTTTTCCTGATTTTAACAATTCATCCAGAGTTCAATGGGTGACCCAACAGGTCCCATTTTTCTAGTATACTACTAATAATCTTGCTTGCTTGTTACCATGTAATTATCAAGAAAGAAATACAATATATATATATATATATTTACTTGAAAATGGATGACGCCATAAAGGATGAATGGTAGTTGCCAAACGCTGTAGACGTTTGTTTGTTTGAAAGCAGCAGCCCCCCCCACCCACCCACTAGTCCAACCATTCCTCACCATGGTAGGGACACTGGCAACGTGGTAGTGTCAAAGCTATACCGTCCTGAATTTCAGTTTCGGCCAATCACTCATGGTGGACAGGTTTGGCACCCAGAGGTATTAGGATCACAACCCGGCTAACAGTAAAAGTGAAAGTCCAGGAAAAGCCAGCATCAGGATCCGTTGTCCTCTAGTCGTCTCTACATCTGCATCTGTGGCAAGCAAGAATCGGAAACGCAAATTCACGTAGCAAGGATAACAATGTTGCTTCTGCGCATGTGCAACCGCCATTCCTTTGTGTGTTCCGGGCCAAACTTTCCCCAACTTTGTATGCAATCGCTGGGCCTTGCTGCTCTCAGTGTCAGGGGTGAATCTGTAGGTATTTTTTACTGAAATCAACAGAACAAAAAAGGGGTAATAAAAACAAATATGCAATCAATAAATGTTACCAAAGGCAAGATAAGTTACTCTTCTACCTACCTGGATATGTTTTTTTGTTTTAACTTATTTCAAAGCGTTTTTTTGTTAAAAATAAAAACCTAGTGCTGACTGTTAAGTTAGAATGAAAAAAAAAAGATAGTGCTGATAAGTCCTGCACAAGGACCCCTAATAATCCCTTATAATCCCTTATAATCGCTAAAAATCAAAGACTAAAAAATACTGGTAAAAAATTACATTTTCGCACGATTGGTGACATTTATTGGATGTGTTTCTACCAGTATTTTGTTTAATTTTCGATTTTTGAGCGATTATCAGGGGTCCTCGTGCAGGCCTTATCGACACGACACCATCTTTAGGTTTGTTTTAGAGTCAACACTAGGTTTGTTTTTAACAAAAAAAAAACCCTTTAAAATAAATTAAAACGCAAAAAAAACATATCCAGGTAGGTAGAAGAGTAAATTATCTTGCCTTTGGTAACATTTATTTGTTGCATATTTGCTTTTTTTACCCCTTTTTTTGTTCTGTTGACTTCAGTAAAAAATGCCCGAACCTGCAATCTTAAAAGTCTAACGAATAGCTATGGCCAATGAGGAGTACTTCATGCAGACCATACAATCCTGATGACCAATCTTCGTGAGCCCTGTGCAGAAGTCCGACTTGCTTAAAAATAATAACAACAGCAACAGCCATAACTGATAGCTGCTCTTGCATTATAAACCAATTTCACAGAAATTATATATTTAATAATATATATAACAAATACTGACCCAAGTCTAATATAACATCTAAGCCTGTAACCGAGTTATTTAGAAAACAGGACATTTTAGTACAGACACTCCTCTGATAAAGTAACACTATATTTGCCTAACTGCGTCTGATAAAGTAACACTATATTTGCCTAACTGTGTCTGATAAAGTAACACTATATTTGCCTAACTGTGTCTAATAAAGTAACACTATATTTGCCTGTGTCTGATAAAGTAACACTATATTTGCCTAACTGTGTTTGATAAAGTAACACTATATTTGCATGTGTCTGATAAAGTAACACTATATTTGCCTAACTGTGTCTGATAAAGTAACACTATATTTGCCTAACTGTCTGATAAAGTAACACTATATTTGCCTAACTGTGTCTGATAAAGTAACACTATATTTGCCTAACTGTCTGATAAAGTAACACTATATTTGCCTAACTGTCTGATAAAGTAACACTATATTTGCCTAACTGTGTCTGATAAAGTAACACTATATTTGCCTAACTGTGTCTGATAAAGTAACACTATATTTGCCTAACTGTGTCTGATAAAGTAACACTATATTTGCCTGTGTCTGATAAAGTAACACTATATTTGCCTAACTGCGTCTGATAAAGTAACACTATATTTGCCTAACTGCGTCTGATAAAGTAACACTATATTTGCCTAACTGTGTCTGATAAAGTAACACTATATTTGCCTAACTGTGTCTGATAAAGTAACACTATATTTGCCTAACTGTGTCTGATAAAGTAATACTATATTTGCTTAACTGTGTCTGATAACAAATTTTGCTGCAGCGTAACATTCGCTGCGGTCCTGATATCAAAAACCTCACAGCCTCCATTGTTTGACAAAGTTGTTTTTTGTTATTTTGTTTAGGGTGACTAATATTTCAGATTTTTACCTGAGATTTTGAGGGTATGGCATTCCATGGCTAATTATTGTGCTTTCCAAAGCCACAACAGGTTGACCATTCTTCAAAGCGCTTGAGACTTCAGCAGAAACCTGTAGTTTGCCTACAAATAGACACAAACGTCACTACAATTATTTATGAAAATCAGACTTTTATACGAAGGGCAAAAATAAGCTATAATTCTAGTCCATCTCTCCTGAACACTGGCCTAGTCTAATAAATACTAAAACAAGCAGTGAAAATGGGGGTATAATTCGTAAAATATAAAAAATAGATTTAAATAAGTAATACGATAGGCAACCGTAAATGTAGTATATAGAAAATCTATTATGCAGTATAATGATGTATAGAAGTGAAACCTGGACAGGGAGGGTTGAGGACATGCATTGCATGGAGAGAAATAATATGAGAATGATGTGATGGATGTGTAATGGGAGTCTTAAAGATACTGAGATCTGATGACCTCAGAGGAAGATTAAATCTGGACAGTATAGGGAGATGTATGCAGAACAGGAGACTCTGTTGAAAGAATGGATGAGAGTTCTTGGGTTAGTAGATGTAGAGTAGAACAGTTGAGATAGCAGGTTTAGTTCACAGGGAAAAACATCGGAGGAAGTGATAAAAATCGATCTGAGGGAAAGGGGGATAAATAAAAACCTGTCCAGAGGTAGGTTACTTTGGAAGTCAATTTTTTACAGCCGTCCAACGCATGCCACCATGTAAAACGGATGTTAAACCGAATATGATGATGATGAGAAAAAACAGAATGAAAAAAATGAGTAAAAAGAAGCCAACAGAAAAAAGAACAGAGAGAAAAACAGTGTGAAAAGAAACAAGTGAAAAAGACTAGGTATGAGAGAAAGTCTACATATATGTCATTGTCACTGCTGATTTAGTATTATTAGACTGGGCTAGTGTTCAGGAGGGATGGAGAACTGCAAGAATAAATTCTGTATTAATGAGAAAAGTTACTATGTTTGCAGCTAGGATTCAGTGACTATTGGCAATGTTTAGTAATAAATTAATAAGTTTATTAGTAGTAGCCATTATCCTATTCGGTTTAATGTTGGTTTTACATACTGGCATGTGTTTGATGGCTCAAACTAACCTATCTCTGGGCAGGTCTTTATTTATCCCTCTTTCTCTTAAGTTCATTTTTATCACTTCCTCTTATGTTTTCCTTGGCATTCCCCTGTGAACTGAACCTGCTACCTTAACTGTTCTACATCTACTAACCCAAGAACTTGCATCCATTCTTTCAACATGGTCATAGCATCGAAATCTCCTGTTCTGCACACATCTTCCTATACTGTCCAGATTTAATCTTCCTCTGCGATCATCAAAACTGAGCATTGAACATTCAACCTTTAGAATGTCACTTAGCACTTTTTCCGTTGCACTACGGGTCTAATTACTTAAGATTTCTACCCGGACATGGCTGACAGAACAAGAACAATCTCCCCCAGTTCAGTTCGAAATTTCATACAGATTCTTGATTTCGACAAGATACTCCTGAAGAAGGTCAGCGTTTACATTGTCCAAAACATTGTAAAAATAAAATCCAAGATGAGAACAAAATATAGAATAATTCCATGATAAATGCCAGTATACTGAAATCATATGCCCTTAATAAGGTTAAGATGAAAATTCATATACACTAAATGTACAAAAGCAAGGAAATTCCCAAATTTTTACACTTTTATTGTCATTAAGGGTATGACTACATATCAACCAAACCATTTCATTATCACATCACTACAGTATAAATCTCTATGCATAAGTGGATGAAGTGTGTGAAGTGCGCTGAAGAAACATTCCTACCAGTAAAATACATAGCCCTGTTGTGCTCGCATACTCTTAATGACAATAAAAGTGTAAAAATTTGGGAATTTCCTTGCTTTTGTACATTTAGTGTATATGAATTTTCATCTTAACCCTATTAAGGCCATATGATTTCAGTATACTGGCATTTATCATGGAATGTCACTACTTTTGTAAAGGCTATGTCTCAATACAATGGTCATTTTTAAGGTTTTTTGGAATTTTCTGGAAAACTAAGGTATATGGTAAACTGAAATTAAAATGCCATCAACTAGACCCTAGAACCTCTATCTCTGCCAAAAATCAGCTGAATCCATCAAGTAGTTGATGAGATACAGGGTGGCATATACGTACATACATACACACGGATAACACAAAATCATGCCTGACCTTTCTGGATCTCTGGGTTGCCTTGACTAATGATGCTGAAATTCTACACACTTATAGAACCTATCAAAAAAAAATTTGTGCAAAGTTTTAACTAATTTGGTTTATTGGTTTTTGAGTTATGATTGATCAAAGAAATGAGATTTCTAGCATAGGCTGTTTTTGAAGTCTATTAATGGATAGAGCGTTCTCGCGCCTCACTTGATTATAACAAATTTTTAGATGAGAAATTATAGTTCAAGAGAAGCGGCTTCTTACCATCATGAAGTCTTCTTTTCGGTCGTAGAGAGAATAAGGAATGTCTTCCTATCAAACGCTGCAAACATGTTCGGAGCATCACTTACACGGTGAACAACTGCGTAAAAAAATTCGAGAAAAAAAATAAAAGTATCAATATGAAAAAGAAAGAAAAATAGAAATGGTACTCCATGAAGTGGATTCCACCAAGCCCTATTAAATTCAGTATGTGCCGCTATAGCTAATCTATATATATACAAAGCAAAGTTGTCTGTATGTGTGTCTGTATGTGTGTCGTGACATCACAGTTAAATGGTTGACCTAAGAACCAAACTAATCGCAAATTTGGAACCATTACCTTTGATCCGATGTTCACATCAATGTCAGAATTTCTTGAACCTTTTTTCAAACTCGTTATTCAAAATTAATAGTGCGTAAAGATAACATTAGAAGCAGGTATTTAATCGCTTCCCACAAAGCAATATGTGACACAAGGTCAGAAAGTGAGGAAGTCCAAGCCAGCGAGCGCCCCTAAAGAAGGAGCACTCTGGCCTATCAAAAATAGCCTGGGCAACCCCGTCGGCATTCCCTGGTAAGGGCGCCTCAGGCAGCAAGCAATAAACTTACTCCTCTCAAAAGAGGGGAGGCAAGGCCTGGGAGGGTGCACCTCCTAGGAAAACCCAGGACAATATACCTCAGCCCGGCAGATAAAAGGCCACCGAAATGGCCCAGTTCCTGCCGGACTGATTGTCGAGAACGGATCCTCGACTGGTATAACCCCATCCCGACGTCCTCAATCAACCGAAGTTAATGAGAGACTGATCGGGCTGTGGTTAAGCAAATGTTCCGACATTTTTTGCTTTCCCTTTACAGCTGACCAAATATACAACTTATAATAATCTGAATCTTTTCACTACCAGTAAGAAAAATAAATAAACATATAAAAATATGTCAAGATTTTTTTCGTTTTTTTAATAAATTCATTGTACATATTTGACATCCTCTTTTTTTTATTATTGAAACTTTTTTTTTGTTTATTTATTTATTTATTTTAGACAATCAAACTATTTTAGATCGATGCAGAGAGATTCTGACACCAGACTCATAAACACTATAAGTAAATTAAAAAGACAAAATATTTTCGTTTGTTCAATGGCTGTGTGGATAAAGCGTTTGCCTTCAGTTCAGTTTTATGTTATTTTTCAGGGTTCAAATCTCATACTAGAAAATTGTTTTTGTTTTTTTGTTGTTTTTTTGTTTTTTGTTTTTTTGCTAAAGTGTTCCAGTTATTTCTGAGCCGATATCGATCATCATCATAAACCTGAAGAAAATATTTTTTTAATTATTTGGATTGGTTGTTCCGTTTTATGACATATCAACCCTTTTTGGGTTGTTTAATGCCAAATCCGGTCATTTTGGTAAATGCTTATACATTCAAATATTTATTTATGGTGTTTGGTTTGGTTGTTTTGTAGAGGAAAATTGTTGTTTTTGTTCTTATTTAACTGCGACATGGAAGAACCAGGAGCTTCTTTGTGACTCCCTTCTTGTCTGCTGCAAAACTACTACTGACTGACTGGTGATACCAGATCAGGCTGCCCTGTGGCTCCCCGAGACGAAATTCACCTACATTGACGTTTTTTTGTTTGTTTTTTTTTTTTTGTTTGTAAAACTTAATTATGTTCTACAAAACCAAAAACAAAAACAAAAACAACAGCCCCTCTCCCTTTCTCCCTCCCCTTTTTTATTTTTATTTTTCCTACCCTACTCCCGGTCCTGGATATGACCTTAAACTACATCCGATGGTGAGATCCGGCTTACGGACTTTGGGGAATGTGGAGCCTCCTCTTAATTACCATTGCTCCCAGGTCCACCCTGACCCGGAGTGGTAGTACCTGTTAGGGTCCCAACTATGGGTTAAATAGAAACAGATATTAAAAGGGGAAAGAAACAAAAAAGAGAAGAAAACAAGACCAGATTCGGCATTAAATAACCCAAAAAGGGTTGATATGCCGTAAAACAAAACTACCAAACTACCAAACTACTGACTGATATCTGTAGGGATGAAACGAATTCCCGATTAAACTGGTCACATGACACATGGAAGTTATAACCCTTGTTTCCTGTTTAAGAATAAGAATATCTGTTTTATTCCAATACACAAACCCTACGCCAAGGTAGACGGGGTCATTATCTGTAAGAACTATGTTTTATATATTTTATGTATAATGTTGTGTTTATCAGGGTTGCGGAGTCGGAGTCAGTGTCGAACTCAAAAGAATAGTCGGAGTCGAATTTTTTTTCATCTCTGAAGAATCAACAGACAGTCTGAATATTGGAAAACTTTTAAAATATTTTGGAATTCTAGGAATTAGAGTCGGACATTATACCTTCCAACTCTGTAACTCTGGTGTTTACGATTTTTGTATTTGTCAACTGTAACAAATGCGTAACTTGTACTTGATATTCATTTTCTTATATTATTAGTACTTCTAATATTTCTCTTTGGGAACTCTACAAAGTACAGACAACCTTTCCCAACATCTCTACGACCCCCCCCCCCCCCGTGGGACACGTGACCTCCCCTCTCCCTCAGCCAATCAAAACATTACACTATATGTTCGCGTAGGCAAAAAAACAAAAAAAGTATATCAGTCAAGGCCATGTATGTATAATGAACATATGTAAGTACGTTATAGGAGGGGAGTATGTAGTACAAAAAACAAATAAGACGAAACGAGCGTTTGTGTGCGTTCACTGCACAGGCCATGATCGTCCGCGCATTGTCTTCACCCGAATTCAGTGCTTGATTTCGACACCGGTTGCAGTGTCAATCATGTGGTCTCGGTCACTACTGTAACAAAAGGATTCTCCCTCGAAACAAAACCACAACTCCAGTTTAAAACAAGTAACAATGTTTTATTTTGAGAGGTTACAATGATACTTGTTTTCTTACGACAGGCTTGCAAATTAAGATACACATATCTTCTAACCCAACACAAACAATCTAACAGATTCACGCACAAAGAATAATCTGTCTCTGAGACCCACAGAAACCCAACTGCCCCCCCCCCCCTGCCCATGCTGCTGTAATATATATATCGATATCACTTGGACAACATCAGCTGTTAAGCTATGGACATAAACACTAACTGTCCATGGGGCCCACCATCTGGTATGAACATTACTTTTGCAAAGTCTCAAGTGGCATGAAACCTACTATCCAAGAAGACATTACTATTTAAAAAAACGCCAGCCAATCTATTGAGTGGACTTTTCTCTTAGCTAAATATTTGCCCATTGCAGGCCTGCTGTCTGTAGCCTGCATCTATGCACCCCCATTAAACATGCAACATTACACATGTTTACAAGACCACTCGGACGTATAACTTAAATCGAAACATCTACAGGGAAAAGAAAGACAAAATAATTTTTTTGTCGGGATAAAAATGGCCGATAAAAAAAAAAAGAAGGAAAGTGTTTTTGCTGCTCATCATACAAATTTTTTTTTTTTTGAGAGGTATTATGCTTCAATAAAAAAAAACCAAAAAAAACAGTGTTTCATTTCTTTAACAAGTGGGGTCTGGTTTAAAGGTTTGATAATTAAATTGACTAGACTAGAAAATCCTCCCCGAAATTAAAAACTATACATTAGATTTTAGTATCATTTTTCCGAGTGAGTTGTGGAGACTCATCGTCTATAAATATCTTTATGTGTTAGGGTTAGGCACGTGCATATTCATTACTTTCCTTTTAGTTTACCATTAGATTTTTCTTTTATACAAAGCAAGATTTAATGAATTTAAATTAATACAAACGAATAGGAAAACACATTAGTTAATAATTAAATAACAATACCGTCATAATAAAATAGATGTGAAGTTAAAATTTATATCATTTAAAAAGTGGGATCAATTATACTTGAGGCACACCAGAATGAGCAACGACCAAAAGGTCACATTTTGCCTTGACACCGGATTCTTTTACTTTCAATTACAACTCAGAAAAATGAAGGAAGTGCGAAGTAGAATCTTTAACAGATTTATTTAACAAACACACTGATTAATTTAGAATGTAGAAAAATCGCTGAACATGAGATGCTTGTTTGCTTGTGAGACCGTTCTGTTTACATTTAACTGTCCGGCAGACGACTTCTTCAAAATGCTAGGGGCAATAACTCTTATTTTGCTTCAAGGGAAATAACTCAATTTTGAGTTGTTAGTTTGATCTAACAGAAATAAATGCACTTAGTTCTCTTTTTACTTTTTGTTGTACCTATACACAAGCACAGACATGTAAGACATTTTTTTTTCTTATCTTAAAAAAGTATATGTTATTCAAATTTTTATTTTAAATAATTAAAAGAAATAAAGTAGTAATTCATAGTTTTATTAGTTTATTTTTCCGAATTTAAAGAATGGGAAAATATAAATAGCATTTTTGTCGACTGCCAGGGTATGAAGGACTTGCAAAAGAAAGAAATCTATTAAGGATAATAAATGAAGAAATAACTGTAGAATAAAGTATTAATTTAAATAAAGCGAAATATGTGAATAAGTACTTATCAGCACTTCTATTTTGGTTGCCATTTGAAATTTTCGTATTTATGACAAATGCAGTAAATGTAGATGCAATTTTTGCGCGTGGTTTGTGTGGTTTTTTTTTTTGCACACACCGTTAGTCGATTAATATTATAGGATTGGAATACATGTCAATCCTATTAGACTATAAATGTAAGGTGGGAGCATTACCAAGCTCTGCTAGTTCGCAGTTTCTGTTTCATGGACAAACAAATGTGTTCGGGGTTCATTTGGGCATTCTTTCTGGCAATGCTTGAAGGGTAGGAGGCAAAGGCATGTCCAGAGCGAAATCATTCAGAAATAAATAATAAATAAATTGCTTCCGTAGAATGTTTTTTGCAAAAAGTTATGCAACTTTCTACGAAGGCAAAATTGGGTACTGTTTTAGATATTGACCCTAACTTTCGTGACTGCCCGGCAGCAGCGAGCCGCCAACTAACGGAAGCGTCCGAGACCTGCCGAAATCGAAAACGAGGCTGGCAGGCAGACGATATTGATTTCAAAGAGAGACGCTTGGCACTAATTAAAAATGAATTTCGAAGTGTTGTGTAGTTCGATTGCCTCTCCGGAGCAGTGCATTAACTTTTGCCAGCAGAAAGCTCTGATGGCAAAATATATGCGATGCGGCGGCGGCCGACTTTGCCGGCTAGTACCGCGAAAGATTGTTTCGGAAAAATATGCCTGGAGATGCCCCACCCAGGAATGCCGGGCTTGGATTTCGCTGCGATCGGGGACGTTTTTTTCGCGGTCAAAACTCACCATATCAACAATTCTAAAGATGATATACCTGTGGTCCCAGGATATGGCGACCTGCGGGAATTCATGTGGCGACAGACTTTTAAAAAAGACCCTTTCGCCGCCATATTATCGCAGATAGCCGTACTTTATCCAGTCGTCGGCGACCAACAATCTTCTGCTGCTCCGACTCCTTCCACATCCTCGGCGACGACCCCATCCTCCTCTTCTGCCTGTATTTCGCTAAGCCCTCCTCCAAAAACGAAAAACAAGCCCTTACCCCTCCAGCTAAAATAATTGAAAAAAAAACAAAAAAACAATGCGTAATTGCCAAAAAAAAAACAAAAAAAAAATGGTTTTAAAAAAGTTATTATTTTAGCGTTCATAAAAACAGTTTTTTTCAGTTAAAAAAAAAAAAAGAAGAGTTTAAAAAGTTAGTTTTCTTACATAAAATGGTTAATTATTAATAAAAAAAAAGTTTATTCATTTCAGCTATGGGTTTGTTCATTTATTTCATTTTCTGTATAAAAATATATGCATTTCTTTTTCTTTACGTATAGTCATCGTCTTACATTGTTGTCGTCTGCCGACTCGGCAGGTCTCGGACTCTTCCGTTAGCTGTCGGCTTGCTGCTGCCGGGCAGTCACGAAAGTTAGGGTCAATATCTAAAACAGTACCCAAAATTGTTGCATGTAAAAATGCTAGATTCATTTTGAAATAAGTAAATTTAAGTAAAGATAAATGAAACATCAAAAGTTGCAAAAGTAATAAGGGTATCCAGAAAAGTATGTAAAAATAGTCGTCTGGCAAGAAAAATAAGAGCACCTTCTATGTTTGTATATTTCAGTAAAAGTCGAAACGTCGGAACTTGATTTGGCTTTCTCCATTCGTAATCGGAACTGCTTACGTCACGACTGCAAATCTATGGATACCTATTCCTAAAAAAGCACTGCCAGTTTTAATGACTTTCCACTCGACTGTTTAAATACTTCGAAATTCCTTTCCATTTCAAAGTGTCACAAAGTAATTCATTGCCCCTACCCCAACTATTAATGAAAGATTAAAATGGCTGACTTGTTTACGAAATAAATCGAAATGCATTTTGGTGGATTTAATTTCGTAATTAAATTATTTTTTTTACATTTCTTTTTAGTTTTCAATTATTATTTTTTTTCAATAAATATTCGATCAATAGTAAATGAAAATAAGGTAAATTTATAGAAGTGCACCTTTCGTATTTCGACCCCTAAAAAAAAAAAGTTTCTACTTTTTGGGGCAAATTACATGTAAACAGCCTCAACAAATATCCGCTATGAAAAAAAATTATGAAAATTTTTATTATTTTAGATTTTAGGAGGGGGGGGGGGTCACTTTCCTATAATAAGTTATACGTAAAGTGAGCACCCATTTCTTGGCCACCGAATCTCACCTCTCGTGTTTCGACCCCCTAAAAAAAAAAGTTTCTACTTTTTGGGGCAAATTACATGTAAAACAGCCATCCATAACAAATATCCGCGCGCGGATATTTGTTGAGGCTGTTTACATGTAATTTGTCCAAAAAAGTAGAAACTTTTTTTTTTTTAGGGGTCGAAATACGAGTGGTGAGATTCGGTGGCCAACAAATGCGTGCTCACTTTACGTATAACTTATATAGGAAAGTGATCCCCCACCCCTCCTAACATCTAAAATGGCTATTTACATGTAATTTGCCCCAAAAAGTAGAAACTTTTTTTTTTAGGGGTCGAAATATGAGTGGTGAGATTCGGTGGCCAACAAATGCGTGCTCACTTTACGTATAACTTATATAGGAAAGTGATCCCCCACTCCTAACATCTAAAATAATTTTAAAAATTCATTTTTTTTTTTTTCATAGCGGATATTTGTTATGGATGGCTGTTTACATGTAATTTGCCAAAAAAAGTAGAAACTTTTTTTGTAGGGGTCGAAACACTAGAGGTGAAATTCGGTGGCCAAGAAATGGGTGCTCACTTTACGTATAACTTATATAGGAAAGTGACCCCCCCTCCTAAAATCTAAAATAATAAAAATTTTCATAATTTTTTTTCATAGCGGATATTTGTTGAGGCTGTTTACATGTAATTTGCCCAAAAAAGTAGGATACTTTTTTTTTAGGGGTCGAAATACGAAAGGTGCACTTCTATAAATTTACCGAAAATAATAATTAAATGTATAAAGTTACTGTGGCACGAGAAATACACAAGTGCTCACACAATTCTAATTATATAAATTATTATTTGTAATATAACATGCAAAAATACAATTTAATCCGCAAAAAAAAACATCAGAAAACAAATTAGTATTTGCAAAATGATTCGAAAAATTCAAAATAAATTAATATTTGCAAAATAAAACGGTAAATGATATAGCCGTCCTAAACACTTTCTTCAAGATTTCGAATCTGCGATAATATATATATTTTTAAGATTATGATATAATGAACTTTTTTAGTTAAAATCAATTTAGTATTATTTAGTAATATGAGTGGGCGATCCTGGCTCCATGAGCAATACAAAAACCTGGAACATAAACAATGTGTAATGAAACGAAGTAAAGTCTTATAGTGAACTATAAAAATAATTGGTGCTTATGCATTATGGCAACGAACCAAATTTCCTTCCTTATGTCTAGAAGAGTGAATCGAAAGGGGAGATAATTTGAATTTTTCTTAATTCTTTTCTTAATTTTCCGAAAATAGATGTCAATGTGTTAAATCTTCAAGCCATTCTAATAATTTATTTTTAAAATTAAATTATTTATAAAAATATTTCTTTCACAACCTTTTTATAGATCATTTGTAAACACTTCTTGTGTTATCTCAATAAAAACAAATATTAACAACTTTTATTTTTAACATTCTGGGGATTATTAAAATTGCTTTCTGGGATAATGAAAGTGCTTCGTTTCAATTAACATAAAGTCAGTTTGCTTTTTACATAATACCCTACTTTCGGTTCCAGTAAGACACTATTTTGTAAGAAACCTCGATTATATTTTCTTCAGATTTCATAAATAGATTGGTAAAATTGTCGATTCCCAACCAAAATGGCGAACAATAAATCGTCTGCAGTTTTCCTACGTCACAAATGAGTAAGTAAACCCAAATAAATTGTTTTCGACTAATTTCCCAACTGTATTTCCTTTCAAATAATTAACGGTAAATTTGAAATTAGTCCCAAACAATTTATTTGGGTTTACTTACTCATTTGTGAGGTAAGAAAACTGAAGACGATTTATTGTCCGCCATTTTGGTTGGGAATCGACAATTTTACCAATAGATTTTAACTCAAAATGGTTCATCATGTAATAATCTTTAAAAATCTAATGTAATGCAAAAGTGGTGTGTGTGTTGTGTGTGTGTGCTTTGTTTATGACGCTAGAATGTTGAATGAAAACTTTTTTTTAAATGTACGTAATGACGTGTTAGGAGTGAAAGTTATTCTACGTCTACGTAAGATAGATAAAAAGTTTTCATTTAAAATTCTTTGTTTTAAACTTATCTTATCTCAAGTTTTTTTTCTTTCAATATTGAATGAATAAATAAAAAGAAACATCTTTTTTTCATTTTTTTTGTCTTATGTTTTTAAATAACTTATTTTGTATTGTTCTCATTTTATAATTTTTGTAATTCGAAAATATCGTAAACTCCCCCAAAAACGATTTAAAAAAAAAATTAAATAATTAAAAAAATAGGACAACAAAATGAAAAAAAAAATCATTTTTCTTTCTATTTATTCAATATAGAAAGAAAGAAAAAGATAAGATAAGTTTAAGAAAAAGAAAGAAATGTTAATCATTTTTCGTTAAGATATAAAACTTAAGATAAAAGAAAAGAATGAAGTAAAACATTTTAAAAACACGCACCTGGTTCGTTCCAATGCCGGTCAGTGATCACCACTCTTTAAATGTTTTCGTATTGTGTAATTAAATAATTAATAATTAAGTCCTGTAACAATAACAAAAAGAAATCTTATCCAATAATTTCTTACTGTCAAGAAACGTCATGTCACCAGTGAGTTTTTCGTTAATCGCAGGATAATAACAAAAATGCTCGTGATATCATTCATGAGTGTAAATGGGAAAAAAATGTGCGTTTTTTTATTTCTCATCCAGAGTTATTCCTCCTCAACATTTCGAGTTTCATGGCGGGAAACCCACTTTTTTTTCCGATACTTTTAATAACAAAACAGATATATAATTATTTGAAGCGAAGTCTTAAAGAGATCTGCCGGTGGAGAAAATGAAAAAAATCGATAAAAACAAAAAAACGAGGCGGCTTCTATATTTACTCCCTTTCCAAAGAAAGAGGTGGTACAAGGCCAGAATGTGAGGGAGAAGGCAAACGAAAACCAGTGCTTCAGAAGCAATACACTCTGGGATACAAAAATAGCCCGACGATCTCCGTCGGCATTTCGTGTAGGGGTAGTTTTACCTCCCACCGCGGGAATATGTGACATAAAGTCGGAAGGTGGGGAGATTGAAAAGCCAGCGCACAAGACAAGAGGCGTATTCACTCTGCCCTACAAAAATAGCCTGAACAGTCCCGTCGGCATTACACGGTAGGGGTACCTCAGACGATTGGGAATAAACCAACCTCTTCTCAAAAAGAGAAGATAAAGCCTGGGAAGGTATACCTCCTAGGACTGAACAGGACCATAACTCACCCCAACGGAGAAGGGCCAACTGATGACTCAGCTGACCAAACTCACTGCTTGTCGAAGACGTATCCTCAACTGGTATTAGCAAAAGCTTTGGGGTTTGCATCGCCTAAGCTTCGCCAAATATAACCGTGTATCAAGACTTAACATATTAAAATCTGTTTAAGTTATTGTTGTTTAGTTTGATAACGAAAACACACACACACATACACAAACAAAAAAGTATTATTGTAGATTAATATCACCCCCTCCAAAAAAAAATGAGATTTTACTTTTTATTTTTAGGCGATTACGTGTGAACACCCTGCAAAACTTGGCTGAAAGAAATTTCGGGCATTTATAATGACAGCTAACAGAACGAAAAAGGGGTAAAAAAAACAAATAGGCAACATGTTACGAAAGGCAATCCTACTAACCTGGATAAGTTTATTTGTGTTTTAACTTATTTTGAAGAGTTTTTTTGTTCAAAACAAACCTGGTGTCCACCTGTTCAATTTAGCAAAATACTGGTAGAACATTACATTTTCCCACGATTGGTGATATTTACTGAATATGTTTCTAACACTATTTTGTTTATTTTTCGATTTTTCACCAATTAGCAAGGATCCCCGTGGTGGGCTAATGAACAACCTTTTTTTTTTCGTTGTTAGCTGTCGTTATGAATGTCCGATTATAAAAAATTATGTTAGAATTTAGAGGAGAGATCAGCTGCGCATATAAATTTAACGTAAAATGATCCCTCATTTCCGGACCTTTTAACTTTTTAGGGCAATTAACCAATTTTTTTTTTTGCTATGGGAGATAAATCCTGTGCATTAGTTTTTTTTTACGGGGAGGGTCTACTTTTTAGGCGATTACTGTGGTTTTACGACCTTGCCACTCGGACTTAGGGTTAGTGGTAAAGAAATTTTAGTTAACTACCCTAAAAAGCTACAATGGCCCAGAAGTGAGTGATCGGGGACCATTTTACAATACATATATATGCCGAACTGAACATTCTTCGTTAGTAGAAAAACATTTTTTTTTATATGATTTTCAATTATGAGACTTCAACTGTGTCTGTGTGTACATTTCTCGCCTCTACGTGACTTTGATAATTACACATTAAATTACTTTTTTTTTTCATTTACTATTAGCAGGAAAATTGAGAAACCCAAGAAACTCTTACTCCCACCCCTGACCCCCATATTACTATTTTTATATGAATTTTTTACTTTCGATAAAAAATAAAAGAAATTGTGGGGAGGAGGTGATTGGTGGGGGGGGGGGGATTAAAATTTAATCCAATGTTATCTCCGAAATATACTTTAAACGAATAATGTCTGAAAAGGATGTTCCAGCTGAACTTCGAAATAAATAATGAAAAAGAAATAATACGAATAATTCGGATATTTGGGGGTTGTTCATTAATTTATAATTGTTAATTTTGAGCCCCTATGTATGTGAGGAGAGGAAGAGTATATATGAAAGAGGGGGTAAAGAGTACTCCCAATTTCTTCATTCATGAAAAAAAAAAGAAAATTGAATATTGATCAGGATTAAATAGGAAAATATAAGAAGTCAATCAGAAGTAAAATTTTCCTTTCTAATAACGTAATGTGCCATAACCAACTAACCGACCAGATTTTTTTTATTAAAACCAGCTTTAAGCCCACCCCTAACCCTAAGCCTAACTCTAACCAGCTTTAAGCCCACCCCTAACCCTAAGCCTAACTCTAACCAGCTTTAAGCCCACCCCTAACCCTAAGCCTAACTCTAACCAGCTTTAAGCCCACCCCTAACCCTAAGCCTAACTCTAACCAGCTTTAAGCCCACCCCTAACCCTAAGCCTAACTCTAACCAGCTTTAAGCCCACCCCTAACCCTAAGCCTAACTCTAACCAGCTTTAAGCCCACCCCTAACCCTAAGCCTAACTCTAACCAGCTTTAAGCCCACCCCTAACCCTAAGCCTAACTCTAACCAGCTTTAAGCCCACCCCTAACCCTAAGCCTAACTCTAACCAGCTTTAAGCCCACCCCTAACCCTAAGCCTAACTCTAACCAGCTTTAAGCCCACCCCTAACCCTAAGCCTAACTCTAACCAGCTTTAAGCCCACCCCTAACCCTAAGCCTAACTCTAACCAGCTTTAAGCCCACCTTATGAAAATATGTTGCTGCTGTTAAAAGCGACTGTATATAGTTTTTTTCTTAGAATATTTGAAGTATAGTGACAAAAAATAAAACTAAGGAGGCATCCAGAGCACTGCTGGAACAAACCTTTCCGGGGGGGGGGGGGCAGGTTTAGGCCCACTCTGTGAAAATCTATTGTGACTGTTAAAACCCACTGTATATAATTTCTTCCTACAATATTTTAAGTTTAGTGACAAAAACTAAAACTAAGGCAACCTTCAGAGCGCTGTCGAAACCATCTTTTCTGGGGAACCCCTTGAAAATATATATTATGACTGAAAAAACACTACATATTTTTTCTTACAATATTTTAAGTACAGTGACACAAAATAAAAGAGGCCTCCAAAGTGCTGCCAGAACTATCCTTTTCGAGGGAAAACAGGCTTGGGCCTGTGGCAGAGTGGACTGTCTGAGAAAAACAATCCCTATGGCACTATTATTAGTAGAAGATTGAAATTGTGATTTCACAAAAAGAACACATTGTTTGTTTTGACAATATGCGATGTAGTGAGATGGGCCATAAGGTTGACAAGGTCAAATCGGCTGTTTTGACAGACGAGCGTGTTGATGGTTAAGAGTTGAGAGCTAGCTGATAACTGCAATTTGTAAAAGCTAAAACATATTCTTGCAACAGAAGTCGGAACATATGCCCTAGTCACATGAGAGGAAGATGCATCCAACTCTGAGAGCGAGAGAGAGAGTGGGTGAATGATGGACAAGTAGAACCAATGAAAAAGTACCATTTATGAAAGATGTTTTTCAGCTGAACAATGCCAATTATCCCTTCTTTTATATATAAACGAAAGAAAATTTCTTATTTTAGAGGCGAACAGAGACGACCTGAGCAAGAAGGACAGATTATCGGAGGCCCGGAGATTTGTTATAGATTGCTCCACCCTTGAGAAAATTATCTAAGATTAATTCTATTAGCACGGTGAGAGATAACAGAAAGTGGCAATCCAAATCTGAGGTATTAACCCCGCTGATCCAACGAACATTATTGTGTTTGTTTTCAATGATATTATTTTTATATTAAGAATTTTCTTGTGATCTTTTTTTCTTTCCTTGATGTGTTCCATGCATTTTCAGTCGACGCCGATTTTCTGAGACAGATGTGAAATCCTGACTTTGAATCAAACAAATATAACGTTGCAAAGCCAGGACCGATCAACTAAGACGTTTCAACCATCTTTAGTCTTCGTCAGGAGAGCAGAAACCATTCGACGACTTTGATGCCCCAGGAACCAGGCCAAACTAGTAGGCGGCATATCAACCCGAACAGATAGTGAGAACAGATAACCTATCGGTGCAGTCGACCAGGTCTTGTCTGTCAGTTATCGAGGCTAGTAATAGAGACTGCGACGAAGAGGAGCGTTCGTCATAAGTGATACTTGTGGAAGACACACACATATGAAAGGGGAGGAGGTACAAGATTATGGGCCCATCTCATGAAAAGCAACTTCATATATTTTGTGTTATAAAACTTTAACTACGGTGACAAAAAATAAAACTATGGAGGCCTCTAGAGCACTACATTTGTAGAAAGCTTTTGACAGAGTGCCAAGGGTTGTTGTCTGATGGGCTTTGTGTAAATTGGGAGGGGAAAACGGGTTCAGTTCGAAATTCCATAAGGTTCCAGAGTTTGACTTAGAGATTCCGAAAGATGTGTCTGAAGAAGGTCAGAGGTTGTGAACAACCAAGATGAGAATAGTAGTCCGAATAATCTAAATAATATAAACTGAATGAATCATTTCCACACTCTTTTGTTGCTAGAACTCCTCCAAGACTCTACTCCCTACAGTTTATATAATACTAGCGGCGTTACATGCCCAGGGTTTGTCGCCAGTTCCATTATTGATGAGGGCGCAAAAGTGTTGCACGGGAGAAAGTACTACCTATTGCATAAAAAGAAACGGCCTATTGTTCTTCCCCCCCCCCTCTACCGTGTTGGTGAATGTTTTGAATTTAAAAAAATAAAAATAAAAAGTGGTAGAGTAGAATGGGATCGAACGCTGAAACTGGCGATCATGAAACCTCCCTTCTTAACGACTGCGCCACGTATAATATGCGTGTTAAAGATGTATGATTTTGAAAATGTAAATGTATCGGGGTCTACCAGTATCTTGGCGCTTATTGAATTAAATAGCAAGTCGATTAGATCAAGAAATTGTAGCCGCCATGTTGAAGTCTTAAATGTTGCAGGAACTGTGTTCGTTAATTTCATTTGCTGAAATCCGGAATGAATTTTAATATAGAAGTGATAGGTAGAATTAGAAATAGCGTAATCTGATGTTCGCGGAATATCATCGGAGTGAACGGGAGCGATCATTAAGTCTTTGCGTATTGCTTTATATTATGTAGTAAATTAATACCAGGCAAGTAATAAATAAGGACGGACTGTTTTGTGAAAAGTAAACTGTGTTTATTAATTCCTGGTGTTGATGAGTGGAGTGACAGTACATAATTGTTAGGGAGGAAAGTTTTTGCTACCACCTATATGGAGTTGGTGTGTCGGAGATGGCGGGCCAAATGTAATATTTAGTGTTAGGTGGAAAAAAATAAGAAGAAATTTACTAAAACACGCTCGAGTGAATAAGTGTTATATAGAGGTGAGTTTAGTAGCCTGTGATGCATGTGGTTATTTTACTATACTCCGAGAAGGTACAGGGGAAAAATCGTATCTACTTTATATATTAGATTAATCCGTAATTTTTTTCTACCTGCTCAAAAACCCCACTTCAACCTAGAGATCGACCTGCTTGTTTTTGGTATGATAGCCTGAAAGCAGTGGCCGTTCTAACCATAAAGTGTCTATTTTTTAATAGATAATTTTTTTTTTTTTTTTCAAAGCGGTCAAAAATGGACTCATTATTAAAAAATGAAAAAAAAATCCTTCTAAAAGAAATTCATGTAAAGAAATACTAACAATTTCATTGGAATTGGAGAATTCTTTGATTTCTTTTACAAAAAAAGTCTAGTAATTTTGTTCATTTGAATCAACCTGTACACACTTCACTTGACACTTAACAAATATGGTTATCTCTACAAATTTTCATCTCAAGATAAATACGCTACTTCAGAATGACCTATGGAACTTTGAAGGGTTCAAGATAATCTCTGTTTGAATAACTGATTATATAAATGTACAAAAGCAGAAAAATCATGCATTAAATAAGGATGACATAATGAATGTGGGTTACTTATTTATTTTTTTAAAATATATACTAGCTGTCCAGACCAGGCATTTCCTGGGAGTCATTATGTTCAATTTTTTTTGGTTCTATAATCAGTACTTTTTTGTTTGGTAAAGTCCATATGCTACAATTAGAACTTGGTTTTGATCTAAAAAAAAAATGGTTGATACTTCAATAGTCTCTATGCTATAATTGAGCCCTGTTTAAAAATAAAAACAAAAGAAAACATGTTTATGGATTATAATAAAATAAGCAGTAATATTTATTCAATAAATACATAATTCAACATTTTACAAAATATGGTTTAAATAATTTTATACTCGTTAAAAAGTTAATGTAAACATTTACTTTGTTGTCGTCCTATTCTAAATAATCTTTTTCAACTGCCAAATTAAAAAAAAGCCTTTGTGGATATATTCAGAACATCAGGAAGTTTTATCTGGCTTAGAAGGCCAAGAGCAGGCTCGAAGCATTTCCTTGAATAATGGTGATGGAGAGGCGCTCGTAGAGCATAGTCAGTTCATCGGTGTCCCTCGTATAGCATGTTATAAAACGGTTGAGGAAGTCCCACATGGCAGGAACCAATTGCTCCACTTGTCCCCACGGCGATTGGTTGGAATACATATCTGTCGAGAATATCTGTGTATTTATGACGCTTGAGGTCATCCGCTGACCACGTTACATGCCCAGGGTTTGTCGCCAGTTCCATTATTGATGAGGGCGCAAAAGTGTTGACACAAGTCACATCTCATATTAGCAACTTGCTGTTTGAGAAGGGAAACACCATCAGGCAACATCACAATAATAGCATATCTAAATAAAAAAAAACACTTAGACAGTTTCAGCACGATAAAATATACAGGTCGGTAGATAATTAGACTCTACTGCGTTTGGTATAAGTCTTGTTAATGCTATTGTTTCTTTTTCTTTTTAATTTTTCGACTGTTAACTTTCCTGCACAAATATATCTTTTATTTTATACTTAATCATTTGCACTTTAAGGACTGCGCTGAAATAATAACATTATTATTTAGAAACCCATTATAAATTAAAAAAAAAACACCCATTATAAATTAAAAAAAAAACACCCATTATAAATTAAAAAAACAAACAATATTTCATATATATATATATATATATATATATATATATATATATATATATATATATGTGTGTGTGTGAAATATTTTTTTTTTTTTTAATTTATATTGGGTGTTTTTTTTTTAATTTATAATGGGTTTCTAAATAATAACGTTATTATTTCAGCGCGGTCCTTAAAGTGCAAAAGATTAAGTATAACATAAAAGATAGTACAAAAAATTATATTCGGGGGGAGGGGGGAAGCAATAAAATGACAATTATATGCTTATTTTTAATAATGAAGACTATTCTTTATTTTTAAATGACTGCGATTGAGTCACTTGAGCCATTTGGCGGTGGCGGCCGGGAAAAGTGCTGTCGGTCCATACATGCAACCGACTGACCACAATGGCACCTGTAGGCACTGCACACAGGGTTACGGCAAATCTGAGACATTCATCATAAACTAGGTTCGATGATGGCAAGGTTGTTCGCCACGCACCACTGTGTGGCGAACATGCAGCTTGAAGGCAAACCAGCCGGTGTTGATCACAGGACATTCTTAGAAATTTAAGTCTGTACTTCATCATGATCGTGTCTCAGCTTTTGTGTCTCCCTCTCTACTTCAGAACGATGAGGTGAGCCTTACATTAATCGGTGAACAAGTCATGGGTCAGGTGGTTGAGAAGAGGATCTGGATGCTTCATGTAGTATACTCTCAAGCTGATCCTGACTGACACAGATGGAGGAGGCGTAGGCCGGCAATGCGATATTGGTTATCGATCTCAGTTTGAGTCCACTGAAAAAGATGGAGAAGGTCGCCTGGCGCCAGCCTACGTGGTCAAAATCGACGTTGCAGAATGCCGTTGCTGTGTCCCAAATAACGTCATCCAGTTCACCAAGATCGTCAGGAAACTAGTAACGTGGCACATTACGGAGAGAGAATAAAAACTTTGGGATACAGAAGCAGTTGTGTAAGAGGAAGGGTTTTGGATGCTTATCTATCAGTTGACGTCGACTCGGAAAAGTTATATAAAATAATGGAATATAAAGTAATGGAATATGAAGTAATGGAATATGAAGTAATTGAATATGAAGTAATCTCATCTCATCTCATCTCATCTCAATCTCAATCTATATAAGGCAAAAATCTGTGATATGTATGTAACGCTAAGGCTTGTAAAATACAAAACAAACACCTCCGAATTAGGTATTATTTTAACCGGCATAACCTCGAGAAAATAATATCGAAAAATTAAAAAAAAAGATTCATTTTTAAGGGGTCAAATAGCCATTTTTTCGTTTAATGTGATCACGATTTTTAATGTTATCTTGTGCACATGACGTCACATAGATAGGTACATGACGTCATAGTGATAGGTTCGGATATTATTTTATGCTATCGTCACGTTATTATTGTTTTTTTGCATTTTTCTTCGGACTATTGCCCTGATAAAAGGGAGGGGAATAAGCGAGAGTTATTTTAGTATAGCTCTAAAGGCCTCCTTGTATTTGGGGATTGAAAATGATGAAGAATATCATGATAGGATTGAAAATAATGAAGAATGCCGTGAGAGGATTGAAAATGATGAAGAATACCATGTGAGGATTGAAAATGATTAATAATATCATAAGGGGATAAAAAATGATGAAGAATATCATGAAGTGATTGAAAATGATGAATAATAGGGTGAGAGGATTGAAAATGATGAAGAATATCATGAGTGGATTGAAAATGATAAAGAATATAATGAGGGGATTGTAAATGATGAAGAATATCATGAAGTGATTGAAAATGATGAAGAATATCATGAGAGGATTGAAAATGATGAATAATATCATGAGAGGATTGAAAATGATGAAGAACCAAATGAGGGGATTGAAAATGATGAAGAATATCATGAGAGGATTGATAATGATTAAAAACATCATGAGAGGATTGAAAATGATGAAGACCATCATGAGACGATTGAAAATGCTGAAGAATAACATGAGAGGATTGAATATGATGTAGTATATTATGAGGGGATTGAAAATGATGAAGAATATCATGAGAGGATTGACAATGATGAAGAACATCATGAGAGGATTGACAATGATGAAGAACATCATAAGAGGATTGAAAATGATTAAGAATATCATGAGAGGATTGAAAATGCTGAAAAATAACATGAGAGGATTGAATATGATGTAGTATATTATGAAAGGATTGAAAATGCTGAAGAATACCATAAGGGGATTGAAAATGATAGAGAACATCATGAGAGGATTGAAAATGATGAAGAATATTATGAGAGGATTGAAAATGATGAAGAATACTATGAGAGGATTGAAAATGATGTAGAATATCATGAGAGTATTGAAAATGATGAAGAATATTATGAGAGGATTGAAAATGATGAAGAATACTATGAGAGGATTGAAAATGATGTAGAATACCATGAGAGGATTGAAAATGCTGAAGAATACCATGAGGGGATTGAAAATGATGAAGAACATCATGAGAGGATTGAAAATGATGAAGAATATCATTGGAGGATTGAAACTGCTGAAGAATACCATGAGGGGATTGAAAATGATGAAGAACATTATGAGAGGATTGAAAATGATGAAAAATATTATGAGATGATTGAAAATGATGAAGAATATCATGAGAGGATTCAAAATGATGAAAAATATTATGAGATGATTGAAAATGATGAAGAATATCATGAGAGGATTCAAAATGATGAAGAATACCATGAGAGTCTTGAAAATGATGAAAAATACCATGAGGGGATTAGAAATGGTGAAGAATACCATGAGAGGATTGAAAATGATGAAGAATACCATGAGATAATTGAAAATGATGAAGAATATAATGAGAGGATTGAAAATGATGAAGAATATCATGAGAGGATTGAAAATGATGAAAAATATCATGAGAGGATTGAAAATGATGAAGAATATCATGAGAGGATTGAAAATGATGAAGAATATCATGAGAGGATTGAAAATGATGAAGAATACCGTGATGGGATTGAAAATGATGAAGAATACCATCAGAGGGTTGAAAATGATGAATAATATCATGAGAGGATTTAAAATGATGAAGAACATCATCGGAGGATGTAAAATGATTAAGAACATCATGAGAGGATGTAAAATGCTTAAGAACATCATGAGAGGATTGAAAATGATGAAGAATATCATGAGGGGATTGTAAATGATCAAGAATATCATGAGAGGATTGAAAATGATGACGAATACCATGAGAGGATTTAAAATGATGAAGAATATCATGAAAGGATTGAAATTGATGATGAATATCATGAGAGGATTGAAAATGATAAAGAATATTATGAGAGGATTGAAAATGATTAAGAATACCATGAGAGGATTGAAAATGATGAAAAATATCATGAGAGGATTGAAAATGATGAAGAATACCGTGATGGGATTGAAAATGATGAATAATATCATGAGAGGATTTAAAATGATGAAGAACATCATCGGAGGATGTAAAATGATTAAGAACATCATGAGAGGATGTAAAATGCTTAAGAACATCATGAGAGGATTGAAAATGATGAAGAATATCATGAGTGGATTGAAAACGATAAAGAATATCATGAGGGGATTGTAAATGATCAAGAATATCATGAGAGGATTGAAAATGATGACGAATACCATGAGAGGATTTAAAATGATGAAGAATATCATGAAAGGATTGAAATTGATGATGAATATCATGAGAGGATTGAAAATGATAAAGAATATTATCTGAGGATTGAAAATGATTAAGAATACCATGAGAAGATTGAAAATGATAAAGTATACCATGAGAGGATTGAATATAGGAAAAGAATTTCATGAGAAGATTAAAAATCATGAAGAATATCATGAGAGGATTGAAAATGATGAAGAATGTCATGAGAGGATTGAACATGATGAAGAATATCATGAGAGGATTGAAAATGATGAAGAATACTATGAGAGGATTGAAAATGATGAAGAATATTATGAAGGTTGAAAATGATGAAGAATATCATGAGAGGATTGAAAATGATGAAGAATACCATGAGAGGATTGAAAATGATGAAGAATATCATGGGGGATTGAAAATGATGAAGAATATCATGAGGAGATTGAAAATGATGAAGAATATCATGAGAGGATTGAAAATGATCAAGAAAATCATGAGGGGATTGAAAATGATGAAGAACATCATGAGGGGATTGAAAATGATTAAGAAAATTATGAGGGGATTGAAAATGATGAAGAATACCATAAGGGGATTGAAAATGATGAAGAATATCATGAGGGGATTGAAAATGATCAAGAACATCATGAATGGATTGAAAATGATGTAGAATACCATGAGGGGATTGAAAATAATGAAGAACATCATGAGGGGATTGAAAATTATGAAGAATATCATGAGTGGATTGAAAACGATAAAGAATATCATGAGGGGATTGAAAATGATGAAGTATATTATGAGGGGATTGAAAATGATAGAGGATATTATGAGGGGATTGAAAATGATAAAGAATATTATGAGGGGATTCAAAATGATTAAGAATACTATGAGGGGATTGAAAATGATGAAGAATATCATGAGAGGATTGAAAATTATGGAGAATACCATGAGGGGATTGAAAATGATGAAGAATATCATGAGGGGATTGAAAATGATGAATAACATCATGAATGGATTGAAAATGATGTAGAATACCATGAGGGGATTGAAAATAATGAAGAACATCATGAGGGGATTGAAAATTATGAAGAATATCATGAGTGGATTGAAAACGATAAAGAATATCATGAGGGGATTGTAAATGATCAAGAATATCATGAGAGGATTGAAAATGATGACGAATACCATGAGAGGATTTAAAATGATGTAGAATATCATGAAAGGATTGAAAATGATGAAGAATATCATGAGAGGATTTAAAATGATAAAGAATATTATGAGAGGATTGAAAATGATGAATAATATCATGAGAGGATTGAAAATGATTAAGAATACCATGAGAGGATTGAAAATGATAAAGAATACCATGAGAGGATTGAATATAGAAAAAGAATTTCATGAGGAGATTAAAAATCATGAAGAATATCATGAGAGGATTGAAAATGATGAAGAATGTCATGAGAGGATTGAACATGATGAAGAATATCATGAGGGGATTGAAAATGATGAAGAATATTATGAAGGTTGAAAATGATGAAGAACATCATGAGAGGATTGACAATGATGAAGAACATCATAAGAGGATTGAAAATGATTAAGAATATCATGAGAGGATTGAAAATGCTGAAAAATAACATGAGAGGATTGAATATGATGTAGTATATTATGAAAGGATTGAAAATGCTGAAGAATACCATAAGGGGATTGAAAATGATAGAGAACATCATGAGAGGATTGAAAATGATGAAGAATATTATGAGAGGATTGAAAATGATGAAGAATACTATGAGAGGATTGAAAATGATGTAGAATATCATGAGAGTATTGAAAATGATGAAGAATATTATGAGAGGATTGAAAATGATGAAGAATACTATGAGAGGATTGAAAATGATGTAGAATATCATGAGAGGATTGAAAATGCTGAAGAATACCATGAGGGGATTGAAAATGATGAAGAACATCATGAGAGGATTGAACATGATGAAGAATATCATTGGAGGATTGAAACTGCTGAAGAATACCATGAGGGGATTGAAAATGATGAAGAACATTATGAGAGGATTGAAAATGATGAAAAATATTATGAGATGATTGAAAATGATGAAGAATATCATGAGAGGATTCAAAATGATGAAAAATATTATGAGATGATTGAAAATGATGAAGAATATCATGAGAGGATTCAAAATGATGAAGAATACCATGAGAGTCTTGAAAATGATGAAAAATACCATGAGGGGATTAGAAATGGTGAAGAATACCATGAGAGGATTGAAAATGATGAAGAATACCATGAGATAATTGAAAATGATGAAGAATATAATGAGAGGATTGAAAATGATGAAGAATATCATGAGAGGATTGAAAATGATGAAAAATATCATGAGAGGATTGAAAATGATGAAGAATATCATGAGAGGATTGAAAATGATGAAGAATATCATGAGAGGATTGAAAATGATGAAGAATACCGTGATGGGATTGAAAATGATGAAGAATACCATCAGAGGGTTGAAAATGATGAATAATATCATGAGAGGATTTAAAATGATGAAGAACATCATCGGAGGATGTAAAATGATTAAGAACATCATGAGAGGATGTAAAATGCTTAAGAACATCATGAGAGGATTGAAAATGATGAAGAATATCATGAGGGGATTGTAAATGATCAAGAATATCATGAGAGGATTGAAAATGATGACGAATACCATGAGAGGATTTAAAATGATGAAGAATATCATGAAAGGATTGAAATTGATGATGAATATCATGAGAGGATTGAAAATGATAAAGAATATTATGAGAGGATTGAAAATGATTAAGAATACCATGAGAGGATTGAAAATGATGAAAAATATCATGAGAGGATTGAAAATGATGAAGAATACCGTGATGGGATTGAAAATGATGAATAATATCATGAGAGGATTTAAAATGATGAAGAACATCATCCGAAGATGTAAAATGATTAAGAACATCATGAGAGGATGTAAAATGCTTAAGAACATCATGAGAGGATTGAAAATGATGAAGAATATCATGAGTGGATTGAAAACGATAAAGAATATCATGAGGGGATTGTAAATGATCAAGAATATCATGAGAGGATTGAAAATGATGACGAATACCATGAGAGGATTTAAAATGATGAAGAATATCATGAAAGGATTGAAATTGATGATGAATATCATGAGAGGATTGAAAATGATAAAGAATATTATCGGAGGATTGAAAATGATTAAGAATACCATGAGAGGATTGAAAATGATAAAGTATACCATGAGAGGATTGAATATAGGAAAAGAATTTCATGAGAAGATTAAAAATCATGAAGAATATCATGAGAGGATTGAAAATGATGAAGAATGTCATGAGAGGATTGAACATGATGAAGAATATCATGAGAGGATTGAAAATGATGAAGAATACTATGAGAGGATTGAAAATGATGAAGAATATTATGAAGGTTGAAAATGATGAAGAATATCATGAGAGGATTGAAAATGATGAAGAATACCATGAGAGGATTGAAAATGATGAAGAATATCATGAGGAGATTGAAAATGATGAAGAATATCATGAGAGGATTGAAAATGATCAAGAAAATCATGAGGGGATTGAAAATGATGAAGAACATCATGAGGGGATTGAAAATGATTAAGAAAATTATGAGGGGATTGAAAATGATGAAGAATACCATAAGGGGATTGAAAATGATGAAGAATATCATGAGGGGATTGAAAATGATCAAGAACATCATGAATGGATTGAAAATGATGTAGAATACCATGAGGGGATTGAAAATAATGAAGAACATCATGAGGGGATTGAAAATTATGAAGAATATCATGAGTGGATTGAAAACGATAAAGAATATCATGAGGGGATTGAAAATGATGAAGTATATTATGAGGGGATTGAAAATGATAGAGGATATTATGAGGGGATTGAAAATGATAAAGAATATTATGAGGGGATTCAAAATGATTAAGAATACTATGAGGGGATTGAAAATGATGAAGAATATCATGAGAGGATTGAAAATTATGGAGAATACCATGAGGGGATTGAAAATGATGAAGAATATCATGGGGGGATTGAAAATGATGAATAACATCATGAATGGATTGAAAATGATGTAGAATACCATGAGGGGATTTAAAATAATGAAGAACATCATGAGGGGATTGAAAATTATGAAGAATATCATGAGTGGATTGAAAACGATAAAGAATATCATGAGGGGATTGTAAATGATCAAGAATATCATGAGAGGATTGAAAATGATGACGAATACCATGAGAGGATTTAAAATGATGTAGAATATCATGAAAGGATTGAAAATGATGAAGAATATCATGAGAGGATTTAAAATGATAAAGAATATTATGAGAGGATTGAAAATGATGAATAATATCATGAGAGGATTGAAAATGATTAAGAATACCATGAGAGGATTGAAAATGATAAAGAATACCATGAGAGGATTGAATATAGAAAAAGAATTTCATGAGGAGATTAAAAATCATGAAGAATATCATGAGAGGATTGAAAATGATGAAGAATGTCATGAGAGGATTGAACATGATGAAGAATATCATGAGGGGATTGAAAATGATGAAGAATATTATGAAGGTTGAAAATGATGAAGAATATCATGAGAGGATTGAAAATGATGAAGAATACCATGAGAGGATTGAAAATCATGAAGAATACTATGAGGGGATTGAAAATGATGAAAAATAGCATGAGAGGATTGAAAATGATGAAGAATGTCATGAGAGGATTGAAAATGATGAAGAATATTATGAGAGGATTGAAAATGATTAAGAATACCATCCGAGGATTGAAAATGATGAAGAATACCATGAGAGGATTGAAAATGATGAAGAATATCATGGGGGATTGAAAATGATGAAGAATATCATGAGAGGATTGAAAATGATGAAGAATACCGTGATGGGATTGAAAATGATGAAGAATACCATCAGAGGATTGAAAATGATGAATAATATCATGAGAGGATTTGAAATGATGAAGAACATCATCGGAGGATGTAAAATGATTAAGAACATCATGAGAGGATGTAAAATGCTTAAGAACATCATGAGAGGATTGAAAATGATGAAGAATATCATGAGTGGATTGAAAACGATAAAGAATATCATGAGGGGATTGTAAATGATCAAGAATATCATGAGAGGATTGAAAATGATGACGAATACCATGAGAGGATTTAAAATGATGAAGAATATCATGAAAGGATTGAAATTGATGATGAATATCATGAGAGGATTGAAAATGATAAAGAATATTATCGGAGGATTGAAAATGATTAAGAATACCATGAGAGGATTGAAAATGATAAAGTATACCATGAGAGGATTGAATATAGGAAAAGAATTTCATGAGAAGATTAAAAATCATGAAGAATATCATGAGAGGATTGAAAATGATGAAGAATGTCATGAGAGGATTGAACATGATGAAGAATATCATGAGAGGATTGAAAATGATGAAGAATACTATGAGAGGATTGAAAATGATGAAGAATATTATGAAGGTTGAAAATGATGAAGAATATCATGAGAGGATTGAAAATGATGAAGAATACCATGAGAGGATTGAAAATGATGAAGAATATCATGGGGGATTGAAAATGATGAAGAATATCATGAGGAGATTGAAAATGATGAAGAATATCATGAGAGGATTGAAAATGATCAAGAAAATCATGAGGGGATTGAAAATGATGAAGAACATCATGAGGGGATTGAAAATGATTAAGAAAATTATGAGGGGATTGAAAATGATGAAGAATACCATAAGGGGATTAAAAATGATGAAGAATATCATGAGGGGATTGAAAATGATCAAGAACATCATGAGGGGATTGAATATGATGAAGAACATCATGAGGGGATTGAAAATGATGAAGTATATTATGAGGGGATTGAAAATGATAGAGGATATTATGAGGGGATTGAAAATGATAAAGAATATTATGAGGGGATTCAAAATGATTAAGAATACTATGAGGGGATTGAAAATGATGAAGAATATCATGAGAGGATTGAAAATTATGGAGAATACCATGAGGGGATTGAAAATGATGAAGAATATCATAAGGGGATTGAAAATGATGAATAACATCATGAATGGATTGAAAATGATGTAGAATACCATGAGGGGATTGAAAATAATGAAGAACATCATGAGGGGATTGAAAATTATGAAGAATATCATGAGTGGATTGAAAACGATAAAGAATATCATGAGAGGATTGAAAATGATTAAGAATACCATGAGAGGATTGAAAATGATAAAGAATACCATGAGAGGATTGAATATAGAAAAAGAATTTCATGAGGGGATTAAAAATCATGAAGAATATCATGAGAGGATTGAAAATGATGAAGAATGTCATGAGAGGATTGAACATGATGAAGAATATCATGAGGGGATTGAAAATGATGAAGAATACCATGAGAGGATTGAAAATGATGAAGAATATTATGAAGGTTGAAAATGATGAAGAATATCATGAGAGGATTGAAAATGATGAAGAATACCATGAGAGGATTGAAAATCATGAAGAATACTATGAGGGGATTGAAAATGATGAAAAATAGCATGAGAGGATTGAAAATGATGAAGAATGTCATGAGAGGATTGAAAATGATGAAGAATATTATGAGAGGATTGAAAATGATTAAGAATACCATCCGAGGATTGAAAATAATGAAGAATACCATGAGAGGATTAAAAATGATGAAGAATATCATGGGGGATTGAAAATGATGAAGAATATCATGAGAGGATTGAAAATGATCAAGAAAATCATTAAGGGATTGAAAATGATGAAGAACATCATGAGGGGATTGAAAATGATTAAGAAAATTATGAGGGGATTGAAAATGATGAAGAATATCATGAGGGGATTGAAAATTATCAAGAATATCATGAGAGGATTGAAAATTATCAAGAACATCATGAGGGGATTGAAAATGATGAAGAACATCATCAGGGGATTGAAAATGATGAAGTATATTATGAGGGGATTGAAAATGATGAAGAATATTATGAGGGGATTGAAAATGATGAAGAATATTATGAGGGGATTCAAAATGATTAAGAATACTATGAGGGGATTGAAAATGATGAAGAATATCATGAGAGGATTGAAAATTATGGAGAATAGCATGAGGGGATTGAAAATGATGAAGAATATCATGAGGGGATTGAAAATGATGAATAACATCATGAAGGGATTGAAAATGATGTAGAATACCATGAGGGGATTGAAAATAATGAAGAACATCCTGAGGGGATTGAAAATTATGAAGAACATCATGAGAGGATTGAAAATTATGAAGATCATCATGTGGGGATTGAAAATGATGAAGAATATCCATGATAATGATATATGATACATATCTATGATACATCTACATGATACATATCTATGATACATACTACATATCTATGATACATGATACATATCTATGACAAATGATACATGATACATATCCATGATACATATCCATGATACATATCCATGATACATGATACTTATCCATGATACATGATACGTATCCATTATACATGATACATATCCATGATACATTATACATATCCATGATACATATCCATGATACATTACACATATCCATTATACATATCCATGATACATATCATGATACATATCCATGATAGATATCCAGGATACATATCCATGATACATATCCATGATACATATTCACGATACATATCAATGATACATGATACATACCTATGATACATGATACATATACATGATACATATCCATAATAAATATCAATGACAAATGATACATATCCATGATACATATCCGTGATACATGATACATATCGATGATATATATACATGATACATATCTATGATACATGATACATATCAATGATACATGATACATATACATATCCATTATACATATCCATGATACATATCCATGATACATGATACATATCTATGATACATAACACATATCTATGATACAGGATTCATGATACATATGATACATGATACATATACATGATACATATCCATGAAACATATATATATCCATGATACATATACATATCCATGATACATGATACATACCCATGATACATATACATGATACATATCTATGATACATATCAAGGATAGATGATACAGATCCATGATATATATCCATGATACATACCCATGATACATATACATACCCATGATAATATACATATACATGATACATATACATGATACATGATTCATATCTATGATACATAACACATATACATGATACATATCCATGATACAGTATACATGATACATACCTATGATACATGATACATATCAATGATACATATCCATGATACATGATACATATCCATGATACATATCCATGATACATATCCATGATACATATTCATGATACATATCCATGATACATGATACATATCCATGATACATATCAATGATACATGATACATATCCATGATACATTATACATATCCATGATACATGATAATATCCATGATACATATCCATGATACATATCCATGATACATGATACATATCTATGATACATGTCCATGACACATGATACATATCCATATCCATGATACATATACATATACATGATACATACACATGATACATGATACATATACATTATACATATACATGATACATATCCATAATACATATACATGATACATATCTATGATACATGTCCATGATACATGATACATATCCATGATACATGATACATATCCATGATACATAATACATATACATATCCACGATACATGATATATATATACCTATACATGATACATATCCATGATACATATACGTATACATGATACATACACATGATACATATACATGCTACATATACATGATACATATACATGATACACGATATATATACATCATACATATACATGATACATATACATGATACATGATACATATCCATGATACATATCCATTTTTTCAACGTTAATTGTGTGGGAGAAAAGTGCTCAATATCCTAGATTGAGCTACTGTAGTGATAGGTTTGGAAAATATTTTAATGCCATCTTCATTCCCCTTTGGACTATTTTGCAGATGAAAAGGAGGGATACCTAAGTGATTTCAGTAGTGCTTAGGAGGCCTCCTTGACTTTCAAAGTACTCGGCGTTGTCCGGGATAAAAGTGCTTAATATCCTAGATAGAGCTACTGTAGTGATAGGTTTGGATAATATTTTGACAGCATCTACGCTGAAAAGGATGGGGGAATCAATAAGAGTGATGTAATTAGTGCTCATGAAGCCTCCTTCATTTTCAAAGTAGCCGGCGTTGTCCAGGAGAAAAGTGCTCAATATCCTAGATAGAGCTACTGTATTGATAGGTTTGGAAATTATTTTAACGCCATCTCAATATCCTAGCATGTGCTTCTGCTGTATAGAAACGGGGGGGGTGCTTCTGCAATATAGCAACTGGGGGGTACTTCTGTGGTATAGCAACCGGAGGGTGGTTCTGCAATATAGAAACTTGAGGTTTCTGCGGTATAGCAACCGGGGGAGGGGGGTGCTTCTGCGGTATAGGAGCCTGGGGCTTCTGCGGTATGGCCCACAGGGGGTGCGTCTGCGGTATAGGGGTGCCTCTATGGTATTGCACTCGGGGGGTGCTTCTGCAGTATAGGAACCTGAAGCTTCTGCGGTATAGCAACCAAGGGTGGGATGCTTCTGCGGTATAGGACCACAAGGCTTCTGCGGTATAGCAACAGGTGGGGGGTTCTTCTGCAGTATAGGACCACGAGGCTTCTGAAGTATAGCAACCAGGGGGTTCTTCTTCGGTATAGCAACGGGGGGAGGGGTGCTTCTGTTGTATGGCACCTGGGGGGTGTTTTTGCAGTATAGGAACCTGAGGTTTCTGTGGTATGCACCCAGGGGGGTGCTTCTGCGGTATGGAACCCAGGGGGTTTCTTCTGCGGTATGGCAGCCAGGGGGGTGCTTCTGCGGTATAGAATCATGAGGCTTCCGCTGTATAGCAACCAGGGGTGGGGAGCTTCTGCGGTATAGTACCACAAGGCTTCTGCGGTATAGTATCTGCACTGGGCTGGTGATTGGTACGTATTTCGCATTCACACTTGAGCTGCGATAGGAACATATGTAGCATTGCACCGGGGCAGCAATAGGTACGTATGTAGCATTCACACCGGGGCAGCGATAGGTACGTATATAGCATGCATACCGGGGCAGCAATGGGTACTTATATAGTATATGCACCGGGGCGGCAATAGGTACGTATATAGTATGCGCACTGGGGCGACGATAGGTATGTATATAGTCTGCGAACCACGGTGGCGATACATAGGTATATAGTATGAATACCGGAACGGAGATAAGTACCTATATAGAAAGCGCAGATAGAGGTGGTACTTTTTATATAAATATGTCATACTATTGCCCTGGGCAACGTAGGAGAAATGGTGGGGAAGAAGCAGCCTTCCCAAAAGGCAAAATTAGTAGTAGCGGTGATATGAGGCGACCAGGGAAGAGAAAGGTAGAAAGACAAATAGACGGCTATAGAGGAGGGGGGGCAATACAAGTTTGAATATAAAGATGTTACACACGTGATTTCTCCTCAATTATATGTTTTTATGGCCCCGAGCAACGCCGGGTAGCCCCGCTAGTGTAATATAAAGTAATGTAATATAAAGTAATGTAATATAAAGTAATGGGATATAAAGTAATGTAATATACAGTAATCGAAGTTAAAGTAATGTAATATAAAGTAATGTTATATAAAGTAATGTAATATAAAGTAATGTAATATAAAGTAATGTAATATAAAGTAATGGAATATAAAGTAATGTAATATAAACTAATGGAATATAAAGTAATGTAATATAAAGTAATGTAATATAAAGTAATGTAATATAAAGTAATGTAATACTGGTTTGAAGATTGAGTAGCTGAGGCTTATTAGTTTGTCGCCATCGACAGATGCTGTGAAGGATTTGGCTGAACAGTCTGTATTGGTTAACAGGTTGACCTTGAGTCTGATTGCAGCAAGGGCTGGTATGATTCGAGAGAGATTCTCAACAATTTCAAACCAGTTGCCTCCAAATGTTGCGTTGTCGAGATACCAGATGTTCAAAGACATAGTCACAGAATGGGCGATATCATCAGCTCTCAGAATTAATAGAAATGTCCCGTCGGATCACTATGATGTATATTGCACTGAGATGGAAGGGTTGTCAATTGGCATGATTAGGGTGCTGGAACTGGCATAGGCAGCGTGGATCAAAAGATGAAGAGTGGGGGTTCAACAAAGGTAGGTTTTGAGAAGATGGGCCCTACGGATTGAATTGAAAGCATTTTTCATGTCCAACTTAACCAGCTTCACGGTCTAGCTGCTTTTGTTATTGTTGGTCTCGGATGAACGCTTTAACAGCATGTGCAGTAGTTTCATCTCCACGAGGAACTCCGACACCAAGTTGGATGTGGGACAACTCAGGGGCAAATGTGCTTATTACATAACATTTTTTTGTTTTGTTTTGTTATCTCTATGCTACAATTGAACCAGCTTTCGATATTATGAAAATGAAGCAATATGTAATGAAAATATATTCTGTTATTAATATCAGGCCCTAGAGAACTACGAGCCACTTCCGGACATATTTACCTTTTTTATATTTATCATTGTCACGTGCTTACCACCGTGGTCCCGATGAAGGCTGTGTGTGACAATATATATATATATATATATATATATATATATATATATATATAATAAATATTTGTTTTTGTTTATTATCTATGTATGTATACGTTTCGTCCTTTATAATCGGAACTCATCAGCATAGAGATATGACTATTCACTACCAGTCATGCGATTCGAAACCGCGGATTACAAGTATTTTCATCTCAAATCCTGACGCCCGAACCACTCGGCCAATGCTGAACAGCGAATAAACGGTGATAATTTTAACACTTTATGTGGCGGCTTGACGTCATAAGAGCATTCTACTTAATGAAAAGAACGATGCATTTATATATATATATATATATATATATATATATATATATATATATATTGTCACACTGGGGTTTTGCACTGAAAAAGGAAATTAACTCATTTTCCATTTCTATCAACCTATGTAATCAAGTACGATGTCTAAACTTAATGGGATATCTACAAGTGAAGTTTTCAATCTATAGTATACGAAATAATAATAAGACTGTCCTGACGAAGGCTGTGTGTGACAATATATATTGTCACACACAGCCTTCGTCGGAACCATGGTGGCGAGCATGTGACAATGCTAAATAAAAAAAAAATGTTAAGTGTCCGGAAGTGGCTCGTTAGTCCCTAGGTCCCAATATTATCAACAGAATACAGGGGAAAGGGAATTCTCCAATTCAATACATCACATAGAAAACAAGGAAGAATAACGAGCAGGTAAAAGACGACTCGAATACCAAGTTAAGATATGAACAATATTTATTAACAAAATAACAGAAGAGATAAATCTATGTAAAACAAATAACAAGAAAACAAAGCTCTATTTTTAAGGGATAGGGGTACTGTTTAGCATAACTAATGACGAGTAAAATCCATGAACAAAATAATGTCCCAAGCAAATCACAGAAGAAAGAAAAAAGGAGGGTACTCACTCACAAGTGTAGAAGGTAGCTACAAGTCTCCCCAACAGGAGCTGAAAAGTTCAATGGTCCAGGGAATGTCATAGGATCACACCCATCCAAGATCCACACTGATCTTTGGATGGAAAAGGCTTTAGCAAAGTTTGAGGAGCAAGCATTGGAAAATATAAGTGTGGATGTGACCGTGGAAGTTCCACTTGGCGCTATGCAATCTTCTCATAGGGAGATGTATTCATTTCTTCACAATATTCATGATCGATGGCAGATTTTGGTAAAATAGTCTCAAAAGCTTTTGTTTCATCAAATTAGCTTAGGAGAAATCTCGGTTGTGGAATCGGGTTCCTCTTATTCGTTCCTCTTTTTATTTCTCACCGCATGTATTTCGACTGTAGTAGGTTTACTCGAATGACGTCTCTCTTCGGGCTGGCAGTGGCTAACTGTTGACTCGCCAACTAGCTTCGTATACGCTCTCCGCCGATATTCCTGGGTGGGATCAGTGGGTGTGTGACGGGTTTCTCTGAGTGTCCGGGTGATGACACTTTTCGCTGATTTGGGGGTAACGGCACCAGGTGTTGGCTGTTTATTTTATCTTCGTCTAAGTGTGTTGCTAACTGGAGATAAGAGTTAAAGGCTACGACACTCGGCTCTTTTATGTGAGGTCATTTACATTCAGTTAGGTGCGGGTGGGGTATTGCTCATTGGACGCAAGATTCGTTTCTCGTGAGTGTAAGGATAAGGGATGTGTCAGCGGCCGCAGCGGTAGTTCAACATCTCAAATACAAAATTTCTTTTGTTCATGACTTGCTCGAGCCCCATGGCGAATATAAAGATGGGATAAAATAGCTTTAATAAAATGTTTATAGAATATATTTTACTTCTCTAATTTTGATTAAACCACCCCCATTTGTAACAATATATATATATATATATATATATATATATATATATATATATATATATATATATATATATATATATATATATATATATAGTCTAAAGAAGCTTTGAGTCATTTTAAACAAAAGAAGAAAAAAAAAGGAAAATGCAATTTAAATTCCCAGAGAAATTAACTAAATCCAAGATATCGCAGACTTAGCATTCGTTGGAAAATTCATAAATAAAATTTAAAAATTTTTAAAGGGGGATTCAAGTATCTAACAGTGAAACAAAAACAGGGAACCTTAACTTAAGCATGAAATATTAAAACGGGGATCATCAGCTGTTTACCATGTAACTGTTTCGGAGATTTAAAAACAGGACAGTTATAATATTCATTGCTCTCTAATGGTACTGATCATACGACCATTTCCCCAATAATCAAGTGTAGAAATAATTCAGCTTAAATAAATAAATAAATAAATAAATAAATAAATAAATAAATAATAATAATAATAATAAT
>OY744531.1:78943193-79033193 GCA_963556195.1 Sepiola atlantica | reverse complement strand
ACTGCCCGTCTGTGGAACACAATACCATGGGGCTGCTTCCCGGCTGACTACAACATAGCCGTTTTAAAGTCCAATGTTAACAAATTCCTGGTGGGCCGTCCTTTTAAATAATTAATTTCTGACCAGTTACAACCATCGTTACTAATCTCCTCAGTATTTCACCGTCCACCTGTCAACCTCTTTAACCCTTATCCTCGTGTGGCCTTCGGGCCTTGATAAGCGTTGACTCGTTTGTAAAACAAACCTGCCTTCAGATGCAACCTGTTATCTTTTCCGGTTTTCACAACTCTGTCCTCCCTACGAACAGGATTTCTCACATCAACTTCGACACAATATTTAACTGGATGAGGTAATTTGTTCCAAAAATATATTCCTCTATGAGAAAAAAAAATATTTGTGATCGATTTAGTTTTTTTTTAATCGTTCTTCACAATAAATTTCCAATAAAAGGAAACATTAAAAAACTTTGTTCGATATTTAGAAATCCTATTAATTATTTTGAAGGCCTCAATTAAATTTCCCTTCATTCTTCACTCTAGTAAAGCAGTTTGTTTTAATCTTTCTTGACAATAAAGTAAAGTCGGTAAACTAATTGAGTTCTTTTTTTCCTTTTCTTAGTTTAATCACTTTCCATGTACACCTTCTAATCTTAATATATTGGAATTCCCTTTCACAAACTGCTAAAAACATGATCATTACATATCTCTATTTATATGCAGTTAAGTATGTGTTTAGGTTTTTTATTGAAGAGGTTATGTGTTAGTTGGGTAGGATGAAGAACGTTACTTGATAGAGTTAGTTGTATCTGTCCGTATCTGACTGAAATAGAATATTGAACAAGAAAAAGGGTCACCATCTTTCATAAATAAGACCATATCTCCACGACTGAATAGGTATCAACTTTTATTCAAGGGAAAACTGGAAACCAATTTTAATATATTGGAATTCCCTTTCAAAAACTGCTAAAAATATAATAATTACAGCTAGATATGTGTATATGTTTATATATTTCTTTAGAATTCACTCCTATTAACTGATCATTATGTATTTTGGAACAGAGCTGCTAGGGATAAGGGTGAATAATGTGGGCTGTATTTAGTTCATTCAGTTTTATGCAAAAAGAAAAATAAGGAAGTAGAAGCCTTTTGTGAAGATTCAGATACCTCCGATTTTTATGAAATTTTAACGATAGGTATTAGACATCAATTAATAAATACTCCACAAATTTCAGTTTTTTTTAGTATTTTAAAGAGGTTTTAGAGGGCATTATATGGGTACAACCTCCCATTTGAAAATCCAAGTATTTCAGATTTGCATTGAATTTGATCCATAGTCATTAGACATCAATTCAACAAAATTTCTTCTTAAGACCCCTTAAGCTTGGAACTAAACCTATATACTATTAAAATGTTATGGTGGGTTTCGAGGTGTTTTTTGTACGCAAATAGAAACATGTGATTGGTTGACAAAAAAAAGGAATAGGCAGAGTACACATTACTAAGATGCTTGATTTCAAGTTTTATAAACTTGTCATACTCAAGTTAAAATCTCACGTAAGTCTAAAATATTTTTTTAAACTGTATTCCAAAGAATGAGGAGCAACTAAATAACAGTTGAAGGTTCCTCGGCCTTTTTGGCTAGGAACAAAGTGTAGTATCTGTTCTGATGCTACACATAGCCTATTTTGTCTTCAGTCAGTGAAAGAAAATTCCTTCTAGACTGAGGCAACTTTAATTTTTGTTCCAATCCAGAGTGCCCTTTTTTAGGGAACTGGATTTTCCCCACATCAAAACCGACCGACCTTGTGTCTAATTTGCCCTTGTGGGGAGGCAAGTAAATAGGAACTAAATAACATTTGAAGGAGTTTGCTTACGCTTGGGCAGCATCTCTCCTCTATACATGTTCTGGTGCTTCTCCAGATTAAGACCTGAGCTAATGTTGACCCTGTCGTTAGGGTAAGGTTAAGCGTTAGAGTTAAGGTTTTGGTCAGGATTGGGGTCAGAGTTAGCTTGGGTCCTAATCTGAAAAACTACCCATGTTCTAATACAAGCAATTACAAATAAAACAAAGAAACAACACAAAACCATAATGTATGCAAAAACATTTATTCCTCGCAAACACGACAGGGTTTGCTTTGAGATTATGTCCATAAAAATGTGTACATAGTTTACAACGTGTAAAATATAAAGTCTGAAAAGGATGTGTACAGATGCGTGTGTGAAATGTCTTACATACGATGAAATGTGTGTACATAGTGCACGTGTGCTAGTGAGTGTGTACATAGTGCACGTGTGCTAGTGAGTGTGTTCATGAGAGTCGACACTGGAAAAAAAAAGATAGAGAATTTCCTTGTGCATACCTTTTTATATCCACAGATTGTAGCGCCCTCTACCATCGTGAAAGGGGAGATAATTCGAGTCTGCAACGCCTCCTTGTGAATGTATGTATACGTGTGAAAAGGGTAGATAATGCTACACATTTGATTTTTTGAAAATAAAATCAGTCGAAGATTGATTGGTTAAAAATGTGGAACTACTTAGCGATACAAATATCCTAAAACAGCTAAAGAATATTACGTTAACTAAATCTAATTTGTGAGTTTGACTACTAAGTACATGCCTAACATATTTTGGATTTTCCACTTTCTATAGTGTAAGAAGTTCTACCAGTGTAGCACGTTTTTTCTGCATACAAGCATCTGCTTGCCAACTAGCTATTTTTTCTTCCTACTAGCGGTAAAAGCTGAATAAAGATGGAAATTGACATACTGTTAAATAGTAAAGGGTATGTTCGCTTGTACATGATTTAAATTCGCAGAGCAACAATAACACTACACAAGAAATCGGGACCAGAGAGTTAACTTATGCACTCAGATGTCACCTCAACCTGCTGTAAGTTAGAAACGGACATGACATCACAAGGCTAAAAGAGAGAGTGAGAGAGAGAAGGGAAGTTTGTTGGGAAGCTTTGAAGTGGACAGCACGTGTAAAGAAATGGCTTAAGAATCGATTATAAACTAAAGGGCTAAGACCTCAGATGACCGTAGCCCAGGAATCTCCTCCCCCTATACCGCTAGCAGAAAAGAAGGTGAAATCAACAGTTTAATAAATGGTCCTTCTCCAAATTCAGAATATTCTTGCTTTCTCCACGTCTAAGTATTTTTTAAAGATTTTCTCTTTCATTTGTCCAGTTGTTCCTACCACAAATATGTTATGAATAAAAGAGATAAGAACATGGTAAACGAATAAAACATATTTATATATTTATAAAGTTACAGTGGAGTGAAAGATATCTTGAGTGAGTTAATGTTCTCGTGTTTGTAGAATGTTTGAAGTGTGGAAGAAGATACGAACGTTATGAGTGTGTATGTCTATATGTTTGTTATCTGTCAGTGTGAATATGCGTGCGTGAGTTCAGGAGACATTGTGCGTATGTGGCCTTGGTCAGTGTGTAAATATATGTAAAATTATGTATGCATGAGTTCACTTCTCCAGACCTCAAAGGGTCGGGGAGCTGGGCGTAATGTTGTGTTCGTTGAGTGTCGTGTTTCTTGTTCTGTTGGACTTTCCCTGTTTTTAGTTGCCGAGTTGCTTTTTTTTTTAATTGGTATCTCACATCGGCTCGCTAACTTTATCGTTTCGAACGAGCAGAAATCATTTCATTTGGTTGAAAAATGTCAAGTCAACACCTTTATGTGAAATGATATTTTTTCATTTCGAGTGAGAACGTAGCATGAAACTATTGATTTGACTGTCTCCCATTTACACTTATGGCCGGGGGTTGGTCTTGGACAAAGGGTTTAATCCAGGTGGGGTCCCCCGACCAAAGATTGTGGGAGAGATGCTTTTATAGCAGCATGTCATTCCCACTGTTCGAAGTGACCCGACCACGTGTGGCTAAAATTAACAGAATAAAATAAACAAAGGGAAGAAAGAAAACATTATTATAATATCTGAAATTATATTAGAAAGAAAACGAAGGAATAATAAAGCTAATATACAAGAATGGTATTTTGTAAAATCAATAATTAGAGTAAAACATTTATATTAAACAAAACAATTTATTTGGCTGAAACATTTCGTAAAGCTATCAGTTACAGAGTTCATTTTTAAGGAGTGAAAAGTTCCGTTTGTACGAACGTGTACGAGTGAAATGTTCGGTTTGTTTAAGTTCATGTTTGTACGAATGTGTATATGCGAGCGTGTTTGATGTATTTTTGTGGCAATTGTAATGGGCGTGTGTTTGAAAGAATAGTTCGTTATTCGTGGTAGGAATTAAAAGAGATTACCTACTTTTTGACTTTTGCCTCTCCCACCTCCTCGGTCGAGCGGGGGGGGGGGGAGAGGGGTCGATGATCTCCTCTGTGTGCGTTCAGTTGGAAAGCGGAAGAAAAAGAGGAAGAAAAGAGAATACGTGACTTGTTTTATAGGGAGTCAAATCACGCGTGGTCAAGCTAACCTGTTGGTCCCTGATTGGCCGGAATCTTCAGCCAACGTGCTTTCACAAGATAACCTCTTCTTCTCTATCTCAGAGACGAAGAAGGGTTGAGCAAACAAAAAAAGGAAAGAAGTCGCAACAAATATCTCTTGGTCGGTAGTAGCGTCTGCTACACACTCAATAATGAAGAACTGAAAAAGAAATAGTAAACTAAACGAACAGAGAAAGAAAGGGAGTAGCTTATACAAGCTAAAAACTTTTTACATTGCTGGGGTTATTCACTAATACTCTTGGGAAAGGTATGAATCCATCTCTTTTTCTTCCTATGGGTGAAATAATAAGGTAGACTAGACTCTCAAGCTTCAGTAAGACTGTAGCAGTCATAAACATTGAGATTTCTTTCCTCTTATGGAGAGCCAGCCCTAGTGAGGTTGTTTGGTCACATAACCAATCAGAATCCTGGGCGTATTAATTACGACCGGACCTTTGAAGGACTACATACAGACCCTCAGAGTATTGCAGGGCAGGCAAAGAGCTTCCAGGTACCCACGAAGAAAGACGTCCTCTCTCCTGTCTCTGCCAACTTGACACAAAGTAAGGCTATCTTCACTTGAAGATATATTGCTCTGAGAAAAAACTTTCGGCAGGCGACTTGTGTATTATTACTATTCCTTTCTTCACTGTTTTAACTTTTGACAACCTACACCCAACTGTGTAGGTCACTTAAATATATATATAATTTGCTGTTCATAGAAGGGGCCTTGTTTTTTCTTTGGCGACCTTTTTGTTAGAGATTATTATAGTAGGGGTGGGACGTAATGGGTGAACATTTCAGATTCATGCGAGTAGTATTTTTTTGTGTTTATTTATACATAAATAACACTAAACAATCAAACATTTTGAAAATTTTGCAAAATTCAGAAGGTTCAGGCCACTAGTTTTTGGCTATTTTACATTCATGAAAACCGTTTCACAGCCTGAAAATGGTCCTAAATTAAAGTACTATATCAGATTTAACCATCTATATCCATTCATAGCTTTTGAGGATGTTTTAGGACCTGCAATGTCGCATGAAACCACTTTTTCTCCGAAAAATGATAGATTTTGAGTCCCGTGGAGCCCTAACGGCTATTTTTGGCTGCACCTTCTGAATTTTGCAAAATTTTCAAAATGTTTGATTATTTAGTGTTATTTATGTATAAATGAACACAAAAAAATACTACTCGCATGAATCTGAAATTTTCACCCATTACGTCCCACTCCTAATTACAGTTTATGTTAAGATTAGCTCTGTATAAGGCAACTAGTATGAGAGAAGTAAACTTATGAGATAGTAATACAATTGTGGTAGTTCTTGACCGGCCACTCCTATCACTTCTATCAGCTGCCTTGAAAAAAAAAAAACATGCCATTAAAAACAAAAGAATTGCTTGAAAAGAGACACGGTTGTTAACCTTCAATTAAAAAGAATGTGTTTATCATGATAGCGAATAACTGTGTCCCTTATCAGCAGCAATAAAAGAAAGTCAAAATACCACTTGACCTATATACTTATATACTGATGATTAAAGAGAAAAGTACTTCATGCCAAAGGCTTGAGGGAAGTACGAAATACTATGTAATGTTATTGTGATAAAGCTTAAGTTTAAGTCATAGCTTCATATTAGCAAATTGTAGTTGTACTGATTATTACAGGTGCATAATTACACATTTGAAAACCTATATGAAATTCCATGAAAAATGCCAGTAAACTGAACTCATATGCCCTTAATAGGGTTAAGATGAAAATTTATATACACTAAATGTACAAAAGCAAGGAAATTCCCAAATTTTTACACTTTTATTGTCATTAAGGGTATGACTACATATAAACCAAACCATTTTATTATCACATCACTACAGTATAAATCTCTATGCATGAGTGGATGAAGTGTGTGAGGTGCGCTGAAGAAAAATTCCTATCAGTAAAATACATAGCCCTGTTGTGCTTGCATACCCTTAATGACAATAAAAGTGTAAAAATTTGGGAATTTCCTTGCTTTTGTACATTTAGTGTATATGAATTTTCATCTTAACCCTATTAAGGCCATATGATTTCAGTATACTGGCATTTTTCATGGAATGTCACTACTTTTGTAAAAGCTATGCCTTAATACAATGGTCATTTTTAAGGTTTTTTGGAATTTTCTGGAGAACTAAGGTATATGGTAAACTGAAATTAAAATCCCATCAACTAGACCCTAGAACCTCTATCTCTGCCAAAAATCAGCTGAATCCATCAAATAGTTCTACACACTTATAGAACCTATCAAAAAAAAAATTTGTACAAAGTTTTAACTAATTTGGTTTATTGGTTTTTGAGTTATGATTGATCAAAGAAATGAGATTTCCCGCATAGGCCATTCGTGGAGTCTATTACGGGATAGAGCACTATCGCGCCTCCCTTGATTAAATCATCATCATCATCATCATCATCATCATCATCATCATCATCATCATCATCATCGGTTTAACGTCCGTTTTACATGGTGGCATGTGTTGGACGGCTGAAGTGATTTGGCAAGAGAGCGGTTAAATTGTCGCTTGCCAAAGTTAATAAGATGCTGAAACAAAGAACATAGAAGAAAGCACACAAGACTGAGATAAAATAATAAAAATATATGTATTAAACAAATACAGGAAATGTCTTGCAAAACTAATCGTACTTTGCTGTTTGAAAAAGTTCATCTATGAAAATATAAGAGTTCTATGGCCGAGGTGGAAGTGTGTTTATGGCGGGAGATTCAAAAGAGAACAATGGATTTTGGATTTTAACCACAGTCGCGAAGGATGCCGTACAAATGGTTTTGCGATAATGAATCCCCCAACCATAGGTAGTGTGATAGATGCCTTTATAACGGCACGTTATCTCACTGTTAGATTCCACCATCGGACCACGTGGAGATTAAATAAAACAGTTTAAGACAACAAAGAGAAAAGAAGAAAATATTATTTAAACTTACCTTAAAGAAAACGAAGGAATGAGGAAGCTATACACATATACTAATAATGGTTAATAAAAAAGGAAAGGAATAGCATTTATATTAACAAAACAATTTATTTAATATCTAAAAGAGAGTGTAATTGGGGCGTATAATGCGATGCGTGTTGAAATGTCTTTTTGTGTGTAGAATGCAATGTGTTGAAGAAATAAGAGTTCGTTGGGATTGAAAGATTACCAGATTGTAGAATGTTCATCAAATTGAAAGATACATATAGTTTTCTTGAATCAAAAGGGTTACCTTTCTCTTCCTCCCTCCTCCACACAGCTCGTTCGAGCTGGTGGGGGGGGGGGGAATCACCGAGAGTTCTTCGTGTGCGTTCGTGGTCTCAGAACGCTGAGGAAAAAAAGAGGATGAGGAAGGGAACACATGTTGTTTTATCGACTTCAAATCTCGCGTGGTCAAGCTGGCCGAAATCCTTCGGCCAACGTGATTCTGCGAGATTTCACGAGTTTCTCCACTTCAGAGGCGAAGAAGGGTTAAACAAAGAAAGAAAGAAAGAAAGAGAGAAAGAGAGAGTACCTCATTGTGGTGTTCACCACAGTTCTTTTTAACATCCGTTTATAGACGGCCCACTGAATTGTTCGTATTCAATTAAGGAGAAAATCCCTTATGTGTTGACTAGACTGCGATCAGATTAAAAAGAGCACGAACAAAGGAGTTTTACATCCAGCCTGCCTAAATTAGGTGTTTGTTAATTGGTCAAGGAGAATTGACTTGGTCAATCAAATTGGAATATTTGAGAAAGCAAGGGAGCTAATTCATCGTCATGATGAACAAATGGAGATAACTGTTTAGTAGAAAAGGGAAGATAACTCTTTTTTTATACGGCTTTTAGAAATTGACTTCCGAACTAACCTAACTGTGCCAGGTCTTTATTTATCCCTCTTTCTTGCAAGTCCATCCTTATCACTTGCTCCTATGTTTTCCTTGAATTTCTCCAACCAACTGTCAAAATAAAGACATACTCTTCATTAACCCCGACACTAACCCTAAGTCCGGGGTGACAGACGAGATAAAAAAAAAACATGTCCTTCATTAAACCCAACACTAACCCTAAGTCTAGTGTGAGAGTTGAGATAAAAAAAAACATGTCCTTTATTAAACCAAACATTACGGCAGTACGAAAAGAAAGTACACCTTTATTGTTATATTTAATTATGTTTCGTTAAAGTTGAATTAAATCTTTTAATAATTTGCCCTGTGGGCGGTTCACAAATTGGCTGACTGCAACCCCAATGGGTCCACCTGTAGGTCGTGGGTGGCAACCTGTGATGCCTTACGACAGGATCCTGGTGGCTGAGCCATCCTTTCACTTTGGCCCTTACTTCGGCTAGAGGGGAAGTCGGAGAGGCCCAATCCGATCAATCGGCTTGGTCATATCATACCCTTGTATCTATAAGTTCATCGCCAACCGTATTATTCAATCTGATTCTTCTAAAAATAAAAACCTTATTTCTTCTTTTTATTTTTCCTCGCAAATAGATATCAGAAAGTGGTGGCTGAGAATCAATGTGTTGAGAACAAAGATTACCACTGCCAAAGAGTAATTTTCCCACTTTCACTGTAGAATTTTCTTCTCAGAGTAATGTTTTCTGAGAATAATGTTTTCTAAAAGTAAGAGTAATGTTTTCTAAGAGTAATGTTTTGCTGGGAGAAATGTTTTCTGACAGTAATGTTTTCTAGGAGTAGTGTTTTCTGATAGTAATGTCCCTACCCTCTCTGTAAAATTTCCTTCTAAGTGTAATGTTTTCTAGGAGTAATGTTTTCTAAGAGTAATGTTCCCACTCTCACTGTAAAATTTCCTTTTAAAAGTAATGTTTTCTAAGAGTAATGTTTTCTAAGAGTAATAATCTCACTCTCACTGTAAAATTTCCTTTTAAAAGTAATGTTTTCTAAGTGTAATGTTCTCTAAGAGTAATAATTTCACTCTCACTGTAAAATTTCCTTCTAAGAGTAATGTTTTCTAAGAGTAATAATCTCACTCTCACTGTAAAATTTCCTTCTAAGAGTAATGTTTTCTAAGAGTAATAATCTCACTCTCACTGTAAAATTTCCTTTTAAAAGTAATGTTTTCTAAGTGTAATGTTCTCTAAAAGTAATAATTTCACTCTCACTGTAAAATTTCCTTCTAAGAGTAATGTTTTCTAAGAGTAATAATCTCACTCTCACTGTAAAATTTCCTTTTAAGAGTAATGTATTCTAGGAGAAATGTTTTCTAAGAATAATTTTTTCGAAGAGTAATGTTTTCTAAGAATATAAAATAATTATCCTACCTATAGGATTCTATTTGACAATGTTATTTGGCATTGAATAACCCATAGATGGTTGATATGCCGTAAAATAAATCAAACCAAACCAAACCAAACCATTAAAAGATATTTTCTTTTTTAACGTGATATTTTGTTTTGCGGCAATGTTGAAATTGGGACCCTTAAATGGAATTGTTCTCGTTTGAGTTTCGATAAAAAAAATAACTTGAATAAAAAAATTAAAAAAATAACCGAAAAAATCAGTGTCCCCATAAGTAATCAAATTTTATTCATCATTTTAATCCTCTCATAATATTGTTCATCATTTAACTGATAATCCACCTGTCTCATTAACCTTTATCCTCGAGTAGCTTTCGGCGTTGATAAGTAGTGACCTATTGGTAAAAAAATAAAAGGTACTTAGGAGAGGACCCAACTCGACACTTCATACCAAAATCAGACAGACAGAGTCTAGCCCAAGGGTGGGCAAACTACGGCCCGCGGGCCGCATGCGGCCCGCCCTAGGGAGTTTGTGTGGCCCTCAAAAGTATTGAATATTGCATCATTCTCACTGAATCATTTTGATCCTTCTGTTGTTCAGTTGCTGAGCTACTTTGTTTTTCTAATAAATATTTAGTTAATGTGAAGTTACTGCTTTAAAATATCAATAAAAATATTTCTTCTTCTTTAAATTGAATTACTTTGTTTTCATGTGAAGTTTCTCCTTTAAATTGTAAAATTTTTTTTTTAGTTAATTTATATGTGTACCTTGAAATTCTACTCAAAATTATTGATTAATAAAAAAAATAATTTTTTTTTCTATTTCTTAAACAGAGTTACTTTTCTCTTTTTTCAAATAAATGTTGTTTTTTTTCAAATGTGTTTCATGTGAATCCTCTACAGTACTTTAAAATACTAATGAAAAATGATTGCATGTTCGCTTTGAAATCCATATATTTTGGCTATTTCAGATATCAATTATATTGGAAAATATACTATGCGGCCCAGTAAAATTTGATTTTTTTTAATGTGGCCCTTGCTCTGAAAAGTTTGCCCACCCCTGGTCTAGCCCATTGTTGAGGTGGCTTATTTTCTGTCAGATGAGGAATGGTCCTGTGCAGTTGTAGGAGGTCCACCGTCCTAGGCTTTACCTTCCCACCCTTTGAGAAGGGGTTAGTTTATCGCAAATCGCATGAGAATGCCGATAGGGGATGCTCAGGCATTTTTTTAGTCGGCCAGAGTGCTCTCCCTCTAGGGCGCTGGCTTTTCAAATCCCACTTTCCCAACCTTGTGTCACATCTTCCTGCGTTGGAGGGAGTTAAATAATAACTCGACCCGAATATTTCCGATTGCGATTTGCAGAACAAACCGTAAATGGCTGAGCCGTCGCCGAACAGTCAATTTTTCCCTGACTTAAGGTTAGGATCAATTATACCCCCGCCCTCTGCGTGTTAAGAATGGGTTTAATATTTTGTTTAGATAACTAAGTGAATCACCTTTTTTAAAAAAAATTATTTTCTTTCTTTCTTTTTTTTTTTTGATAAAGTCTTTTCAACTTTATTTTGTTTTTAAAGGGGGATGGGGGCTAAAAAAATATTTTCTAATCCGAACCTGGTTTTGCATTCGTATTGCTTTAGCGTCGTCTGCCGTTTTACATTTTTCTCGTGGCTTTCAAACCATAAACTTCTTCGGTCATTTCCGGTTTGTTCCGTAAATTCCAATCGGAAACATTCGACGTTGGGTTCTCTCTTATAGAAGCACGACAAACAACAACAAAAACTCAATTGTCTAAAATAAGAAAAGTTTCAGAAAAAAAATTGTTAGATATTTCTAAATTTTTTATTAGAGTTATCTGCTCTTAGACATCTCTTCGCCTGAGGAAACTTTGTGGAGTTTATGTTTTGTCTTCTGTTTTTTCGTCATTCATTCATTTAGCTTTGTGATTGTTTTTCTGAAAACAAAACAAACGAATGAGGCATTATTTGCCCATCATGTTTCAAACAGTTTCCATTCGTAACGCCAACGTTTGTTTCAAACTAAAGAGACTCGATTTTTCGCCATGTCGTTTATTTCGAGTTACTTTACGACAGCAACAAAGTGTCATTCTCACTGTCGGAGGAATGTATAAGATAAGTGATTTCAAATTTCCCCACCATCTCCGACAACAAGTATCCGGCAGGAATGCCGGAACTTTCACCCAGGAAGAACCTCGGTTGACTAATATTTATCTTGAGGATGTCTTGTTACAGTCATATTTGAAAAAACATATCCCAACTTCGGTGAGATTAATTTCTTTATTTAAATGTTGTTTGTTTTTTAAAAAATGTATTATAGCTTTTTTTTTATTCCATAAAAAAAAATGGGCTAATCCAAAATAGCCATCCAAAGAATTACAGTACTTTACGAAGATTCCCGAGTTTTGATGTACGTAGCTACCCGAAACCTCGGCGAGCAGAACAAACTTCTTTTTTTTTTTCAAACAATTTATTGTGTATATTTTCCTGATTGCATAGAAGAGGTCAATGTTTTCAATTGTTTATTTTTGGGGAGGGGGGGACTGCAAATGGAGGACGGAGGGGAATAAATGTTTTGTTTTTTGGGGGAGGTGGTTGTTGCCATCTGGACTTATGGTTAGTGGTAGGGTTCCAGTGCTTTTTTTGTGTGTAGAAGGAAGAAGACTGTAAATAGAGGACGGAGGCAGATAAATTGGATTTTTTTTAATGGAAATCGCCCCAGACAAGGCATGAAGCCACTTGATGTAAAGAGCTAACAAGAAGGAAATATGATTATCGGCAAAAGACAGGAGATGCCTATTGGCCTTAGTCTTGAAAAGGTAGGAGGAAAACAGTCAGCAGGAAGAGAAACCCACGAACCTGTAGTTCTTTGAAAGAAGCTACTGGATTAAGTGTAGGGACCATTTAGATGTTAAAGTTTTGTTTAACCCAGAGAAAACGATAACGCATATATGAAAGCTGAATGAAAGATAAGGCATGCATAAGTTGAAGGAATGATAAAACGTAATTTAAAGGTAGCACAACATATTTATATATTTACAAATTACAGAGCATTAAGTGTTCATTTTAAGTGTCCAGTTAGAGAAACGATAAATGTTCATGCCTGTGATTTATGAATGTGTATGTGCGTAGTGTACTGTAGCCATGTGTCGAAGTGTGTGAATGTGCGTGTCGCCTTTTGTTTGTGGTTGTACGAATGTGTATGCGTGAGAGTTAATTCGTTTAGGCATTTGTATGTGCGCGTGTCTTTGTCAGCAGTGTGTGGTTGTATTCATTGAAGAATGATAGGAGTGTAAGCCTTTGTGTATGTGTGTGTTTAATAGTCAGTCGACGCGTTGGCACCCCTCGCTCAAAGACGAGGGTCGCCAAATTTGTATCCGCTGAAAAAGAGGAAATAGAGAAGAGGAAAAGAGGCAGATTTTGTTGCGCAGTCTGCTTTTATATTGTTTCACGGTAGTTTGGCAGACGTAGTTCAGAGCACAACACGTGATCAACATTTTTGGCTTTTTTGCGCCTTTTTGTTAGACTGTCTCTGGGAGCTGATTTTTATGGCCTCAGTTTGTGAGCTTTTATTGTTGAAGTGAATTTGGTATTGCATTCTGTTTTTGTGTTTACGCCGTTTGTTGATAAAATAGAGGATGTCAATCCGATATAAGCATATTTACGAAATATTAGAAGAAGAAGACAAAGAAGTAGTAGGAAGCGATTTTGCTTAAATGGGTTAGGGTTTCAATTTATCGTCTGCATATCTCGGCCAAAACTGGAATTTGGCTACTTCTTGCAGTTTACGGCCCGTGCTGAAATCGATGTTTCGTCTGCATCTTTTGGCACGTTACATAAACAGCCGGAAGATACTGAAATTCTTAGCCAATCAGATTGCAGCAGATGACAACTAGCAATCGCAAATTAAATATTGCGTAAGATTCAACAAGTTAAGAAAATTGGTTAAAACGATCATGAATTTCATCGAGTTAGGACAGACGCTTCATTCCCCTGAAGGAATTATTGACTTTTCTCAGTAAAAAAGACTTATAGACCAAAAAAGAAAGTTGCTGAACGCGCACACATATATGCAAGTTAAAAAGAAAGAATTTCGCTAAAGGACAAGTATGCTTGGCGGTGCACAAATGCCAAATGCAGGGATTGGACATCGATATCCTTGCAAAAACTTATGCAAACTTCTTCAGAAGGCAAAATAGTTGCGTGTAAAAACGCTACGTTCATCTTTAAATAGTAATGAATAAGTAAAGTTTGTCTTCTGCCAAAATGTAACCGTTCCTTCTTATTTGTATCAGTTGTCTTTAGCCTCTGTAAAAGTCGAACTGCTTCGGCTTTCACCGTTCATAGTTGGAACTGCTTACGTCATGACTACCAATCTATGGATACCTATTTGAAATTAGCACCAGAATTAAATGTTGTTTCCATACTTTATTTTATAGTTGAAAAAAAAAATGGGCCAAAAAAGAGACCCCCCCACCTATCACATTTTTCTTTGGGCCAGAAAAAAAGCTTACTTTACTACCTTCCTCTATCTCGCACAAAATCTTTTTCTCTACAAAAAATTGGTTACCTGTCACTTTTTAACGCTAACTGGTCTGGAAGTAGGTGCTCATTTTATGTTAAATTTATATAGGAAAATGATCCCCCACTCTAAAGTTTAAAATATTTTCTTTTTTCACAATTCCTTTTTTACAGATTTTTTTCAGGTTGTTTACATGTAATCGCCTAAAAAAATAGAATTCATTTTTATTTTTTGCTAAAATACAACTAAATAAATAACAAAACGTTTTACAATTTTCTTGGTTGAAAAATTTTCAACAAAAAATGGTCAAATATCTTCTTTATTTCTGTATTTACCCTCTTTAAAACAAAAAAAATGGTTCCCTGTCCTTAACACGAAAGTTATTAACTTGAATTATTACCATTATGCCTCGTTTTTCGACTAGTTTATGGGAACGGTATTATTTTTCTGGTTAAGTTTTCATTTCAGCATTTTCACGTATACAATGAAACTTGCTATAGCTTAGTGGGTTTTTTAGTTTTTTTTTAGTAAAACATAGTTTAAGTAAAACTAAGTGTCAGGGGAGTAATGCTGAAACCCATTTCACTTTAAATAATATACGTGATTGAAATGGGAATTAACCTTTGTTTTGTTTAGAAATCTATGTCGGATCCATTATAATTAACTGACACCAACACATTCGAACGACCTTTGTCACAAACGCTGTTAATTTATTTATGTTTGCTGACATTACAATCATTGCTAAAATATGTAAATAAGTTCATGTTGTGAAGATTTGTTGTTGTGTTGATAATTTTTATTCCAAGTTTTAGTGACAACAAACAAGTTTGTTTTTTATTTTCACATTGTAACAATGTGAAAGTTTAAACATTTTGTTTAAACTTTCGGAGATGAGTTTCTTAGAAGCAGCAGCAACAGTGAATGTTGTTTTTACGTATTGACTCTCGATTGGACAAAAACTCAAATCAACAGTTTCTTCCAACCAATAATCACAGCACAAGAAATATTCAGTCCTGAAATCTTGCGTTTTTCTCTCTCTTTACTGTTTTTTCTTTCACAGACAACACACGTGCGTACGACACATTTCACCTAGATCACTTGCGGCTAAAAAGTCATTGGCAAGTAGCACACATAACAAGAGACGCACATGAACTACTAAACACAGTGACCAAACTCTCTCATACTCAAGTTCATACATATAGTCTTTCGCTGGCAAAACAAGCATGCTAATATACACACATACATCTACATTCCTATTCAATTTACACACACTCTAACATGTAAACGCACATGGCACCAGCTTACATGAACACGTCTACTCAGTTTCTCGTTACAAACAAAAGATTTTTTTTCACCTAGAAGTTTCTTGGACTCTTTAAACTCTCATTCTTTATCTAACTTTATTTTTGGTTGTCACAAAAGATGTCTATACTAAATTAATATATGTTCGTCTATTTCAAATCCAATATACAACATACCGAATAGATAATTTAAGACGTTAATATATGCCACCAAAACAAAGCAAAATAAACGCTTCTCTTCAACAAGTTTGTAAGGCAGTTATTGAAGTACTGATAATGTTCCTTGTATGAATGTGGTCTGTGTGCGTTCACTGTACAGGCTGTGAACGTCAAGTTATTGTTCGATTCCGACACCGATTGCAGTGTAAATTGGTTGATCTCAGTCAATGCTGCAACAGAAGAATTCTCCCTCCAAATAAAATCGCAACATGTCAAAAAGAAAGAGTTATGAACAAGTGTATACGTCCTCGAAACAATTGTCTCCCTTGAATGTTTAGCTCAGCGGAAAAATAAATAAACCAATACATGAAAAAGATTTTTAAATATATGAGAAATCGTCGATTCAGTTGGATTATACATACAGTGGGGATAAAAGATTTTGGTGCTCGTACATAAAAATGTACAGGTGAAATATAGCAATTTATTGTAGTTTATTCCTATTCGCCATTTATTATGATTTGGCGAAGTGACAGACTGACTTATCTCCCTTATGTTTTACATATTTTTGTGCTCTTATCAATAGAGCAATACGATAAAACTGATTTTTATTTTTAATTAAAATTCTACTCGATAATTTTCCTTAATTTTCGGTGTAGCTCTCTACTTTTGCCTGATATGTAAGTATATTAAAAAGTTTTCCTGTTAATTTATTTTGAATTGCCATATTTACCACTGTGCATTTTTATATAATAGCACCAAGATTTTTTTAATTTTCAACTTATAAAGCTAAGTATCAAGGGTTTTTGAGAAATAAAATGTTAAGACCAAAGGTCAAACAGGAGTAGGAGTTAAAAACAGGGTTGCAAAGTTGGAGATTTTAGAAAGAGTCTAGGAATGCAAGGAGTCAGATTTTTTCATGTGACTCTGAGTGTTACTGAATATTGGAAGACTTTAAAATAAGGAGTTTTTTGGTTTTTAAAAAATTTTTTTTATTCGTATGGATTTTTATTACGTAATAAAGGATGAATTGTAGTCAACAGCTGTATTGACAGATACAGACATAGGTAGATAGAGAGGGGGAGAGAAAGAAAGAGAGAGTCAACAGATGACGATTAGAACGGAAGTGACGCCACCGTTACTGACATAGTGTTGCCACGAACGATAGCCAGGGAGATGCGTTGGAACAACCAGGCTAGCTCATGGGGTTCGTGAAATAAGGAGTTGAAGTCAGAATTTTTTGAATCCAAAGAGTCAGATTCAGATCTTATACCTGTAGCGGTCATAAACATAGACCTATTTTCTCCCTTCGAAAAATGTTCTCATTGAGTGAGCTGGTCACACACTGACAAATCAGCCTGCAGGGCGAATGAATTCTTTCTGTCGGCTGAAGAACTACTTCAGCTCCCTTTGGGAATCAGGAATGATCAGCAGAGAGACCCGGCAAGCAACGAGGAAACACTTTTTTCTCTCTCTCTCTCTCCCCCTCTCTCTCTCTCCCCCCCCTCTCTCTCTCTCTCTCTCTCTCTCCTGCCCCTGTCCACTGGACATGCCAGCAACTACTATCTTCGCCTGAAGATAATTGCTGACAGACCTCCGGCAGATCTAAGAACTTCCTACTTTCCTCTTCCTCTCTCGGACACTACTTTCTTTCTACCTATACCAAACGGTATAGGTAACCTTAAAGAATAAACCCTTTTCGTTGTTGTTATAAAAAGGTTTTGTTATTTCATTTCGTGTCTTAAACATAAGATAGGGACAACGTGCCATTCTTTACATACATTCCGACTCTGCAACTCGTCTATTAAATTCTGGTCATGTTATGCCCTCTTCTTGAGAATATATTTTCTTAAATTGGTAATCATTTTCGCTTTTAACATGTATGCATCTGTGTAGCCGAATGTTGGGTGGTCTATTAAATTATGGTCATGTTATGCCCTCTTCTTGAGAATATATTTTCTTCAATTGATAATCATTTTCGCTTTAATGCTCAGCCTGACGGAACTTAGCCATTCTGTCTTTAGCTGAAACATGTATGCATCTGTGTAGCCAGACATGTTTGTATGAATAAAAATGTATACTAAATAAATGCATATATATAAATATATATTTTCAATTAATAGTTATTATTGTTAACGATATTTGCTGTGTTAAAGCTAATGGTAATCGCACTTTCCTGAGAGAGAGTTAACTTCCTTACATACATTATATCACCCTCTATTTTAGGGGCGTGTATATATATATATATATATATATATATATATATATATATATATATATATATATATACATATATATATATATATATATATATAGCATAAGATAAAGTGAAAGAATAAAATAAGGTGCGAATCAAATTTTATTACAATTCAAAGTTTCAGCAAAGAAAATAAAAGTCCTTAGCTCATGAGTTTTCAAAGAAAATTTTCTCCTCAGAGGACCATTATTGCGGTAATGGTCCTCGTAGGAGAAGATTTTCTCTGAAAACTCATGAGTTAAGGACTTTTATTTTCTTTACTGAAACTGAATTGTAATAAAATTTGATTCACACCTTATTTTATTCTTTCACTTTATCTTATGCTATTAATGCTCTATCCAGTATATTGAGCTTTATTTCTATCCGGATGTTCACAACTTAAAGATATTAGTTACCTCTTATATCTTTTGTTGTATTAACCTTATATATAGTGTGTGTGTGCAGAGTTGAATGGTTTCAATGGGAATCTGAGTAAGAGAGCTCAATGTACTTATTAACAGAGCAGGAATAAATTTAAAGGAAATAAAGTAAACACATTTTGACCTAGATGGGTCTCCTCAGATGCGTCCACAACCACATTTCAGAACTGAATGAATATATATATATATATATATATATATATATATATATATATATATATATATATATATATATATGCTAATTTATAGATAAAATAGTTATCCACGAATAATAGGGGTGACATATGTTAATGTTGATCTCTTTCATAGTAGTTGTCCTATTTATTGTATTACATAAATTCACTGTTCTTTTGTCCAAATTCATATCAGTTTATGAGGATATCTAAGCCCTTCATTTGCGATAAGCTCCAATTTTACTTCTTTGTCAAATGACACTTCTAAGCGGTTCAGACTGGAAAACCAAAACGAAAAGGATTTTTTTATAAACTAGATTTTTAGATGCATTCTCACATCTTGATAAGAGGCTCCGTTAGTCACACTTTTGTTTGAAATTTTCATCGCTAAACGTGCAAATCAGATGAACGTATCTTATCTCTATACGACACTCGGTTGCTCTGTCACTCATAAGTTTGAAAGAATTTAGCAAAATTCGGTAATTTTGGCAAAGTAGGAAAATTCGATAACTATGAAAAAAATATTGATTAAAGATAGATTTTTAGACTGTTGTGGCGATGGGATGTTCCCTCCTCTATAGTTTTAAATAGGGGCTATCCACAAAAATAAATTTGAAATCATCGAAAATATCGTTTTCTTTGGTCTGTAACTGAAAAGTTTGAAAGAATTTAGGAAAATTCGGTAACAGAAAATTCGGTAATTTTGGCAAAGTAGGAAAATTCGATAACTATGAAATAAATATTGATTGAAAATAGATTTTTAGACTGTTCTAGGAGTGGGGGTGGGGGTTCCCTCCTCTATAGTTTTAAATAGGGGCTATCCACAAAAAATAAATTTGAAAATATCGTTTTCTTTTGTCTGTAAAGTTTTAAAGGATTTAGGAAAATTCGGTAACAGAAAATCTGGTAATTTTGGTAAAGTAGGAAAATTCGATAACTATGAAAAAAATATTGATTGAAAATAGATTTTTAGACTGTTGTGGGGGGGGGGGGTCTCTCCTCTATAGTTTTAAATAGGGGATATTCACAAAAATAAATGTGAAAATATCGTTTTCTTTAGTCTGTAACTCAAAAGTTTTAAAGGATTTAGGAAAATTCGGTAACAGAAAATTTGGTAACAGAAAATTCAGTAATCTTGATATAAATATAGATTGAAAATTTTTGCTAAGCTCAAAAGAATGATAATAACTTTGATATATAAAAATATGATATATCTTTATTGTTGGTGGCGATGAACGAGTGCAGGTTAGTGAGGAAGAACACACACACAGGAATTTTGATGGAGTGGTTTTTCCAAATGGAGAGTCAACTCACGATATTAATTTCTGGTTGATTATATAAGAATTTGTGACCCCCCCCCCCTCAATGTAGCCACACCCCACCTGGCGTTTATTCAGCAATGGGGTATTTCCTACTGCTGCTTACCTTTGCAACAATTATTTTATTTCTGACAATCCCTCATGTTTGTTTTTCCCTACCAGGTGGTTTACTTCAACCAACGATTATTTTATTTTCGACAATCAATCATGTTATGTTGTTTTTCTCCGACCAGGTCCGTGTCAAGTGCATCTGGCAAATAATCTTTTCAGTACACCTGGCCTGGATATTTAACAGAAAGAATGTTTGTGTTCAGTTGGAGATGAGTTGTTTCAGTGGGTACAGTCAGTAATTTAAGCGAACTGGTTTGTTGTTTTGTGTTCGATTGGAAGTGACAATCATTCATACTGCAAGTCTGTCATTCGGTAGAGAAACTAAGTATCATTATAACTTCACAAAATAAAATATTTTTTACTTTTTTAAAACTCAGTGGTAATTTTATTTGGAAGAGAAAATCCTTTGTTACCGAGACCACATGATTGACACTATGGCCAGTATCGAAATCAAGCACCGAATTCAGCCTGTGCAGTAAACGCACACAAACGCAAGTTCAAAAACGACCGCATCTTTCTTTAATCCTTAACATCATCACAATTTTTTTTTTTTTTTCTCCTTGATTGTCGTATTGGATATTTCTTTTATAGATTACTTAGAGTAATTTGCTTTTGGTATTCGAAAGGGAGAATGCTCTGAACTGGTCAGACCGGAGGAAGGCATGTATACTTGTACCACACAAGGAGGTGTAAAAAGAAGCACTTGGGTTCTGCATGAGTTAAGATGAAGCAGTAGCAGCGATAAAGGAAGGGTCAGGAGGCACTAGAACTCTAACATCCTCCTCTTTTCCATCGAACGAGCAGCAGTGAAGCAACATAGGATATGCGGCAAAAAAGCACACACGCATGCAGAAATTCGCAAGCCTCAATTTCAGTATTAAATATTTCTAGGTATCTCAAATAGTAAATGTTTGCAGAGAGATTCATCATGTAAAGAGAATGCGAGGGTCAGAAGTGTTCAGGCGGTTAACCTTATGGGGGTAATTGCCAGCATGGGAACGACAGCTAATACACTTGCACCCCTTTAACATAAATATCCCCGACCAACCCAACTAACAGCAAAATCCCACCCCTTCACTGTAGAGGTCCTCAGATACTGAAAAACTTTCTACTCTAATAGCTTCTTTCTTCGGACTGCTTGCTTTTAGAATTCCCTCCCTGCTCTCTGTTTCCATGACTACCAACATGCAGAAATTTAAATGTAATGTGAACAAACATCTTGCTGCAAAACTCCCCACTTAGGATGCCCCATATAAATCTGGCCCCTAATCACAGTAGTCCTTGCATCTCAGTGGTGAATAAAAGTTAAGGGAAAAAAGCTTAGCGGAAGTGACGTGGCGCAGACAGATGAGAGAGTGCGAAAAGCGTCAGTCTGCATGAGAGAACGGCTGCAAGCGGACATAGGAGCGAGAGTCTTAAAATTAGTTAGAATGAAGCTCTGCACTTCTAGCAAGGGCCTCAATCTGCACCATCCTCTCCTACGCAAAACTCAGCTGAAAAAAAAACAAAAAACTATCTTCTTCCATTAAGAATGTGTTATTGATTAACTTTATTTTTTGTTGCTGTGCCAGACTTTGATTTCAGAAAGAGATTGTTCCCTGTCAGGAAGATCACTGCAGGTGCGGGACCATTGAGTCACCTGAAAGAAAACAGGTATGATTTTAAATTACAATGATTTAATTGTCGGTTGTCTGGTCAATGTTGAAAAACAGTCTCCTGAAATATCCTACGGGGCGGAGATCAACCAGTGAGGGTACAGGAGGAAAATAAAACTTTTTTCACCGACTATAACAGATTGATCTAGGGAGTGTAAAAATAAGGTTAAAAATGGAAAATTCCACGTAAGGTTAATAAGTAAGAAAATGACATTTTCCATTAGAAATCAAGTTAGAGGTTAGGAATACATGTTGGGACAGGAAGTCCGAAATGAGGTGTGGCAAAGAAGAGAGAAAAGTCTTTATCTTTGGCCAGTGAACTGAGGGGATTCGGTCACCTTTTTCTGAGCTCTATCTTCATTTGCTCCTCCGGGGAGCGAGTGATGGGAATATGTAATTTTACAGTACTGTAAAAATATGTAATTTTATAGTACTGTAAAAATATGTAATTTTACAGTACTGTAAAAATATGTAATTTTACAGTACTGTTAAAAAAACAAAAACATCAAAGAGCATGTTACCATTGAGCAAGAATATGTTGCCGTTTTTTTTTTCTTTCTAATTGTTACCCACTATTACAGCTACCAGGGAAGAGAGGAAGATGCTGCTATAATCACAACCAGAAAAAAAGAAGGTGAACTGCTGAGAGATCTCCCCTTCCACTGTGCAACCACTTACATAACAAAGAAAGAACAGCTATTTCTGTTAATGAACAAGACGACGGGTAATCTGTAGGGGTCGAAGAATTCCCCATGCAATGTTACACAGTTCTCGTTAATGTTTTTTTTTCCTTGATCAACTTTTACTACATGATATAACATTTTTCTAGTTAAGTATAGATAAGGTTTTCCAAATGCAAAATGACATTAGGTATGATTGACAGGGTTTGTTTATAGATTCACCTGTAATCTCATAAGAGTGTGGTTAGTTTAGTTATCTCACTTAGAATAGGTATCACACACCAACCAGTTTCTGTAATTCCAATTTTCATACTTCAATTTTCTTTTGGTAGGATGCCTGTTCATTTTGCTGATGCCTGAAAATCTGCAGGATTGCGTTTTTGAAATCCTCCATTTTTATTCCGTCACTTGAAATAACTGACTTTTCCGTGTGTATATATATATATATATATATATATATATATATATATATATATATGTGTGTATTTATAATTCACACAGTTCGTAGTTTTTCCTTACTGTGAGATGAGTTTGTAACCTCTCAGTGGAAAGAAAAGAAAATAATATCATACAAAACTTATTTATGCAGTTTCTGATTAACAAAAGAAAATTGACACACCTGGTTTATCTTGCTTTTTCCTTCCCTGTTGAACGACTTGATTTTTCAAAACTTTTTGAAACTATTTCATTCTATTTAGAAAACATAGTAATTTTCTTCAATCCTTTTCACGATGGCGTTTGATTTTTTTTTTCAGAATTTACACACTTTGCTCGTTAAAATTCAATATGATTTCAACTTCTTGCTCTATTGTTAAAAAATAACTAGAGCACACCATTAAAGTCTTTTTTTTTCAAAAATCCAACCATTCAATTGTAGACATAAATCTAATTTTTCCGTTGCCAGTGTTCGTGTGCAACTTAAGTCCAGTTTATTTTCGTGTTTGACTAAATCCGAATTCCTTGTCATCAAAGTTGTAAAAAATGTTGGACCGAATAAGTCCAAGTACCTTGTCTCCAATGTTGTGGGATGTAGGTTTTGAATCCTTGCTTCCAGTGTTTGCAACACAGGTTTGGGTAATGTTCGAATAAATCCTCGTTGCCAGTGTTGTGCAATGTAGGTCACGAATCCTCATTGCCAGTGTTGTCACCTTGCAGGACCGGTAATAATAAAGACAAACACAGTAGTATAATTAACAACTTCCACTAATAACTGCCAAAACGTTTAATCGTAACTATTTATTGTGTCTGGTTAAGTCCATTTACTCCTGAAATAGGTAGATCAGCTTACACCACAGCACTAGCACCTGCTTTACCCTGTGCTCCAATGGTATCACCAAGGTTACAAAACTTCTCAGCACCCTCAATAGCTTTGCCATTTTGTCCACATCTGAGCTTTGTAAAAAACAAAGATGTATGTAAATTTCCTGTAGCCATCATAAGGTTACAATGAGGATCCAAACTTCTGACTGAGCACCTGTTTATCCTACACTGTAACAATACTGACCAAATTTCCAACGCCAACGCTTTCTCTTAGCTGTCCAAAATCCAACTGCCGGTCCGCTTTTAATTCGTCTTTTAAGAGTCAGTTGGTCTCTACACATGCAAATTAGTTGCTCATGCATGCAAATTAGTTGCTCATACATGCAAATTAGTTGCTCATGCATGCAAATTAGTTGCTCATGCATGCAAATTAGTTGCTCATACATACAAATTAGTTGCTCATGCATGCAAATTAGTTGCTCATACATACAAATTAGTTGCTCATGCATACAAATTAGTTGCTCATGCATACAAATTAGTTGCTCATACATACAAATTAGTTGCTCATGCATACAAATTAGTTGCTCATACATACAAATTAGTTGCTCATGCATACAAATTAGTTGCTCATGCATACAAATTAGTTGCTCATACATACAAATTAGTTGCTCATGCATACAAATTAGTTGCTCATACATACAAATTAGTTGCTCATGTGAAACAGTGGTTTCAGCGACGGAGTCTGCACCCCGGGGTGCACTGGAATGCATCGGGGAGATCAGGCCCCACGTAGAGACAAGTGGAAGTCTGGGAGCTAGTACATATTTTTGACTGTCCAAACCTTGGCCGAGAGGCGGCGCCAGCCTGGCGGGATAGAGCGTGTAGGCTGTCAGTGGCAGTTAACCAGATACAATGGATGAGTTTGACCAGCTGAACAATTTGGTCATGGGGCTTTTGAGGTACGATGGATGTCAGCTCGATGGGTGGTCCAATAGAGAAAGAGAGGCTAATGGCTTTCTTTAGTGTAGATAAGATCTAAAGAGAAACCAAAAACGACGAATTACAATTGCCCGTACCACCCCACCTCGGGGGAGGGGTGGGGACACAGAAGAAGGGATGGGGTAAAGAAAGAGGGTAAGTCAGCATCGCGCGTACCACACGACGAGAAGAGAGAGAGAGAGAGAGAGAGAGAGAGAGAGTATGAGTTATACGTTTTTCGTCTTTGTTATTTGAGATGAGAAGGCGATCACAAAACAGTCAGATCTAAGGATTCGTTCGGAACAGACGGCCCAGCGAGAGCACCGCGCGAACGATCGCTCTCGCTGGCATGGCGTGGCTCATGGCATTCCCCCACCATCGTTTTCCAACAGAGATTAACGTCTCAATTAATACCAACAGTCGTAAAGAGATTCACACACACACACACACACAGAGAAGGAAGATAAGATAGTTAGAAAAAAGCCATTATCGAAGAATAGACTTTGGGTTAAAAACCCACCGTTCATTTTTATTAAATAATTATTGTTGTGAAAAGACCTAGCCGTTTGTTGAGTTATTCTGTCATCGAATTGTGCTGCTAAGTAATCTTGCCCTCACAGAATCACTGAGTCGTCATTCAGCAGACCCGGGGGAGATTCGAGCCATCTTTCTTTTTACAGCCACTACAGACGAAATCACGAGCCAAAGAAAAGGTGTTCACAGTCAGGAAGGATTCCTACACCGGGACGGTTCTCATTACATTTGATGTTATAAATGATGCCGTCGCACGGGTAGAAGAGTAAAAGAGTGTGGGGTCTGGGTTATATCATGCATACAAATTAGTTGCTCATACATACAAATTAGTTGCTCATACATACAAATTAGTTGCTCATGCATACAAATTAGTTGCTCATGCATACAAATTAGTTGCTCATACATACAAATTAGTTGCTCATGCATACAAATTAGTTGCTCATACATACAAATTAGTTGCTCATGCATACAAATTAGTTGCTCATACATACAAATTAGTTGCTCATACATACAAATTAGTTGCTCATGCATACAAATTAGTTGCTCATACATACAAATTAGTTGCTCATGCATACAAATTAGTTGCTCATACATACAAATTAGTTGCTCATGCATACAAATTAGTTGCTCATACATACAAATTAGTTGCTCATGCATACAAATTAGTTGCTCATGCATACAAATTAGTTGCTCATACATACAAATTAGTTGCTCATGCATACAAATTAGTTGCTCATGCATACAAATTAGTTGCTCATACATACAAATTAGTTGCTCATGCATGCAAATTAGTTGCTCACGCATGCAAATTAGTTCCAACTATAAAAATCTGCAATTATGAACAGAAACTCTTTTCTCTCTGCAAAACGGTCACCTGACATGCAAAACATCTGATACACTTTGAAGCTGGTAAATTTTTGTTTTTGTATCTATTGTTAAAACTTCCCATTCATCTCTATCATGCCAGCATATAAAAGCGACAATAATCATGATTTTAAGTGATTAGTTAATAGGCACTAAACAAACATTTTGTGATTTATCTCGGCCATATTTATTTATTTTTTTCCCCTCTTCAGGTTTTGGCAAAATTTGAAGATGATTTGTTGGAATTTGGTCGTAAAGTGGCCACAGATATTTACCATCTTTCATTGGAATGTGAGCAGCAGCCTCCCCGGCTTGTCTCCCAAAATGCTTGGGGCAGAAGAATCGATACAATCATTACATCCGAAGCCTGGAAACAAATGCATGCGATTTCTGCCAAGGAAGGATTGATAGCTCTTGCTTATGAAAGAAACTATGAAGAATTCAGGTAAACAGACAAACATGAGACAAAAAAGTATGAAGACGTTGATTCGAAAGATTTTGCCTGAAGCAGACTTAAATGATATTTGAACTACATTTATGTTATTTTTCAGAATTTTTGAGATGAGGATTTTTTTTTTATATCATAGTTCACCCCAAACAAGGCAGGCCGCCACTGTAGATGTAAGGGGTTACTGAGAATTAGGGTGAAAGTTGGGGGGAGGGCATCCTAAATCGGGAGGTGTGCAGCGAGATGTCTGTTCACATTAGTTTTAAATTTCTGCATGTCAGTACAGTCAAGGAAACAGGGAAAGAGTTCCAGAGACTGGCAGCACGAGGAAAGAAGCTATTGGAGTAGAAGGCTCTCCGGCATCTGGGGACCTCCACAATGAATGGATGGGACTTAGCTGATTGTCAGGTTGTTCTAGTGTATTTACGTCGAGGGGGCACCAGATCAGCAAGTTCATCAGAGCACAATCTATTGAAGTACTTGTAAAACAGGCACACGAATGCAACATAGAAATTAACTAAATTAGGGACTCTTTTTTTTTAACCTTGTCTAAGAGGGAGAGACTAGTGGATGGTGCACAAGCCCCGATGTAGCAACAATACGCAACGCATGGACGGATGGTGGCTTTGTAGAGATATAGGATAATGTCAGGTGTTAGAAGTTTACTAGCACGGTAAAGGGATCCCACCTTCTTTGCAGCAGCCTTGGCAATGTCTTCAGTGTATTTGTTCCAATTAATGTTACCTGTGAATGTTAGGCCAAGGAGTTTGAACGTTGGACTCTCAGGTAGGGTGTCATTAGCCATGGCAATCGGTAGTTGAAGAGGTTTCTTGTAGTTATTAAAGGACAGGAGCTTTGTCTTTGCAGCATTAAATGTTACCATCCATTTATGACCCCATTCCACTACAGACTGGGGGTCACTTTCTAAGGATTCAGCCATTGCCTCAGATATGTGTGCATCCGTTTTGCCCACATGATGAGAGTAGAGTGTGGTGTCATCAGCAAATATACCTATCTCAGACACAATTGATAATTTGTATTATTTGTATTGTTTGAACTACTGTTTTTCTCAACATTTCAGCCGATGTAACCTCCGACCTTTTTCAGGTGCTATTTGTCTGCACGGGAGTAGATTTCTCTTGTTCTCATGACTGGGTAGAAGTCTTAAGTAATTCTTAATTATATCCTTAGTATCGACTGTACTAAGGATTGCACTTTCAACCTCAAGAAAACTGTCACTTAGAACTGATTATTACTTAGCACTTTATCCGTTGTGCCACGGATAAAATAAAGGTTCCGTTTGAAATTTCGCACAGATTCTCGAGTCTGACAAAGATTTTAGGGTTTCTTTCTCCTCTATTTCATATAGCTGTTAAGACGGTCATGGCGATATGGGCATTGGATGGAAATCGATGTGAATTTAGTTCGGGATTCGAATCATGCAACAGGTGGTTTAATTATATATAGCTACACTGATGAGTATTGGTTAAGGTGAAACATGTATGTGCACATTAAAATATTTATTATAAAAATAATTATATTAATTAGGTAGATTTCAAAAATTCAAAACACATTATAATTTCAAATATTATAATCCAGCTCTAGAAATATATATTCAACAATGTCCATCTATATGTACGTGCGTTTCTGGAAACCACTTTTATTAGCAAAATTACATTTAAGTAAAGTTTCAAAGTTTATATGATTTTCTTCCTCAGCATATTAAATTTTATTAATTACAATTTCAGGTATTATTATATGGATATAGCTGAAATCATAAAAGAATAGTCTAAAATCAAGGAAGAAAAAATAAATCAGATTTCTTTTTCAAGTATTTCCTTCATAACAAGATAGATTCACACAGAAGTTATAGACAAAACAAAAAAAAAATGAAAATCATAAGTCATTCCGTTTTAAAAATAAAGGATTTTGGTTCATATTCTTTTTTTATTCAATAAATCAGGACAAGCAAAACAGACGAATTTCATACACATCTCCAGGAATAATTTGAACACATAAAAATGGCAAATTGTTTCAAATCTAGTTTAAACTGATTTGTTTATTCAAAACTTAATTTTTTAAGAAAAGGGGTACAATATTATAGAATAATTGTCGATTTAGAATAATTTCATAGAAGTACCAGTGTTAACGTTTCAACCTTGTGTCATACATGGAAGTTCATAAACATACCTTGTTAGCCGCTTGTTCCTGCATGCATCCTTTACGGTGATCCTGCCACACTGAGGAAATGCCGCCTGAAAAAAAGTTTGTTCATACCCCCCAAAAAAAACAAGTTGAGACAAACGATTGAAGATAAGAAGAGATTTATTCGCATGGATCGCCTATTCTAAATCACTGACCAATGGGGCAGGGAGGAGGCAGAAAGAGAGGTCAATAATTATTGCTTAATCACATTTTAACAGGACATTTCTAAATTCACGTGTTTGCACCCCAAAGCTTCCGATCGAACACCCTTTTTTTATGGATATCTCGTGTTTCGGAATTTTTGAGATGAGGATTGATAATTTGTATTATTTGTATTATTCAGACTACTGTTCTCATCTTGGATGTTATTCTTACAACATTTCGGCCAGAACGAGAGCAAACTACCCTCGCGGATTAAATAAAGTGTTCCGTTCAAAATTCTATACAGATTCCTGAGTTTGATAAAATGCACCTGAATAAGGTCGGAGGTTACATCGGCTGAAACGTTGTCAGAATAACATCCATCAGTAGTTCAAGAAATACATGATTCATTTCCTCCCACTACTTCTATCAATCGTCTTTCACTTAGTTTATTCACCTTTTGTGACTTCATCCACTGTGCACGGATACAAATAAACAAGATCCACAGAATTTTATGAGTATATATATATATATATATATATATAATTAATATTTGTTATTATTTATTATCTATGTACGTATACGTTTTGTCCTTTATAATCGGGACTCATCAGCATAGAGATATGACTATTCACTACCGGTCATGCGATTCGAAACCCCGGATTACGAGTATTTTGCAACTCAAATCCCGACGCCTGAACTACTCGGCCAATGTTGAACAGCGAATAAACGGTGATAATTTTAACACTTTATGTGGCGGCTTGACGTCATAAGAGCGTTCTACTTAATGAAAGGAACGAGGCATCTAAAGCTGTTATATAATGGGACGCATGTGATGATGGACGTACAGAGAGATCGCTTAACTTGCGCGATTTGTAACGGAGTCATCTCGTGCAACTTTGGTGCGATGTTTTCTCACGATTCACGGTGACAGTTGATGAGACCTCGGATCGAGGGTTGGTTCGCACCTGTGCGTTGATCACGAGATTTCGTGACGTCACAGTTTTCCCAGTGAGAAAACTGCAGTGAGATTTCAGTTCTTGACGGGGAGCCGACTAGTCAAGTCGCCTTAGCCATGTAGCGATTAAATAAGATAGGGGAATTCACATCCCCAAAAATGAGAGCCAGACGATGTCCCCCTCCCCTTCCCTTGCAAGTGATTAAGTAATTAGTTAATTAACTAGCGTAAGCTTCTCTCTCTCTGTTTCAACGAACTTGCTTCGGTGTCGACAAGCTAATAAATGAAAATAAATGGCTCGGAACTAAAAGCGAAGGCTTGTTATATTTTGTTATGTGTAGATTGATTTCAGTTACAGAGAGAAACCGCCGGCACGAAATTGTGACAACGACAAAGCGTCCGCAGAGAGTGGTGGCGGCATGGGTCAGCTGCTAACAATAGCAGCTAGGGTGCAGACATTGAAAGCAGAAAGAGAAGAGACAGCAAGAAGAAAGGGAAATATAATTCCCAAATTGGGTTTACTGCTGTATCACCCGAAAGGGAGAGATTGAAGCCGAGACCGACTGGCAAGACCACTCGACGTCGCCCGGATCGAGAAACGACATATCGTCCCGTTAGCAAGCGATGTCGTTCGCTGGATCAACAAAGGAGCTGTTGTACTGCACTAGATTCCGACATACAAACGTATTATAAACCAAATATTCAACAAAGCTAGCGACGTCATGCTGTGTTAATACTACACTTACAGTGCTCTTTTAGACGGGTTTTTCTAGGAGCTACAAATAATAAATATTTGTTATTGTTTATTATCTATGTACGTATACGTTTCGTCCGGGACTCATCAGCATAGAGATTTGAATATTCACTACCGGTCATATATATATATATATATATATATATATATATATGGAAAAAGGAAAGCCAAAAACTATGTTATTTATGTATTCATCAACGTTTCGTCTTTATTGAAAGACTTCCTCAGGATGAAGAAACAATGTAGAAATATCATATATATATATATATATATATATATATATATATTAATGAAGAAATTCATACTTGAAATATTGAATAACAATTTAGAAACATATTTTTGAAAGCCAAAACATGGTTTGTTTTTTAAATTAAATTATTAATTTTAAAGGCTTGACATTTTTCGACATGAAAAACGTCCTTGTGAAAAGTATATAGCATTTAATTCCTTTTTTTTTCTTTTTGTTTTTCACAAACAAAAAGAAGAAAAAAAATTAAATGCCTGTATACTTTTTATTTTAAAATAAATAAATAAATAATTTATTTAAAAAAAAAACGCGTTGTTTTGGCTTTCAAACATATTCTTATATATATATATATATGTGTGTTTCTATTGTTTCAGTCGAGTCTACCAGATCGTTAAACTATTGCTGTTTTCTTCAGCCAGTGGCCTCTACAGCTGCCCTTTGGCTATGACTGATGGAGCGGCGAAAATTGCTGAAGTAAGTATCTTTGTTTTCTTTGTTTAATTGGGAAGAATTGTCTAGAATCTGGAAATAATGTCTTCTTCACAAGTTAGCGTTAGCATTTATTTGCCTTCACTAAACCTCAATGCAACTGATTTTTTTTCTATAATATGAATAAAAAAAAAAAAATTTTTCTTAGGGGAGGGTAGATTCTTGGATCTTATCAGCTAGAATCTCATTCGATGTTTTGCTCCACTTTTCAAACTCTGAGTAGTGGTAGCAAAACAATAGCACCTTCTTTTGTGCAACAGTCCATGGTTGGGCTTTTAAGCCTCTTATGGTTCTTTTTGTTGCTGCATTTGATGAAGATAGGGGGCCAGTACCTTTTGTCTCAAGACTTGATGGCTGACCCTGGTTGGCCTCTTTATTGGCTGGAGCACCATTTCCAGAGGCAGAAAGGTTTACACCATTGCTTACATCTTGCCGCCTGGTGTATGAACGGGTTGATGGGCCGTTTTTATCCTGGGTGCCGACCTGCCAGTATTTATTTTGTTTTTATTCATATTTTTTATTATTTATTTCCTCATTGTCAACGGCTTCTAATTGTTTATTCGAAGCTGCCCTCTATGAGTAGAGGGGGTGCCCCCGTCCGCAATTCGGGAGACGTGCTGGATGGCTTGAGGAGACAGCACACCATTTGTTTTTTTGAATATTTGGTCAGGGTTTACTTCAAGTAAAAAGTATCCTCATGTCAGAGTCTCTGACAAACCCCTGTACAGAGAGACCGAAGACACCCAAGGGTGGTGTCTAATGCGTGCGTTCACAAACAATTCTGACAAGACTAAAACTGATGATTAGTTATTCTTAACGTCTATACATAGACGATTCAAAGTAGAACCTGTTGTTCTATCTTATAACCTTATATAAGCTTCTAATTTTCCGAAAACTGAACTAAACATGGTGTTGCAGCATAATCCGACACTTAGCAAATCACTACGATCTACCAGGAGTTGCTAAGGAGTGTGGTTGGATGAGATCGCCATTTGACAGTCCCTGTGTCTTTCAGCAGTACTTCGCTCTTGCATACAAGTCTAAGACGACCCAGGCGTGGCTGCTCAACAATGTTTCTCACCACTGGTCGCCGGACTTGTGGCCATTCTTCTAACCCGACTGTAACTTCCTTGACTCTTTTTTCTGGGGTGTGATCAAGATCAATAGTTCAGGATTTTAGCAAGCACATGCAGACTATTGACATCAACATCAAAGGTTCGATCCTTGTCTAAGTTAGCCATGCTGATGACAGCTGTGAGCCAGAAACACGTGTCCGTAGATTACTTTTATGTACGTATAAAATTAATAAAAATATATATATTAACGAAAAATACGTCCTATAAAGTTAAGGGCGACTAATAATGAAATCTTCTGCATTAATGTGTTTCACTTAGGAAGTGAACGACAGAAAAACTATCTGAACGCTACAATCATCAATCAAAAACAATTACATAAAATACACATATATATATATATATATATATGTCTGTAGGTATTAAAATATTTAATAAATATTTATTTATAAATATTATTATTTATCAGCCCCCTCCAACAAAAGCCGGGCACTCTTGAGTAACTTTAATAACAAGCAGTGCAAATAGCTACATGCACGATCCGAACGCCGTTCGTAAATCACTCTAAGCTGCTTGGTAAATCTAGCCACCGACTCGCTATTTACATTTAAATTCCTCTCTATTTACTAACTAATTGGCTATGGTCGATGGGATAAGACTCTCGACTACGAATCAGCGGCGATTTGTGATCAGGGTTCGTGCCCACCGACCGTTGATAATTAGTTCCTACACTGAAGATTGCGTTAGCATGAAACATCGATGTCTGTAGGTATTAAAATATTTAATAAATATTTATTTATAAATATTATTATTATATATATATATATATATATATATATATATATATATGTATATAGTAATCCAGGAAAGGTTTGTATCCACAGTGTAAAAATCCGGAGAATCTTTGCTTGTTATTAAACAGAGCTATTTATATATAATAAAAGTTTTATTTATACAAACATATCATGGCTACACATCAGGGACATGTTTCAATCGTATCTTTGATAAGCTTGATTTCCTCAGATCAAAAATAAGTGTCTGCTCTCTATGTTTTCAAATTGAAGAATGGATGAACATTTCAATCCATAAGGGTCACATGACTAAATCCAAAAGATCACTTTTGAACATGCCATAAATTTATCTATAGAAATATTTCAAACATTGTCAGATCAAATAAATTTACATGAGATTTAAGTGGGTCAGCTATTAACAATTTGCACGATGACATGTAACATGTTGTGGGAGGAAGGAATATATCTCTCTCTATGACATTTTATGAGGGGGGGATACAATACTGTCTAGTGAAATAAAATATCTCCGTCTAATAAAATCGCACATTAAAACATACACATTTTTCGTGTCATATATGCATACAAACAACATTTACATATAAGGATACGCAATTTATAAGTTAAGAAGAGTAAAAATATTTTTTTTAAATAAGGTAAAATTCGAATTATAATTTTTTAAATATAATTTCTTATTGTTTTAGCCGATTACAGATATTTTTGTATAAATAAAACTTATAATATGTATATATATATATATATATATAAGGATTTAATGAATTAGAACATTACAATTGTTCCAAGAATTAGAACATCAAGTCTTTGGCGTACGGTCGTTTCCAAAACATTCTGGAAATACTTTATTTTATTTTTTAAAATTAAGAAAGCTACTCCAAAACGTATCTTCATCATTGCCTTTAGAACCACGTCTTACAGAAATTTAAGGAAAAAATAACAAGCTCGTCGTAGAAGAACATCTATTCACAGGAAGAGCCACAGAGACAAATATTAGAAAAAAGGAATAAGTTACAAATATAAAATAAAAATAGAAAGATAAAATGATAATAATAATAATAAAACATTATAAAAATTATAAAACTTATTAAAATAAAAATAAGAACAAAAATAAAATATAATATAAAATATAAAAAATAATAAAATATAAAAGGAAAAATGAAATAAAAGAATAAAAAATAAAGTAAAATAAAATAAAAAATAAAGTAAGTATAATAATAAAAATATAAAAGAATAAAAAAAATATATATGTAAAAATATATATAAAAAATGAGTTAATTAAATTATAAAAAAAAAAAAAAAGAACATAGTCATCCAATGTGTGTGTGATAGTTATATTTTATAGCTTTTATTGTTTACTCCAATAAATTGTTTACTCATTAAAATTTGTGTTTTCATTATTAAACTCTTAGTAATATGGACCGAAGGCTCAAGTAGCCCTCTTCAAAAGCAAGCATAGAGCACAGCTTTTAAGCTTGTTGAAAGAAAGAAAGAAATTTGTTATTATTTACAATAAAGAAAAGAAAGCTTCCTTGTTCCTTTCTACTTCCTTCTCTCTCCCATCTCCTCTGGGACATACTATCTGCTCTTTCTCATCTCCTCTGGGACATACTCCTTTGAGACAGACTAAGATAACCTTCGTTAACAGATTTGTGATAGTCTTGAAATATTTTTACAACTAAAAATGAGTGCAACTAAGATATTTCAAAAAAATAATCAAGTTATTTTGCATCAGAATTTTTTAGATGAGGATAATTTGTGTTATTCGGACTACTGTTTTCATCTTGGTTGTTATTTTCACAACGTTTCGGCCGATGTAACACTCGACCTTATTCAGGTGCGTCTTTTCCAACTTGGGAATCTTTATGTTGAACTCGGGAACCTATACGAGATATTAAACTGAACCCATTATTTAATTCACGGAGGGGTAGATTGTTCTTATTCCGTCAGCCATGACTGGGTAGAAGTGTTAATTAATTTTTACATTTGTTTATGTCATTCTTAGTTATTATAATGTGTCGTAATTACTTTTCAACCTTCAGAAGACTGGAAATTACAACCCATTCTTATTCAACGCCTTTAACAATTGTGTCATGGGTCCAAGACTGACAGAACAGACACAATCTACCTCCGTTGATTAAAAATAATTTTTTTATATGGAAGTCACTCCAGACAAGGCATGAAGCCATTTGATGTAAGTGTGACACAATGCGTGAGATTTTGGGGAGCTGAGGGCTCCCCACTGCATTCGTGGGCCTTGTGCCAAACTTGCGCTGAAATTTCGGGAAAGCAGGAAAGTTCAACAGAGAGATTCTGTACTCGGTGTGATCGTGACACCAGAGCTGACAAGTGAAATATAAATGTCAAACCAATTCAATGACAAGTTTGATGGGGTCACAGATCAGAATATTTTGGTTAAACAACTCAAAACATATTACCCGAGACGCAAAGAAGCAGGTGTACCGTGACTGGTTCTGTCTCCCCCTTCCTTTCTCTCTCTCTCTCTTTCTCTCTCTCTCTCTCTTTCTCTCTCTCTCTCCTTTTCTCTCACTTTCTCTCTCTTTAGCTGGTAAAGAGATTTTAATGAAAGAGTTGGGGCTGAAACTTTGAAGCTGACGCGCACGTTTGACGCGTTCCACTTTGGTTTAACAATGTCTTCAGTGAAAATAAATCTATTTTTATAAGAAAACGAAAATATGGTTTCTTTCCTTATTACAAATAAGGTTCTTTTGCAGCAAAGAGGGTCCCTCCCAGCTAGCCGGTTCCAGAAGAGAAGGCGACAGCGATTATCGTCTAAACGATGATTGCTCACTGGTAAGAACGGCGAGTAAATTACGTGCACATGCAGTCAGACATCTCCCGTTCGACATTTCGCCACAATTCGTCCCTAGGATAAAAGATCGTGCCACATTGGTTCCGTGACCAAGATATACAACGCCCCCGGTAAGATGTACCCCAACAGTCTCAAGATTATTCCCCCGCAAGCAACCTTGTCACATAAGGAGCTAATCCTAATAATAAAAAGGGAGAGGAAGGTAGAATCACTTCAAAACAAACCAAGCTTGAAAGAAACCCCACCACCAGCATTCAATCTCCTGGATTCCAAATAGGCTAGCCAAAAAGCAAGCCCTTCAAGTGCCCCCAACAGGGAAAGAAAGGGTTATAAGACTGGCTGACAAAAAAGTCTACCCCTAAACAATTAAATAAAAGGGTTCAGTTTAAAGTTCTGTATAGGCATCTGAGTTTGAAAAGATACATCTGAAAAAGGTTGGAAGTTACATCGGCCGAAACGTTGTGAAAATAACAATCAAGATGAGGATAGTAGTTGGAATAATCCAAATTATGCAAGTCATTTTTTTTCTGTTTTTATTTTTAATCCCAGATGCATAAAGATGGAAAATTATATTTGAAAAATGCCTTCATGCGACTGACCAGTAAAAATCCCACTGAATTCTGGACATCTGGCCAATGGATGACCGAGCGCCGAGGAGGGTCTGATGTTGGTGAGATTTCTTTCTAAACCATCTGAGGTGCATGATTGGGCTAATAGATGCCATTATAGACTATGGAATTGGGGTACTAGTAGCTTTTGAACCAAACCAAACCGACTTTTACGTAAATAGCTGAAAAAAGCTGAATCAAAACGAACTGACTTTGCAACATGAAAAAAATAATGAACGAAAAATCACTCAACGTATGTTTATTTTTATGACAATTTATGTATTTTTTTGACGATGAAAATCAATTAAATATTTTTTTCTGTCACAGGAAAGTTAAAAGTGAAAATGTTTTTGATTTTTTCTTTAGAACAAAAAACAATGCAACAACAATTTTTACAGATTGTAATGATTTTTACAATTTTTTTTCATTATGCGTTTTTGGTAATGATACAACTTTTGAAAGGAAAAAAAACAATTAGGTTAGGGTTAGTTTTGGGTTGAGTTAAAAAAAAGTTCCATTTAAGGTTCAGTTGGTAGATTTTCTTTTTGAGTTAGCACAGACGATGAAGAAAAAGAAGAAAGGGAGAGCCGTGTTCACATAGTGTGCAATTTTATTTTACAATGAGTTTATTTTCCTAACAAAATTGTGATCAATGTTTCGGGAGAGTGAATCGCCTGTCCTACAGCTATAAAATTCATTTTCGGTTTAATCACTTTTCTTCAATTATTGCCTGCCTGTCAGGAATTGTAAGATTTACTCAATTTAAATGTAAAGTTGTCGTCTGCTTCTCGACTATTCTGATTGGCTAAGCGCTTCAGCATCTTCCGGCTGTCTGTGTAAAAGGTCGGAAGATGCCGAACAAAAAGTCGGTTTTGTTTGGTTCAAAAACTATACCAATACCAGAATCGGTTATGCTGTGTTCAAATCCTGTTTAATCTGTTGTGGTCATTTACTCACTAATATTATTGGGTAAGGTATGAACCCTCAATTTTCTTCAAGATACAAGTAAAATAACAACTTGTATTCATTAATGTTTTAACATTTTTTAGATGGAGATTGATAATTTGGATTATTCTCATCTTGGATTTTATTCTTACAACGTTTCAGCTGGTGTAACCTCCAATCTTTTTCAGGTGCATCTTATCGAACTCAGAAATTTGTACAGAATTTTGAACTGAACCCTTTATTTAATCCATGGGGGTAGTGTTCTTGTTCCCTCAGAAATACCACAGTTGTATACTTGTAAGAGTTTGTGGCATATTTCCATTCTATGGACGCCTGGTGCGAATGCAGACCCCACAATATTAATTTGTTCAAGCTGAAACATACTTATCTAAGTACTTTGGTTAATTTAGTTTCAGAATATATCTGGTAAATTGGGTCTGCATTATCCTTTGTATCTTTGTATATGGTTCATATGTTCCCTTATCTAAGTTTAAAGTTACATCTAGAAAATTAACTTGCTTAGTGTTGGATATTATTTCTACTTTGAGTCCTAATCCTTTCATTTCTTTAAATATTATCTTCTTCGTTCTTTTGCATTTATTTTGAACCATATACAAAGGATAGTGGAAACCCAATTTACGTCCACCCACTCTCAAACCACCCAACGGCAGTTATCAAACATATATCAAAATCAATAGAAAAAAGAATTAGTAACAACTCCTCAAACGAGAAATTTTTAACAGACATAGATTTCTTTATGACAAAGCACTAAAAGACAGTGGTTATAAGAGAACTCAAATTGAATATATTAAACCAGCAGCATACAACAATAAACCTCAAAGAATAAGAAATAGAAGAATTATCTGGTTTACACCTCCATGCACTCAGACTAAACTAGACCAGCAATTCTTAAATTGAATCAACCCTCATTTCCCACCCAACAACATACATTTATATAATTTTTTTAACAAAAATACTCTCAAATTAAGTTACAGTTGCAGTGACAACTTAGAAAAAAATCATCATAAAACATAAAAATAAAAAATTAAGATGTAATGTAGTAAGAAACAATAGCATTAAGACCAACCCTAATTCAAATAATACAGTAAAGGATAAAAAATATTTGTAATTTTAATAATAAAAAAATTGTCAACTACAAAAAAATCTTCATCACCCTCTACAGTCTCCAGGCTACCATTACAACTAGAGAAGATTCAACAGAGAAATAAATTTTATAATGGCATTGCCAGAAATACCTTCAAAGAAAGATTCAACAACCACAAATGTTCCTTTAATAATATTCGATATGGCAACAAAACCTTACTTGCCATACATTACTGGCACCTCATAACAAATAATAACGCGCTAATAGTTAAGTGGAACATTATTAGAAAAACTAGTTCTAAACACACCTCATCTCTATCTAAATGAGAAACTTGAGATAATTAGACTTCTTAATAAAAAATCAGAAACCTCGATTAACTGTAGGCACAACAAGTTGTATACTTTTAATAAATTATAAATAACACCCTGAGTCTATTAGACCCTTATTAAAACTAAATAAAATTAATATTATTATTAGTAGCAATAAGTTTCAATTTTACTGATCTAAAATCTAGATCTTACTTGTTTTGTGCTGATGTATTTGTATATTTTTTTTTTGTATTTATGTATATTTTTTTGCAAAATCAATTAAACAACTGATTTTAATCTGTTGTATAGCTAAATTGTACATTTGGTTACGTGCCGGTATGCCTGATGAATGTCAACTTTGTAGCTTTGTATATTCCCACTTGTTTAGTTTATACCCAGATTTATGACTTATCAAATGCACTCTACGAAACTCTTATACATGTATTTTGATGGCCTACTGTTGCATACTTGGGCCGGGGCTTTTCTCGTTTCGTGTACTCGTTCCGGAAAGGGCCGTTGCAGTTCCCATTTAATCACTCGTCATTTTTAAAACATAAATCACATAGTTTGCATACCTTTAAATTTCTCCCTCGCCGCGTAGAGGGTCGCTGTCTCGATGTCGTCCAGTCGTTGAACTCCCTCCTCCTTCTTCTGCCGTGAACCACGCCGCTGCAACAAAAACTCCATGATCGGGTCGGAAAACAAACAATCTTTTTAATTTAACTTCAGTTTTATTTCAAGCGTTAGTTATCAAATCAGCTGGGAGATATTCACTAACGTCGAGAGAGAGAGAGAGAGAGAGAGAGCAAATTAGTGCTTCCGTAATTACTTAACTATTAAGTCTTAACCATTCGTGGAAGGGGGGAAAAGAGATCTTTCGCCTGTATTTTCTTAGGGAATAATTCCCCTATGTAAGTTGCTTGACTACATGGTAACAATCATGTCTGATAGGTTCGCCTCCAAAACCCAGACTGCTAAAACTCGCTTCTCACGAAGAACGAGTAACGTCACGGATCCCTCTGCTTCCCATGCAAAGGCCCGTGACGTCACAGAGCCTCTCGCAGGTGCACATTGACCCCTGATCCGAGGTCTCGTCACGCGGTGACCTTGTCACATCTGTTAGCTCCGACTGTGAGAACAGCCCTTATTCTGCACTCGACTGTACGGGTCACCCCGCGCTAATTCGCGCAAGTCAAACCAACGATTTCCAACAGATACGTCCATTCCCATAGGGCCATTATCCAACACTACTAAGTATTAATGCATTTAATATTGTGCACTTAAAATTGAATGCATGGTGGGATATGGATATCTTAAGTGGTAAGCGTGTATTTTACCTCGCATCTAAAACTTATATCTATTTACTTTTGGATTTGGAGTGATAGTTACTTGTCCATACCCATTTCAGTTAATAACAATTGCTTACCAGCCTCCATTTTTAAGCCATAACCCTATCCTTCTAAAATGATTAGTTATATATGTAGTTTATATTTCACCATTATATTTATTGTTGTTGTAATAATCACTATTATTTTATCTTTTCATTTTATGTTATTTTTATTCTTATCTTTATATTATATTATTTTATTTCTAATATTATTATATATTCTTAGATTTTATCTGTAACTGAAATTTGAATATTTAGATTTTATTTTATTTCTATTGTCTCTATCTTACAATATGTGACGAGGTTAGGACCCTAATCCCTTTCAAAGTAAGCTCCTTGTGCTTGTACACACGTAGCCCACCGATCCATCCACTGCCGGAAACACCTCTGGAAGTCTTCTTTGGGAATGGTGTTCATTTCTGCCGTCGCGTTAGGTTCAGCCGGTGTTTTGAGAAGATGCGATGTGTAACACAAATTAAGGAGTGGTTCAACTGATGACCACACATCAGCGGAGAGTGACCAGCGTTCTGGCAGACTTTAAACTGCTTGGAGTTCAGCTGTTGTTGAGAGTGCGAAAAAAGAGATAATGCGGAACATGACGGCGGAGATGAACACCATTCCAAAAGAAGACTTCCAGATGTGTTTCTGGCAGTGGATGGATCGGTGGGCTAAGTGTGTGCAAACACAAGGGGCCTACCTTGAAGGAGATTAGGGTTCTAACCCCGTCATGTATTTGAATATTTTTTTCTTGCCTAAGGTCGGATACGTTTTAGACAGGCCTTGTGTATATATATATATATAAATTGATCTACCCGTTAACTATAATATGTTGACTTAAAGAATATTTAATTAAATAAAACTAAATATATATTATTTTTTAATTTCAGCTGCTTCCACAGAAACAATTGCTAAAAAAGACGAAGATGAAGATTTCTACAGACTATTTGGCAATAAGTGGTTCACATCTGCGACTGATGCAAACATGGCATTCACGTTGGCACGCATTGTTAGACAAGATGGACAAGTCATGCAAGTAAGTTGCAATATTAATCACCCATGAAGCAAGTAGACATAGTTATGCCAAATTATTCGAATAACCATGACGCTTTGGTTACCTCCCCCCCCCCCCTATCCCCAAAGGAGAGTGGAGGTATTGCTTACACACAAGCTTTTTTGTTTGTTTGTGTGTTTATTTGTTAGTGAACCGGATTATGCAAAAATAACTGTGCAGGGTCCACAGAAGCCATGAAATATTGGTGTTGATCAGAATAAAAGTGTAATGCGATTACCCCCGAGTGATTGAAAAAGCAAGATAGTAAATAAGTAATATAAACTAGAATATAATGAGATGTAGGGTAGACGTCGCGTTTGGAATGCGACTGTGATTGTTTGGATAATTGCAAGGTTGAGACTAAAATTGAAATTGTAAACATTGTATTGTTTTTATTTTGAACCGAGCAATGTATTAAAAACAATTGCAAAGTTATGGATCTTCTCTTGATCAAGAGAAGATCCAGAATAATATCAGAGAAGACTTAGTGATCGAAGTGAAAAGATGTTCCGCTTTTTTATCCCCCCCTCCCCTCCCCTCCCCTCCCCTCCCTCAGCTGAGGTTGGAGAGTTGGCTGTAACTATAAAGCAGAGTGTGCTAAAAGGAATGTCGACATTCTATTTGCAATAAATTGTTTCAATTTCTTTTTTATTTCTGCTACAATTGTTGAGGGTGGGGTTCATGCACTCTCACAGATCCCATTATAAGAAAAAAGATAACTATAATACCCTCTTAGGAAATTCGGTTCTTCTATAGGAGAAGATTCATATTGGATGACCAAATGCTTCTAATTTAGGGAACAAACCAAAAATAATTGAAGGAGTTTACCATTTGAAAGTTGCGAAAAAAAAAAGTGTAAAAAGGCAGACGACATTAAAGCATGCAAAACCAGGTTAAAATTCTAATTTTAGTCTCTAAAAAAAATAAGTTTGTTTTACATCTACTAATCCGAGAACTCTCATCCATTCTTTCAACGTGGCCATACCATCAAAGTCTACTCTTCTGCACACATCTCCTTATACTGTCCAGATTGTTTTCTTCCACTGAGGTCATCAAAAGTAAGCCTGCCTTTAAGACTCACATTGCACATCCACCATATCATTTCTCTCCATGCAACGCATGTCCTCAACCGTAACTTGTCGTTTCACTTTCATACATCATCACACTGCATACACATGCGTCATAGACTCTTCCCTTTGTGCTGTAAGAATAATTTGCAATGAAAAGTTGGACAATGGCTATCTGTTAAGTGGAGGCCATTTTGAGGGAAGAGACAAGAGTGACACTTAATGCCATATCTTAAGAAAAGAAATAAAATTGATTCACTTAATGATTTAAGAAAATGATTAAACTCATTTTTAGCACAAAGGAGAGGTAGGTAATTGCCCCTAACCTTAAGTCAGAGAATAACGATAAAGTTGTTTCATTTAATGTTGGTACTAATTGACTGTTTGGTGACAGCTTAACCATTTCCGATCTGTTCCGTATATCGCAATCGCAAACATTTGGGCGGGTATGGGTCCCCTCTGGGCGGGTATTGGTCCCCTGTTATAGAAATACCGGATAATCTTTATAAGTGAAGAATCATTCCTACGAAAGACTGTTCATCATCACCATTGCTGTCAGAACAAAAGTATGCGAAGGCCGTGGATGGGGTTTCAACCGTCTATTCTGACATAACACACTTGACAGAATTTCTGTGTGGGGTAAGGAAGAAAGAGAGACTCCAGGGTGAATTTAAGAAAGATACTATACCACTTTGCTTCATTGTCCCGTCCCACCTGTTCGGGATTCGGGACGACCCTTTTTTTCCAACCGCCTCGCTCGATGAGTCAGGAACAAGAGATCGACCAAGCTTCCCACCGTCACGACGTAACTTCCGACTTCCATCTTGGCTCACACCCTCTCTTTCAGGGAGTCCTCCTACTCTCTGCAACCCCCATTATCTAACACCAATGTAAATAATAGTTTCATGAAGAAAGTCACTTCATACCACTATAATCAACATGCAACCCTCATCTGATGTGGAAAAGATATGTTAAACAAAGGAGAAGAAAAAGAAGTGGAGACTATTTAAGGCAGACATGTTTACTGTTCAGGGTATTAAGTTAATTAAACCAGTGAATGTCTGTGGTGGCTATTGAAATCTTTAACATTTGGAACTATGCTCTCTTACCAAATGTTAATGATTTTCATAGCTACCACAAGCATTCACTGAGCAGTATGTTTGCCTTAAATAGTCTCCACTTCCTGTATAATCTTTCAAGGGAAGTAACTCTTCTGGCATTAACATTCAACACCTTCGAACACATGTGTATCTCTTCAGATTCAGGTTCAAGCATGGGTTAGCTTTTATTGTCTGTTCATTTTTTGGGTCAATGAGTGCTGATTTCCATCCATGTACTTTTAATATCAAACATTTTTATATACTGACATTTTAATAAGCGTTGATGATTGTATTTTCAGGGAACGAAAGGTCTGACAATGTTTTATGTTGAGGTGAGAAATGAACACGGAGAACTGAACAATATTGAAATAATGAACCTAAAAAATAAGTTGGGCACAAGGCAGATGCCAACTGCTGAATTAATGTTGAACGGAACAAAAGCTTATAAGGTGAGTGGTGGGAAAATTAGAAGGATCATACATAGTGCTCTAATTATGATGGCAGCTGAAAAGAACAAGTTTAGCATAGTACCATATCTGATGTCACTGAAACTCTATGCCTTTTCACAAAAAAAAACATTTAAAAATTAATTTGTCTCAGAAAAACATGGTATCTATAAAAAAAATTCTAAATTTGAATATTTACTCATGATATAATTTTATCTATAAAAAAATTCTAAATTTGAATATTTACTTATAAGATAATTTTATCTATAAAAAAAATTCTAAATTTGAATATTTACTTATGAGATAATTTTATCTATAAAAAAATTCTAAATTTGAATATTTACTTATGAGATAATTTCATCTATAAAAAATATTCTAAATTTGAATATTTACTTATGAGATAATTTTATCTATAAAAAATATTCTAAATTTGAATATTTACTTATGAGGTAATTTTATCTATAAAAAAATTCTAAATTTGAATATTTACTTATGATATAATTTTATCTATAAAAAATATTCTAAATTTGAATATTTACTTATGAGATAATTTTATCTATAAAAAATATTCTAAATTTGAATATTTACTTATGAGATAATTTTATCTATAAAAAAATTCTAAATTTGAATATTTACTTATGAGATAATTTTATCTATAAAAAATATTCTAAATTTGAATATTTACTTATGAGATAATTTTATCTATAAAAAAATTCTAAATTTGAATATTTACTTATGAGATAATTTTATCTATAAAAAATATTCTAAATTTGAATATTTACTTATGAGGTAATTTTATCTATAAAAAATATTCTAAATTTGAATATTTACTTATGAGGTAATTTTATCTATAAAAAAAATTCTAAATTTGAATATTTACTTATGAGATAATTTCTAAAAAATGCAATATGGATCTCATCTAGATTGGTTTTCTCATCTAAAACTCATAAGCATAACATAAGATTCATAGCTTTTGATATAGATGCATATTACCTGTAACTACTTAAATAAAGCTTTTCGCATGGCTAAAAAATTAGTGATGTTACTCTTATAGAAATAGACATAATTCTTCTAGCTAAGCAAATCAATCATTTAATTTGATAATAATCCTGAACTAGGAGCAACTTCGATATTTTGATTGATTCCACAGACTCTGTAAAGGTTATGGATCTAGTTGGATTGTTTCTGTTGAATGAAATCTATGTATATTTCCGCTCTCTAAATAGAGGTCTATATAGAGATGATGCTCTTTTTACTATAAGATCTTCTGACCGCATATGAGAAAACTAAAAAAAACAGCTATACAAATTCTTTAAGTAATATACCCTGAGCATTTCCTAGATATAACATTAAATTTTGATATTTATACCTTCTGGCGATTCCATAAAACTAATCAAACCCTATATTATGTGCATAGTAAATCTACTTATCCTAATTCTATCATTAAATCAATTATCTTGAACATTTCCAATAGAAATTGGGATCTGCGCAGCGAGATGTCTGTTTACATTAGTTTTAAATTACTGTACTGTCGGGGAAACAGGGGGCAGGGAGGGAGTTCCAGAGCCCAGCAGCACGAGGAAAGAAGCTATTTCAGTAGAAAGCTCTCCAGCATCTGGGGACCTCCACAGTGAATGGATGGGATTTAGTTGATTGTCGAGTTGGTCTAGTGAATTTACGTTGAGGGGCCACCAGAGTAGCCAATATCTATACAAGTACTTATTTTCCTTTTCAGGCTGGTTTTTCTTTTTAAATCAGTTTTTTTTTTTTTTTTAAATTTTTGTCCATTATCACTCCAGATTGCAAAAAATGTAAGAATGCGGGTCCATTGTAAGAACCCAAATTCCAGATTATTCAAGAAACTACATTGTCTCTGCCGAATATATTATGGATTAAAACTATCAGATATATTTAATGACATATTTTGAAAGTAGATATTCTATATTTAAGTTGAATTTTTATATTTCTATACATTTAACAGATATATATACAGGGTGGGCCAAAATAAGGGTCCTATCTTTAAATTTGAATAACTTGAATTTGAATAACTTCCACAAAATAAAAGTTAAACTCACCAAACTTTATGTGTGTGTAGACTGACCCTTCCGAGATTTTTTGAAATAAACAAAACAAATTTTAGCCGAAAAACACTTCTTAAAACTTACAAAAACTAAAGTATTGTTTTTTACACTGTTTTGAGTTTTTTAAGCAAAAATAATGTTTTCTAAATGAGGGTACGTTCCTTAGGGCTAATACGGCTCATGCTTGCTTCGGAAGGGGTCCTTTACTTATTCTAAAAAAAAAAATTTTTTAAATCAATAAATAAAAAAGTTATGAATTTTAAAAATAGGACCCTTATTTTTGCCCACCCTGTATTTACAACCTGCAGCAATGCGTGCATAGTTCATGATGTGTTTCTTTTTCAGGTGTCTGCTGAAGGCAAAGGCATCTCTGCAATTTCTACTATGCTCACAATAACCAGGATCCATAATGCTGTCTCTGCGGTTTCAATCATGAGACGGTTAGTTGAACCATCTTTTTAATATAAACGTTACTCTCTGCTGGTCATAACTAACAATATCATAAAATTAGCTGATTTTTATATAAAAACAAGAAAATGTCTGATCTCTTTTTAGTAACAAGAAAGGTATTATGTTTTTCGATTTCTGAGATGCGGATTGATAATTTTTACTTTGGGGATTATTCGGACTACTATTCTCATCTTAGATATTATTCCTGCAACATTTCGGCCGATGTAATCTCTGACCTTTTTCAGATGCATATTGTCGAACTCAGGAATCTGTTCAAAGGGAGATCCCTTTTGAGTATTCATATTATTTCCTTTTCAGGCTAGATAATAGACCGTCACCGATGGACTAGATATACATTCTGAATTATTATATATTTTAAAAAGATTTTATTTTTCAAAGTTTAACTTAAAAAAAAAAAAGAAAAGACAATAATACTTAATAAAAATGCCTCTAGTTAGAAAGTCTGAATGAAAAATCTGATTTTATAAAACAATTATGAAAATATTAAATGAAACACGGTGCCCCGTAAGAATAATTATCTTTGTTGAGAAACTTAATTTCATCCGGTAAAGCGAAGAAGTAGATAGTCAGCATCTATCTACACTAATTTACTCGTTTCCTCACACGGGCAAAGTTAGGCACAAGGTCGTTTTTTATGAAAGGGATATCTAACTGTTCAGAAAGGAGCACTCTGAATGGGACACAAATAAAAACATTGTCCCAGTCAAGAAGTGTTTCTCCTCCTCTGACTGAGAACAGAACAGATACTACACTTTGCTCCTAGCCCAAGAAATATGAAAACACAGTCTGTAAAAATAAGTGTTAGATTAATAAAATGTTTTATTTTAATCATGCAATTGTTTTCAAAAAGATTTTTTCATATTTTTAAAATTGTTTATTTTTTTATAGTTACTATTTTAAAAAAATATATATAAGATTGCTGAAAACAAATCTTTTTCCCAAAATTCGACTAAAATAACTCCCTTTTCTGATTCTGTATTATTTAGATTAATCGAACTACTATTCTCATCTTGGATGTTATTATCGCAACGTTTCGGCCGATGTAACCTCCGACTTTTTTCAGGAGCATCTTGTCAAACTTGGGGAGCTATATGGAATTTCGAACTGAACCTTTATTTAATTCACGAGGGTAGATTGTTCCTATTTTGTTTCCGAATTTTTTAGATGAGGATCGATAACTTGGATTACTGTTCTCATCTTGAGTGTTATTCTCAAAACGTTTTTCAGGTGCATCTTTTCGAACTTGGAAATCTCTATGTTGAATTCTGGAATCAAAGGGAGGCGTGAGAGCGCTCTATCCCTTAATAGACCTCACGAATAGCCTATGCTGGAAATCTCATTTCTTTGATCAATCATAACTCAAAAACCAATAAACCAAATTAGTTAAAACTTTGCACAAAATTTTCATTTGATAGGTTCTATAAGTGTGTAGAATTTCAGCATCACTAGTCAAGGCAACCCAGAGATCCAGAAAGTTCAATCATGAAATCATGTTATCTGTGTGTACGTATGTACGTACGTACGTACGTACGTGCCACCCTGTATCTCATCAACTATTTGATGGATTCAGCTGATTTTTGGCAGAGATAGAGGTTCTAGGGTCTAGTTGATGCCATTTTAATTTCAGTTTACCATATACCTTAGTTTTCCAGACAATTCCAAAAAAAAGGCATTGTATTGAGACATAGCCTTTACAAAAGTAGTGACATTCCATGAAAAATGCCAGTATACTGAAATCATATGCCCTTAATAGGGTTAAGATGAAAATTCATATACACTAAATGTACAAAAGCAAGGAAATTCCCAAATTTTTACACTTTTATTGACATTAAAGGTATGACTACATATCAACCAAAACCATTTCATTATCACATCACTACAGTATACATCTCTATGCATGAGTGGGTGAAGTGTGTGAGGTGCGCTGAAGAAAAATTCCTACCAGTAAAATACATAGCCCTGTTGTGCTCGCATACCCTTAATGACAATAAAAGTTTAAAAAATTGGAAATTTCCTTGCTTTTGTACATTTAGTGTATATGAATTTTCATCTTAACCCTATTAAGGGCATATGATTTCAGTATACTGGCATTTTTCATGGAATCTATGTGGAATTTCGAACTGAACCCATCTGATTGCCGCAATGTTGCATCCCTGTGCTTGTTTTACAAGTACTTCAATGTAATGTGCTCTGATGAACTCGCAGCATTTGTGCCCCCTCGACGTAAATACACCCGACCAACTGCAAAATCCCACCCCTTCACTGTAAAGTTCTCCAGATGCCGGAGAGCTTTCTATTCTAATAGTTTCTTTCCTCGTACTGCTAACCTTTGGACTCCCCTCCCTGTTCCCTGCTTCCTAGACTGTACCAACATGCAGAAATTTAAATGTAATGTGAACAGACATATCGCTGCTCAATTCCCTACTTAGGATGTCCCTGTAGGTATGGTCCCTAATTTACAGTAGACCCTTTATATTTAAGTGGCAATATGCTCTGTTTGGGTTGAATAAAAGTTTTTTAAAAAAACGGGGGGGGGGGTAGATTGTTCTCGTTCTGTCAGCCATGACCGGGTAGAAGTCTTAAGTAATTTTTATTTTATTCTTAGTATCGCCTGTAATGAAGATTGAACCTTCAACCTCCAGAGGACTATCACTTAGAAATAATTGTTACTTAACACCTTCATCTGTTGCGCCACATGTCCACATTGTATTTTCTGTGGGCTAGTTTGCTGCATTCACTTATTATATGATTTACCGTTTCGTCTCTTTGTCCTCACAGTCTACATTTACTGTTTTCTTTCTTGGGTTTTACCTATGTTAGCTTTGATATAGTTTGTTCAAATCACATTGTTCTGTGCAGCTGCCAGTAGTGATTCTGTTTCTCTGTTCAAGTGTCTTCTTTGTAGCCATGTCAAAGTGTTTTAGTGTATCTCTCCTCTGGTCAGTCTTATAAATTGTCTATATAGCTGCTTCCCTTTCTATGTTTTTTTTTCTTGTCTTTTTGTTTCCAGTTTCGCTCTATTATTCATCTTTTTTAGTGTCTCTTGCTGAAATGATCAGCCTTTCTGTGTTCTGGGATGTATTTTTCCAGTTCTTTTTTGTGTCATCCACACAGTCTTCTATACTTACCAGTCCTCTTACCCCTTCTCACATAGCGTCAGTCAGTATCATCCTTTGGGTGTAGTGCATTGTGTAGGGTAATTAATTACCTAGTCTGAGTTCTTTTGTCTAGCATATGAATGGTCCAGAATATCTTACTAGAGATACTGCCCAGATATTTATTCCTTTTATCAGGTCTCTACTATATAATTTGGTTTCTAAGAGTATTCTTGTTCTTTTCAAGCATTCTTTGCAAATTTTCTCTTTCATTTCTGTTCATTAGATGTTTGACTATTAGAGCATTTTTTAAAGTAATTAATTATTATTGAAATGGACTTACTTCAAGATGTTTCTCGATGCTCGCTCCCATCTCTTCACGTGTTCGATGCTTTGGATCTGGTCCCTCATGATCTGTCAAACTGGGAGCCCTTGATAATCTGAAATGATTAGCGTTAATTTTGTTGTTTTGATTTTGTTTGTCTTTTCTATAATTTATTTAATATTTAACACATCAAAATATTTTAGTCAAACTTTCAGAGTATTTTAAGCAATTAATTATTATTTGAAACAGACACATGTGTTCGATGCATTGGTCTTCTGCAATCGGTCGAACTGAAAGCGCTTGGAAATCATCATCATCATCATCATCATCATCATCATCATCAGTAGTATCATTAGTAGTATTATTAGTATTATTATTATCAGTAGTAGTAGTAGTAGTAGTATCATTAGTATTATTGTGAGTAATAATATTAGTATTTTCCATTAAAGCACTAGGATTTCTGATAGTGTATGTCGAAGAGGTTTCTGCTGTGTTTTGTTTTTGGTAAGTAAATGACTTAAAGTTTAATATAATTATATCAGCATTGTTTAAACGGTACACATTTATTTAAAAGGGAAGGGAGATCACTCTATTTAACTTAGAAACAGATCTTTCTTGGCCTTTGGGCTAGAGATCAAAGTGTAGTATCTGTTCCGATGGATACTACACCCTATAGACCGGTATCGTCTTGGCCTTCGGGTTTTGATTCCGCCTGTCTGTGGGTTTGTCCTGTGCAGTTCTAGGAGGTCCACCCTCCCAGGCTTTGCCTTCTCACTCTTTGAGAAGGGGTTAGTTTATTGCTAATTGCCTGAGGCGCCCCTACCGGTCAATGCCGACAGGACTACCCAGGCAATTTTTAAAAGTCATAAGTGCTCTTCCTCTAGGGTGCTGACTTATCGAATCCCACTTTCCGACCTTGTGTCACATCTTACTGCTGTGGGAGGTAGATAAACAAATGAAGTCAGATGTTAAAATTTAAATAAAATTATGTATCGAAGCACTTCTAATCTAACAGCGTACATAGCCGATTAATGTATAAGCAGTTAAGTTGTTTGATTTGCGATGTAACTTGTGTTTGTTTACACGTACTTTAGCTTACCACACATTGTAACCGGAAACAATATTTATTTCGACAAGCGAAAGTTATTTTTTTTATCCGGTTCAGTTTTGAAATGTATGAATGAAATGTTTTGTTTACATTTAAATTTCTATTATTAATCAAAAAAAAATCTTTGTAGAATGATGAATCATTGGCCATCGCTATTTGTATTTTCCATTTTTAATAAATAAACAGTGAATCTCATGTATTGTATGCTATTGACAGAATTATCAGGCCAGATAGAATATGTAATTCGTGAAATAGATTTGGATTTCTCTTTATTATTGTGTAAAGAACAGACTGAAAATGTATGTAAATGAATGGCTAATCAGAATTATCAATTAATCATATGCATTTCTATTTAGATATAATGTCGAAAATCCGACTGACTTAATTTTATATATTAGATGTGTTTTTTTTTTTTAATGAACCAGAGCTGTAAACATGGCCAGCGATTATGCTTCAAAAAGGCAAGCATTCGGCCATCTTTTGAAAGACCTGCCTCTGCATGTTAAAACTTTGGCAAACTTGGAGGTAAGTAGAAGTTTTAACTAAAATTGGATCGGATTGTTACTCGCATTCCTGTCAGTTTTACTTATCGATAAACGTTGATCATTCTCACACTCGGCTCATCTAGATGCAAACACATCTAAGCCTCCCAAATTACTGAGCCCACACAGTCAGTCACAAGGCTAACTCTGATTGGTTAACTCCATTGCTGCCACCACCCCACCTCTTTAAACCTCTTTAAACCTCTTTAAACCTCTTGCTACAACCAGTGTGAGGAATTTTCCATTCTTCCTCTGCATACCTGGAGCTAAGCAAAACTTCCATGAGCTGTGTTTCTTTCCAAAGAACTGTCCGTCTGTGAAATGCAATACACCGGGGCTGCTTCCCAGTCGACTAGATCACGGTCGTTTTCAAGTTCAATGTTAACAAGTTCTTGTTGAGCCGTCCTCTTAAGTAACCAAATTCTGTCAAGATTCAATCCATCGTCTGCAATCCTCATGGTGTTAGTTTCACCATCCACCTGATACAAACCATTAACCCTTGTCCTCGAGTGGCCTCTGTGTTTTGATAAGCAGTTATTCGTTAGTAAAAACAAAAAACAAAACCTGCACAATTACTTAAGGGGAGATCACTCCCTCTTAACACCCTCAAGTGGAGACAACTCCGCCATCTTAACATTGTCTTCTCTCTTTAGGTAGTAATATGTTATGTGACATGTGTTAGTATGTAGAAAGGAAAATTCCATTTTGAAATTGGATTATGTAGAAAGAGGAAATTTCCACTAGAAATTATGATTAGAAATTAAGTTGATGTGTTCAAGGAAGTGACGTCACTAACAGGAAGTGGAAATAGAGAATGTGGCAAAAAACTAGTCGAATCAAAGGGAAGAATGTAATATTACTATATACTGTAAAGATGCTAAGAACAATTTAAATACATTTCTCTATTAATTACCTTTTTTTGTAAATAATGTTGCACTGTTATCCAATGAAATGCATTGCTTCATTTATATAATAAAAGAAGTCATTTTCCCCTATTTCATTGACCATTATGGCTTTCAAACCCAAATCTGTTCGGCCACATACTTAGACCAATTTCTAATTCTTGTTTTCAAAAAATATGCATTCGTTTTGTTCCCTGTAAAAATTTCTTACATTTTTTCTGGATAAGCAGCTTATTCCAACACAGTCATTTACAGAGAAGGTTGCAGGCATTTTCACTCTCATGCTAATATCTACTCCCACGGCCACCCATTTCATCAGGAACTGGTCCTAATAGGTTCACTATTTTGTCCTTGCCCCATCAGTAGTTTATTTAGACACTATTCCTACTGTCTATTAACTACATTACATCATCAACTTTAATAATGGGCATTCCGTTTACCTACTATTTTTTTTATAAATTCCTTTCTTGTCTTCTACGTGGTATTAAATTATTTGCCACAAATTTAGAATTTGATTTTTCTTCTAATGTTAATAGCGTTCCATTTGTCAATTCGGGCAAAGTTGAATTTCTTCCAAAAACGATTTATTTGGTGAAATTTCTTGCAGCTATTTAAAAAAAAAAATTATATTAATTAATCACTACTTACCGAATGCTAAAAGCCATTTGAGGATCTGTAACTAATGTTAACGGCATTCACCGGGATGGGTTGAGCCGGCTCTAAATGAGTTCATCACATCCTGCATTAAGAAGATTCACCCCAGCTGATTGGCAGCTGGGTACTCGGTATACTTCAGCCATTCATGGTTCCAGCGACGAGCATCAAGAATGTGAAGGCCAGCCACCAGCTTCATGTTTGTCTTCACTGTTCCAATCCAAGTCTTCAGTAGGCCGTCTCTGCGCTTCCTTCAGGGCTACCAACTTGCAGATGAATTCTTCCTCACGGCGTTGCAGAACGTGACCAAACCAGCAAAGTCTCCTTTTAAGGTTTCTGTGATGCCGGTGGTGTTGCATCTTGCATGGATGGTGCAGTTTGGGATTTGGTCAGAGTAATGGATGCATAGGATGCACCAAAGGCAGTAAATGTCGAAGACCTCGAGTGCGTGAAGATCTTCTTTGTGCAGGGGCCAGGTCTCACAACCGTACATCAGTGTTGTCATTCATAGAAAGCTCATCTCAGGATATAATAACCTTACTAAATAGAGGAAGAGAATTAATGACAAAGCATTGAGCATTTGCTATGCATCACTTATTTGGATTTGTTGTTCAATTGTTGCTGAATGCTTCTTTGCTTCCATCTCTGTTTTTCTACTATTAATTTGGAATAATACTGTATAACTATACCAGCACCTCAAACAACCACCTCACCCCAAACGCATGTGTCATGGTTTTTCTTCTTCATCTCCTTATTCTGACATAGTCAAGATTTTAGTGCAGGTGATCGCCGAATGCGAAGCACAGCTCACAATTTACATACATTATGAAAATAACAGACATTTTATACAAGCGGCTGTTGAACACGGGCTGCGTGTGTGTATGTCATTTGTGTCCCTACTTCTGACCTAAGCCTACCATTTCTCATGTTTGGTATATCAGCTAAGACTCACTCTGAGGTTTCTTGTCAATCTCTATTGCTACTGTTCCCAAAATATATTTACTCTTAACCGGAAATCCCAGATGTTAGCATTTTCTTATAACTATACCAGCACTTTGAACAACCACCTTATCCCAAACGTATGTGCCGTGGTTTTGCTTCATCTCCTTATTCTGACAGAAAAAATAGTCAAAAGGGGCGGTATAGGATGTGCCAAAGGCAGTACATGTCAAAGACCTCGAGTGCGTGAAGATTTTCTTTGCGCAGGGGCCTAAGTCTCGCAGCCATAAGGGCCACGCACAACACCTTAACTATTAATTGTTGGGATTTTTCCCGTTAGAATGAAGGACGAAGACTGTAGTCCACTGGAAGAAAAGTTGGTGGCATAAAAACGTGACTAGACAAGAACAGAAATAACAAACAACTTGGGTAGATAAAGAAAGGGTATTTATATAAATAAAAAAGAGAAGAAAGAAAGAGAATGTTGCTTGCAAAAGAAGTGCCTTTGCGGACTCACTGTAAATGCCAGTTGTCTTGTAACAGGATTCCTTCTGGGGACAAGGCTGTGAGGAATAGTTCAGAACATGAAGATGGCTTCTTTCGCTCAAATTGGCACTGCATACACGCTTGACAGTGGCTACTGTCTTATCAGCTATAGGGCCCCCGGCAACGGGTGGGATAGCTGACTGCTGTAAAGACAGGAGGGCCTATTCATTATGGCCTCGTGCGTATTATATACGCTATAAAAGCATGTGCCCACTTGCACCTGCCGCAGCAGAGGAGAAACGATGTTGAGGGCAGCAAAGGCTGGAGAGAAAAGACCAATATTTTCAAAATAGGCGCTCTCCTGGGTTTTCTGCAGCGATTGAAGCAGTGGTCTGTGATTGGCTGATTTTCATTCACTCACAGGGCACTTAGAATTCACTGCGCTTAATAATATTTCCAATATAATCGAATATTTATTGAAATCAAAAATGCAATAATGTAAAGGAAAACAAAATTTAGGTCTCTTCAAAATTAGTGACGTCACCAAAACAAAATAAAAAACGCTTCTCTTCAACATCTGTTATCCCGAGTGCAGTGTCTTCAATATTGGTGACCCCCTTAGCCTTCCAACAATTTAATGAATCGATTTAGTTCTGCGAAACTCTTGTGCATTCTTATCCACGCCACTACAACATTGGCAAACCACAACTATAAAGAACCACTCAGCCTCCTTCGATTCGATGCAACTTAAAAATTATGTCCAATTAGAACAGTTGAAATGGAATTCATTTTTAAGCATAACTCAATCCCAGAACTACAGAATAGAGGGCATAGTGGCAGATGCAACGAGATACTTTTACAAACTTCTAAACACAGCGACAGCATATACACACTGCTAACCAAACTCTCTTGCACACAAGTTAGTGCATACACTCTCTCATTAACAAAACAGGTATGCTAATGTACACACACACACACACACATCTTTATGCCTATCCCATTTACACACATGTAAACGCACATGCCAACATGTCTACTCAATTTCTCCTTACAGACAAAACAACTCTTCTTTCACCAAAACGTTCTTGGGACTCCTTGAACACTTTCTCATTCATTACTATACTTTATTTTCGTTTGCCACAAAAATTAAAATATTTTCGTCTGTTTGAAATTCAATATACAACATAACAGATAGGTAATTTAAGACGTTTAATATGTATCACCAAAAGAAAGCAAAAACATCTCTTTACAAAGATTGGTGACTCCGAGTGCAGTCTCTTCAATATTGGTGACTCCAGACAATTTTGTGGATCGATTTAGTTTTGCTAAACCCTCATGCATTCTTATCGGCACCTTTACTACAACATTAGCAAACCACGACTACAACGAACTATCCAATCCTTCATTGATTCTAAAAGACTAAAAGACAAAAAGAAATATTTTTTCTGCATCAAAAAACAGTTAATCCATAAGCACTACAAGATTTCCGCTCCGGAATCCCAACAAGCAACGTGTTCAACACACAGACGAAAAGAAAACTCCATCGTTACATGAATAAAATGGTTGGTGTTATCAGCGCTTTGTTTCTTTTTAATAATATTCTTGCAGGTGTACAGATAGATGCACCAAATCTTTATTGAAAAGGTTTTCTTTTTCTTTTGAAGATGGAGACGAGAGGAGGATTTATTCTCGTGCTGTGTATGAGTCGTCTTCTGGGTCTGCAGGAAGTTGGAAAATCCACAAAACAGGATGATGACCTCCTACGGATTTTAACACCGATCGCCAAACTTTACACTGGGAAACAGGTCAGAAAATTTAATATGAGTTTTGCAACCAGTTTTTCTCTTTTTGTAAATTTGTATCTGATTAAAAAAACAAACTTCAATTACATGTGACTCCACTCCCACTAGCCCCCAAAATGCCACCCATAGAATCGTTAATAAACTTCATAATCCTTTCTGCAATCCAACCATATTTGGCATAAATGATGATGATGATTACATTTGCAATAATAAACAAAAATGACCCCCATTTTCTCATGTTTTAAATTACAAAAAAAATTGATTCATATTTTTTAAAAATCTCCATTAATTTTTTTTCTGTCTTCTAAATGAATAAACACAAAAGTTTTTTTCCATTATCAAAACTATATTTATATAAAAACACCTTATTTAATTCACTTATACATTAGAATATTTTCAAATACCCTATAGATACTAATCAGAACATTCACAAAACACACTTATCCAGATACTTCATTTGCATAACAATTTTAGAAACACTTTCTAATAAATCAATAATTCAGTTCTAATTTTGATCTCCAATTTTTATTATATATACGCAATAATTTTGTTAATATTAATATTATTAGTAGTAGTAGTTATATTAATTTAAGCGATTTAATGAAAAAAGTTATATATTAAAGAAATATTATTTTTAAATTCGAGTGATAACTTCTCACGTTTACGCACGCGTACATTTACACAAACCAACAACTTAGATTACCTTGAAATAATTTCTTTTAAAAAATAAACACTGCATTGAACGCAATGACAAAATTTTTCTTTTAATAATGAAATATATACTTTATTTTTAAAACTTACTTTGTTAGTGTTAGTGGTGGTAACCATTACATTTGCAATAAAAAGAAAAGAGAAAAGTCCTCCCCCTCCTCATGTTTTTAAATTACAAAATAACAAAAAATAGATTCATACTTTTTTTAAAAATCTTCATTAAGTTTATTTTTCTGTCTTTTTTTCTCTAGGCAAAAACACAAAGTAACCATTTTAAATTATTCAGGAATATATAATTGTTTTATTTGACCAATTGACGTTTCGCTTTTTCGTTTATTCCTTTCATTATATGACCAGTTTTTAAAGGAGAATTCTTTTTTATGCAAATTCCCCGACTTTTAATATAAAAAAGACCATATAAAATAACTTTTTTGTTTCCTAATAAATAAAATTGGACTATGTTCATACACAGAAAATTTTCTCAACATTAGAATATATCAAATAACACCATGAAATCATCTTTTTGTTGTTTTTCACCAAATTACCAAAATATGAAGTGAAAATTGTTTCTTTATTTTTCTATGAAGCTACAGCAAGATTAATTGCTGCCTGGAGGGCATGTAGTTTTTTGCTAGTTTAATACTAAAACACAATACTTATTGTAAATTATCTGACTTCATCCACTCACAAGTTATTTCCTATTCACTACTTGAAATCGTTGAAACGAAACTAATTAATTAAAAAAAAAAAAAATTAATGATATTGCTATCTTAAACTTAAGCTCTCTCTTTCTCTCTCTTACTCAATACCGTGAAGTGCGCCGGATACACGTACGTTAACTTTTATTATATAGATTTTCAGTTATTAAGATTTAGCCTCCTCTTGTTTGCTCATAAAAACGAAATTTGCATACATGATTATTCTTTCTGTTTCATTATTATCAGTTAGTATGAAGATTGAGCCTCCCCTTCTTTGCTGATAAAATTAAACTTGCATACGTGGTTATTGAAGCTAGACGGACGCACGTAGGTTCGCTTTCATTATATAGATCAGTAAAATAGCAACTTGTGTTCAATTAATCATAAACAAGGAATTTGTTTGTGATTGATTGAACACAAGTTGCTATTTTACCCATTCACTTTGAGTAAACATAACCAATTTAGTTAGTCTTCTCTTCCAAAAGGAAATGTAATGCTAAAGAATGAAATGCAACTATTTTAGTAGAGTTTTTCTTTTTTTTCTCGGAAAATTAATTGGGTCTCCCAAGTGGAGAAAGTATATCTGGATGACGAACTATTGAGGTTGTCGAGAAGTTTTTTTGCCTTGGTGATACCATTGGAGCACATGCTAGCGTGATTGGAGTGGATGGTGTAAGTTCAGGGAACTTCTGCCATTACTAACCAGCAGAGCATTGCCACTGTCAACCAAGAGAAGAGTCTATCAGGCATGTGTACGCAGTATGGTGTGATGATGTATGGGAGTGAAACCTGGTCAGTTAGGATTGAGGACATGCGTTTCATGGAGAGAAATGATATGAAAATGATATGATGGATGTGTAATGACCTTGAGAACTAACTTAAATATTGTGTATAAAAAGAACTGTGTGAACTTTTTCTTAATTATTTTTAGTGTATATTTTGACCATTTTACTACACATTTTGTAATACTTTTTAATTTTTTAAGCAGGTATTGCAAAATATAGATCCTAAAAAAAAAGAAAAAACCCAGATTCAAAAAAATAAAAACCTAAATTGATCTAAAAATCCCAGATCTGAGTTAAAAAAAAAAACAGGATTGGCAACCCTGCACACAACTGTAGATCTGATGACATCAGAGGGAGATTAGATCTGAACAGTATAGGGAGATGCGTGCAGAAGAGGAGACTTTGATGGTTAGGGTTACGTTGAAAGAATGGATGACAATTCTTCAGTTAGTAGATTTAGAACAGTTACGGTAGCAGGTTCAGTTCACAGGTGAAGGCTAAAGAAAACATGGGAGGAAGTGATAAAAATGAACCTGAGGGATAAATAAAGACCTGGCCAGAGATAGCTTTGTTTGAGAGTCAATTTCTTAAAGCAGTCCAACGCATGCCATCATGTAAAACAAACGTTAAACCGAATATGATGATGATGATGATGATGATTATGATAATGATGAGTCTGGTACAAGACTCATTTAATATATAACAATTAAATCCATTCTTTTTTTTCTCTGTTGAAGGCGGTTGCTGTTGTATCGGAATGTTTGGAATGTTTTGGAGGCCAAGGATACATCGAAGATACAGGCTTACCTCAACTCTTCAGAGATGCGCAAGTAATAAAAAGGGTTTCTTTTAAGTTACTATTCTAATTATAAAACTGATTTTCCCAAGAGAAAAAATATAGATTGTCATTATAAATTTTTCAAAAGTCGCCATTATAGAAATGTTTACTGAATTTTGAAAAATATTACGTTGTAAAAATGTACAATACTGCATGTTTAGTTGGGTGCATAGTTGCAATGCATGCAGACGACAGGCCTGCAATGGGAGAAATATTTAGCTAAGAGAAGAGAGAGGCCATCCAAGAAATGGGCTTGCCTATGAAATAATAATCTCCTCTTGAGTATGCTTGAGATTTTCCAAAAGTAATGTTCATACCAGATGGTGGACCTCATGGTCAGTCAGGTTTTTATGTCCATAGATAACCAGCTGATAATCTTGAGTGATATCTAGGTATATTCCTATTCCAGTAGCTTCTTTCCAAGAACTGCAGGCTTGTGGAACTCTATTCCTGCTGTTTTCCTCCTAACTATAGACTTGGTATTTTCAAGACTAAGGCCAATAGGCATCTCCTGTCTTTGCGATAATCATCTTTCATTCTCATTAGCTCTTTACATCAAGTGGCTTCATGCCTTGTCTGGAGTGACTTCCATAAAAAAAATTCCAACAGAGGGCGTCAGTTGGGTTTCTGTTGGTCTCAGACACGGATCGCCTTTTTGACTCCAAGCTGACGGACTCTTTGTGTCTGATTGGACTTATGTTTTGATTCGGTCGGGCTTAGAGTTCTGATTGCAAGTCTGTCGTTACATCCTTTCCTTTCGTTACAGCAGTGACAACATCGTTGACACTATTGTCGGTATCGTGTACCCGCACAACGAGCAGATAATCACACCCTGTGCAGTGAACGTACACAAATGCACGTTCCCAACATCTTTAAAAAATACAGGTGCAACGCCAATTTCCCAGCACCCTTTTGTTTCAAAGCTGAATTAACCATTTTGTCAGACCATCTGATTTCACCTTAATAATAATTCAGCCAATTAATCCCCTCAGCTGGAAATCATTTTGCTGTCTTCTTCAACATTTTGTAATGGCGACGTTGGTGTGTGTGACTATTCATTTTAATGGGACCATATCGATCCAAGATGACCTTTGTTATTTAATATTGTGCCTCTTGTGTCGTTTGCTTGCAACTCTCTTCGACTAAACGAAGCTGTTTCTTTTTTCTCTGTGTTAACTAGAGACTTGGCGTTTTCTGTCAATGAGAAGATTCTGGAACATCTGTAGAGATCGAAAAACTATGCATGCAATGTTACAGTGATGCATCGATTCGCTTCGTTAGTTTCATTCCGTTAAAATCTGCCTCGGGATGGATGGATGGATTAATGATTTGAAGAAAATTATTAACCAATTCTTATATTCGTATAATTGACCCTGAAAAATGAAAAAAAAATGAAAAAGTTATTTCATTTAATGTCGGTACTAATTAGCTGTTTAGTGGCGACTCTGCTATTTCTGGGCGGATATAGATCTCCATCTATAGAATTACCAAGATAAATGGTTAAATTTCCACCATAAAAGTTAAATTTCTTTATTTTAACACTGAGCAATATGGGAAAATATTTCATTAACCATCGCTTAAAACCTGCTATCCTACTTGCCGCCTTCGCCAAGCCGATAGGGGGGAGTTCTCGCGAGCACTTTTTTCACATCCGTCTTATGTTTCAATGGTTGGCAAGGATGGTGAATGTTGTCACTCAATTGTTGCCATACCCATGAGAAATTGCACCCTCCCATCCTCTGATTATATGACAACAATTTTTCTCACAGGTTGGTTTCACAATTCTTTTTCAGGTACTGCCAATCTGGGAAGGCACCACAAATGTCCTCTCCTTGGACATTTTACGTTGCATAAAGATTTCCGATGGTGCCGTTCTACGATCATTGCAAGAAAACATTTGGTCGCTTGTTTCCGTTGCTTCTCGTCTTGACCAATTATCCGAGGCTCGTGAAAAGATTTTGAATTCTATTGACCAAACCCTGAAGGCTGCACTCAGTCACCCTCAGTTTCTTGTGCCAGGAGCGAGAGACTTTGCCTTCAGCATTGCAAGGATCTATATCAGTAAGTGATTCTGGTTTTAGAGAAAAGAATGTAAAAACAGTTGTAGAAATGTGTCTTATTCTATGCTGGTCTCAGAAGATATTAGTACCTGAACACTCAAAAATAATTTGGCCAGAGTTAGGGTTTTTCGTCAATAATTATGTAGAAGAGAAAGAAAAATTTGATTTTTAATTGAAATGATACCTACTTTTGATACCTATCCCGCGAGCATACGCACCTTCATATTTAAAGGTGGAGGAAAAAACAGCCGACACCATACGTCCATTTTACAGCAACAAGGACAGAGTAATCCAATAAGACCAGAATTTCCAAATACATTGATAAGGCCAATTTTACTTGGCGAAATATTTGTAATTACTATAAACTAAAATGAAAGTTTATAAAAAAAAGAAAAAAATCTGTTTCGATTTTTCTTTTAAATTTAAGATGCGATATAATCGCATCTTAAATATGCTTTTGAAGGTATTTTACCTCATTTCTTATTCTTAAATTTCTAATAGATGCTTACAAAAAAAAAAAATATGAACTCTACTTTTGATATATATACTTATATATATCTTCTTCTATATATATAAAACTCAATATCTGTGTGTGATATTTGTGTGTTCTCTATAGAAAGAAAGGTTAGAGGGGAAGATAATGGAAGTGTTCCTGAATTTCTAAATGCATCCCTAACCTAAAGGAGCTATGAGGGCTGAACCTCATTTAAAACTTCAATAATATCCTATTTTGATGAAATTTATATCATATGTATAAAATTCTCCAGGGAAGACAATGGAAGTGATCCCAAATCTCTATGTTACCCTCTATGTGCCGAATATTTACGTGGCCCCATCTATCAGGGAAACAACCATCTTAAAACTTCAAATATATCCTATTTTTATGAAGTTTAAATCCTATGCATAACATTTCCTGGGGAAGACAATGGAAGTGGTTCCGAATCTCTAAGTGCCCTTCTAACCTAAGGGAGCTATGGGGGCTGAACCTCTTTAAGACTTCAAAGACGTATATCCGATTTTAATGAAATTCAAACCATATATAAAAGACGTTAATTCAGTTTTCCATTTCAGTTTCTTCCAGCTAAATTAGGGGGCGAAACGGGTGCAGTAAAAACAAAAAAATTAATATGGGGCTATAAGCATAGTGAAAAAGTACATAGTGATCCTCATTCAATCCCGAGCAATATCAGGTCTTCCTGCTAGTGTATATATATATATATATATATTACGTATCAAGCACTGTTGAAGTAAATACTGAAAATTGATACATAAAAAATTATATTTCCTTATAAAATTTTATATGGATACATGAAATAGTAATATATATATATATATATATATATATATAGACAGGGTGTTTAGGATAAATTTAGCATTTTTTAGAAAGGAAAGAAAATAAACGTAGTGGCTTGGTCAATAATTGATATGTTCTGAAAATTCAAAGAGCATCTCTTAGAGGATCTTTTGCCGAATACAGGTCACTCAAACTAGCTACCAGTGAGTCTTTATCATGGCCTCCAGGTAGGACCTGAACCTGAACCACACGGCCTTCACAGTATTCTTTAAGAAACGCCTGAGCACCAGTTTGATTCTGGCAATCAGCTCGTCCTTGATGTTGCAGGTGGTGCGGTTGGTGTTTTTACTCAACCGAACTGCATCTCACACATGAGGTTGCAATCAGATGAGTTAGGTGGAGGATCCAGATGTTGGGACTGGTGAATTCATGGAAGTTCTCAGGCAGCCACTTCTGGATTTTCCCGAAGGTGTGACAGAGCCGTGTCTTGCTGGTACACGTATGGCCACCACGCAGCCACCCTCTTCGTCACCCAGTGCTTGAACCTTGGCAGTAAGTGGTTGGCCCTTATGAATATTATGTGAGGAGTAGCGAAGATCTTCGTTCATCGCTTTTAAACTCTCAGACCAATACAGTAGATTTAGTTAAATTTCAAACAAACTTGACTAACCATCTGTTGTAATGGCATTAATTTCTTCAATATGAACTTGTAGAGCAGGTAGATTGATGGGCTTGTTGTGATGATAAACGCAGGAGGAGCCCCCACAGCCAAAAGTATAGAGGACTTCCTCATTTTGCTTGCATTCCCAACCTCATTTTACTTGTGGACCCCTGATAACTATTTTATTATCTGTGGACCCTATATGTACAATTGTACATACATGATGGACTCTCCCATCGATTTCGACGTATGAGTGCCCCACCAGGGGCTGCCCACGCGTGAATTTGTAATTGCAAGGGTTGCGCAATCCCCAACAACCGCTCTCCTGAGTCGGCATTGCTTGATTCCAATGGCAAGTAGTAATACAAGACGACTGGAAACAATGCCGAGATAAGCAGAGCACATACAGCACCTGGTATTCCCAAATGGTTACCCATTTAGTACTGGCCAGGCTCGACGCCACTTAACTTTGGTGATCTAACGGGAACCGGTGTGTCAACGTGATTGTGCCGTATATACATACATACATACATATATATACATAAATATATATATATATATATATATATATATTTTTTGTTAAATCAAATATTACTAATAAATTGTTATTAACATTAGATGCACAATGTGTTCATGAACATAAAAATATATTTACAGCAGATTAAAATGTTATGACATACATATCATGAAAACTGATAAGAAATATTTGCCTACATGAGCTCAGAAATATCAACAATTTGAATGCCACATACTCTGTGATCGTGTGTCTGGCAGCCTGGCTCTACGATACATACGAAACAAAGAAAGCGGCATTTGTCTATATTACATACATTCTTTTTATACTCTCATTATTATATATTTACAATATAATTATTAAAAATTTATATTTAACAGATTTCTGTCTAGTCCTCTTACTATTTACCATGGACCCTCAAAGTAGAATTTTGTTTTTGTGTGCACCCCCTTACAGGTTCTATGGACCCCTTGATGTCCATGTGGACCCAGTTGGGAATCTCTGCTTTAGAGGCTTTAAAATGACTTTTGAATAAGAAAGTGTCACGTCAGTCATATTTTTTAAGTCCGGATACCACCTCTTAACCATTGTTTCCGATGAAGCAGAGTCCTAATAACACTTATCAAGCTAGTGTTTTGATTGAACAGTATTTTTCTCATCAGAAAGCAATGCTTTATCAACACGATATTCAGATTTTTCCATTGTTTTGAAAATTTGCAACCGTAGTTTCACTTAAATAATTATAATTTGTAAACTAATAATCCGATTCGGATAAAATTTTGACACGTGCCATTTGAAGGTTAGTATTTTATAAAAATCATATGGATTTTTTTATTAGTAGCGTCATCTTTATGTCAGGCCCGGGACTTATTGCGTGATGTGTTATCTCATCTTTGTTATTTTTCACTCTTAAACTATTTTATGCCCCAAAATCTGAGACCATTTATATTTATTTCATACAAAAAATACAATTTTCACTTAAGTAAAGTAGAATGAGAAAAAGTGTTGTTTCTTGTCTGTTTGTAGGTGCCTTGTTAATAAACCATGCCAGCAGCTCCGAAGCCATAGCATCCGACATCATGACGGCCATTTTGTGAGTGCATTTCTTTTTTGTTTTTATTCTTGCAAAAAAATCTTTGGAATTTAATTGTCAGAACAAAAATATTTTGTCTATTTTTTTAAACACTTCTTTTTTACTACGTTATCTTTCCAATTATTTTAAAGAAACTTAAAGTTTTATATTCATAAATTTTTTTTGCTTAATTTAAAATAATAATTATTGGTCAAATTATTTTTTGTTTGTCATTCTGACATGTCTCCTGTTGTGTCACTACCTTTATCATCCTTTACCCCCCCCCCCCCAAATGTATCTTTTCTATTTGGTGTGATAATTACTCATCCAAAAATCAACTGTTCATTTCTTACTTTTTTTTTTTTTTACTTTACCTAAAACATCCAATATTCAGACTGACCTTATATGGCATAAGGCTGTTCAATACCTACTTTAAATATTTATAGACATAACTCTATGGTCAATAATACACTTTCTCCTTTATTTAAGATATTCTTATCGCTACAAGCATTTATTTATGAAAATCAAACTTTTATAGTTATGGATGGCTCAGATAACCTATGTTTATTCTCTCTATCTCTCCTAAACACTAGCTCAGTCTAATACTATCAAGACCGGCGGGACAGTTTTAAAAGTGTGTGTGTGTGTGGGGGGGGTCCTCCTAAAAAGTGTGTGGGGGGGTTAAATACATGCATATATAACTTCATTATTGATGACCGTAAAGTGGGGGGGGCCCAAGTCAAAAAGTGGGGGTGCTTGAGACGCCCCTGCTCACCAGGTGCTGCTGTCCATGACTATTAAACCAGCAGAGACATTAGGAGTATAATCATCATCATCATCATCATCATATTCGATTAAGGTCCGTTTTACATGCTGGCATGTGTTGAATGGCTTTTACAAATTGACTTCCAAACACTTATCTCTGGCCAGGTTATTATTCATCCCTCTTTCTCTTTCTTCCCATGTTATTCTTTGCCTTTCCCTACCAACTGTCTCTACTGCCTCAACTGTTCTACATCTACTAACCCAAAAACCCTCATCCATTCTTTCATTGGGACCAAAGCAATTAGATTCCTATTCTGCGTATACCTCCCTATACTGTCCAGATTTAATCTTCCTCTGAGGTCATCAGATTTAAACCTTTAAGACTCACATTACACATCTATCTTATCATTCTCATATCATTTCTCTCCATGGAACAAATATTCTCAACACTCATTGGCCAGGTTTCACTTCCATACCTCATCACACTGTGCAGACATACCAGATAGACTCTTCCCTTGGTTGATGCTCTGCTGGTTAGTAATGGCAGAAGTTCCTGAACTTACTCCTAATTCATACAATCATACTAGCACCAGCTCCTCCCTGTGCTCGAATGGTATCAACAAGGTAACAAAACTTCTGGACAACTTCAATAGCCTTGCCATCCAAATATACTTTCTCCACATCTGAGTTCTCATTGTCTTACATTTCTTGTACACAAACTGATTATCATCTCTCGACCTACCTGTAATTCCATTCCATTCCATTCTTTCTGTATCCAATGTTTAGACAAAAAAAGAATGAGTCACTCCTGACTCCCTTTCCACAAACTGAGCAGGGGAACTTTCCTCTTTCTGACGGCTTCCCAACACTACAACCACTGATCATCACTTTGGTCTTGAAAACATTCACTCTCAGTCCTTTAATTTCCATAGCTTTCTTCCAAAGTGTTTAACTTAAAAAGTAGGTCATCCATTGTTTCACAGACAAGTACTAAATCATCAGCATACAGTATCTCTTCCAGACAACATGTACAAAACTGCCTGGACACAAATACTTCTAAGACACAAATGAAAAGCAACGGAATCAGTGCAAAACTCTGAGGTACTCCCACTTTAACATTAAAGCTGTCAGGAAATGTGTTGTTAATTTTATTTATCTACCTCCCACAATAAACTTACTCCTCCCCAAAGAGGGGAGGCAAAGCCTGGGAGGGTGGACCTCCTAGAACTGCACAGAACAGCGTGCAGTATCCATCGGAACAGATACTACACTTTGATCATGGCCAAAAGGCCACAAAAATCTGGAAATGTGTTGTTGATTTTAACACGATTTTGAGCATTTCTGTACATTGCTTGAACAACCTTCACCAACCATTTGCTTGCCCCAAATGTATGCTTTGCCACCAGACAGCATCTCTTATCACTGTCAAATACTTTCACCAAATCCACAAAAGCAAAATACAGGTTCTTCTTCTTACCAAGATACTTCTTGAGTTTGTCTCAAGATAAATATTGCATCAGTGATACTTTGCCCTGGTATAAAACTAAACTGCATCTCATCTATGTTTATCTGACTTCTTATTTGCTGCTCAATTATTCTCTCAGCCGCTTTCAGTATCCATCAACTTTGTAATTACCTCCATCTAGAGCTCCTCCTTCACCTCTTTTACCTCCTTTACCCTTTTCAGCTCAAAATTGTATCCCAGTCTTTCGGAACAACCTTTCTATCATTTGATCGTTCAAGCCTGTAGGCGTGAGATATAAGATATAGATTTAAGTAGATCATGATATAAACAAAATATTGTATAGAACAAGGAGAAAGAACAAGTGCAAAAGACGAGGATAATGGAAGTCGCTGGAAAAATGGTTGGATCATTCTACCGCTCCAAAACGTACCCGACTCCAGATGCAATCAACTACCTAAGAGTCAGATACGTCCAAAGATGAAATACTGATTCCACATCTAGGGGAGGTGCCACATAGAGCACTCTTCGTTGCCTTGACAGAGTACAAAATCAACTTCGAAATCTAGTGTGTGTGTGTGGGGGGGTGATAACCTCTCTTCCCTACAGCCCCTTTCTCACAGAAGAGACATTGCTAGTCTTTCTTTACTTTATCGTTATTTCTGTATCTTTGGTTCCTCCTTGTAAAATATTCACTGCAAGACCTCGTTTTCCTACCACAACTAAAAAAGTATTTCCTTTTTCCGCTCCATGTGCCTAGCGTCAGGCAGAATTTTCATCCAATGTCAACACATTCTTGTCATGGAGCATCCCATAAGAAATCAAACACAGTTTATATTATTGATGAATCTTAGTACTCCCATGGTGTTCCTCATCTTTTGGCTGGCAACCATTCCCGTCTATTAACCCATATTAAGGCCAAGAGCCACTTGAGGATAAGTGGCGAGCCTCCAACAGTAAAAGAAAAAAAAAAAAGAAGATTTTTAAAAAAAACTGCAGAAATGTACAAGAAATGAACAGATATAGGCAATTAGGGGCTTCCATAGCTAAAATAAAGCTGGATTTTAATATGTAAATGGTTGTGGAGAGAATTAAAAAAAATATATGTGACCTTTTTATAATTTAGAAAACATTACCGTAACAAAATTACTTATAGTTTTATAACAATTTGGTTTAATTAATAACTTAGTGACCAAACGATACCGTAATATTCGAATTAAAAAAAAAAAATGGTTTAAAAGAAAATTATAAAGGAATTAATACAAGAACTACGTCGTCTTGTTTTTGAAAGAATCGTGAACAATTTAGAACTTATTCACATTTTGTGAGTTAAAATATCAAACTATTTCTTTCTTTTTTTTTCTTTTCGACTCTAGCTGGTCTCAAAAGAGCCTGACACCCTTTGTTGATGGCATCGATGCTTGTACTTATGGTGAGAAATACTGTCAATCTGAATACGAGCTCGTCTTTAATAAGGTAACACCTGTGACCACGCAGGAGATGGTTGGTGAAATTGGAAAGGAAATGGAAAGGCAACGTTAAAAAGTTTTTTTTCTGTTGGGGGGAACGAAAACATTTATCTTTGCTTACGTTTTTTATAAAAATCAATTACCGTATTTGAAGGGCTTAAGATACACCTCAATTTGGGCAGGTATTAAAATAAAATAAATAAATCGGTTGAAACTAAAAATGTTATGTGAAGGGTGTAATATCTTGCAACAAGGATGAAGTCAGGCATTAAGATAAGACATGCAGTGTTCACTTGATGAGTTTTTACATGTCTGAATGATGTCCGTGATGAGAAAGGGGATGAAGTCTCATTTTTATTTCTGGAGTGATGTCAGTGAAGAGTTCTAATTAAAAAAATTTGATGATTTTTAAACAAAAAGGAATATAGTTATGATCCTCAATTAGAACTATTATTAATAGGTTTCAACAAGGAAATGAAATAAAAACAAAAAACCCTAAACATTAATACTTTCAGGCTATTTGCATTTAATTATAAAATTTTTAAAAATGTATATTTATTCCTGATTTTAAAATAACAAATATAAAAACTTGTTAAAACAAAATTCCTATTCTAATCATATGATGGCAAGAGATTTTACCAAGGTTGCAGAGTCGGAAGGTATAAGGTCCGACTGACTCCTAGAATTCCAAAATATCTAACTCTGGCTACTTATTTTAAGATCTTCCATAATTCAATAATAATCGGAGTCAGATTAAAAAATCCGATTCCTGTAATAATATTTAGATACGGGTGTGTAAAGACCGGAGCAGTATGGTAAATTTCCACCTGAGGTTATAATTATCTAGAGTGGAATTTTCCCATTAGAATTCAGGTAAAGGTACGTGTCCCGGCAGTGACGTCACAGGACCAGGAAGTCGCCAGTCTTACGTGGTGAATGAGTAGGAGAAATCTTTCTATTTTGACTGAACCAGCAAAGAGAGCAGCGGGTTTTGATAGTTGTTGCACTCTCAGAGAGAAGGTTGGGTAAACACCCAACCCTCTCTCATACATGTATGTTATGAAGACGGAATGAAACCCCAAATAGACATTTAAAAGGCAATTATATTTGTCGATGTTTATTTATTATGAAAGCTGTTATTGAGAAGGGGCAACAACAGAGAGAAGAGAAGATGAGAACGTTGACTGTGACATCATCGCAGCAATACGAAGAAGAGAGCGACAGAGAAGCACCGCGATTACAGCAATACGGCCAGCTGATTTCTCCCGATGAAATGGATGCACTGTGGAGGTTGAAGAACATCCCAGCTCTGAATCTAACTCAAACTAAAAAACCCTGACTCATAAACTCTGGATTTTTACACTATTATTTTATGCATAAAAACTAATGCTGGTTAAATATCTAAAGCATAATTAAAATATTTAAAAAAAAAAAAAAAAAAAAAATTTTTTTAATTAAAATCAAAAATGAGATTTAATCATTGCTTATTTTGTTGATTTTTTTTTTTTGTTACACTTGAAAATTTCAACCATTCAGATCTCAGCCAGTTACAAGATATAAATTATAAGAAATTCAATAAACTTTTAAAAACAGTTCATTTGTCTAGAGAAAATTGAATTATGAAGCAAAAGAGAATTGGGTATTTTCTTAATAGACAGGTTTTCTAATATGAATGAAAATAATTATCTATTGATCTTTATCTATTTCAATTTAGTCAGTGAGTCTCTATTTACTTGCCTCCCCTCATGCCACTAAGACAGAGTTAGACACAAGGTCAGTTTTTAATGTGGGGGAAATCAGTGAATCATTAAGAATTATGAAATTTGATGAGACTTAGCTCCACAAGTTTAAGGGAGATAACTCTGTCCCGGAGCTGTAAAAAAAAGAAAAAAAACAAGCCGCGCATGCGTAATCCCCCTCTGTATGTGACTCGATGTGGCGAGTGTAAAATGCAATAAATTTGGGCAATTTGGGGCATTTTTGACCCCCCCTCCCCTTTGACCCCCTGGGGGCACGAACCAGAATTTTTCTGAGGTCAAGGATGCTCATTTTATATCCAGAACAATTGTGTCTACATTTTGGCCAAGTTTTAAAAAAATTGAATGGATGGATCAAACGTTATGGGAGGAAAGGGTCATTTTTTGCAATTTTAGGGGCTTTTGACTCCCTAGGGGCGCGAACCAGATATTTTCCAAGGTCAGCGATACTTATTTTCTATTAGGAACAATTGCCTCCACATTTTGGCCAAGTTTCAGAGAAATTGAATGGATGGATGAAAAGTTATGGGGCAAAAAATGTCATTTTTTGCCATTTCGGAGCCTTTTGACCCCCTGGGGGGGGGCTAACCAGATTTTTTTCAAAAATCGGAGAATGTCACTTTCTAACCTGACCAAAGTTACAACTTCATGCAAAATTTCAGAGAAATTCAATAGATGGTTGCTGAGAAAAATCCGGACGGACAGAAATGCCTCAAAACATAGGTCCCCCAGATTTTATAAATCGGGGGACCAAAAAACAAAAACAAAACAAACCAGAGTTTATTCATTTTTAGCATCTAATGTTTTAGAAAGCCATATCGATGCATATATTGAAAACAAAATAAAACTCGGTAACAAAATCTTAAGAGGGAATTGTATTTTTTATAAAGAATATTTCTGAGTAAAACTACATTATCAAGTTGAGCCAAGATGGTTTTTGTCACTTTTTTATTCCTTTCTTTATATCCGTTGTTCCTGTGTATTCGGTTCTAATTTCCCATTTCGAGAGCTGAACTCTGTTGCAGAAACAATTCAAAGTAGACAGCGACAAATGTAGATCAGCTTTGGCTAGGCATATAGTTAAACGAATGTTCTGGTCCATTAACAGCATCATTTAAATAAGCTTTATTTTTTAATGCAACTTAAATTCCTATATAATTTTATTGCTAGCTACCATATTGCAGAATGGTTCTTGGATGTAGTGTTTAGATAGTATTATTATTTTTATTTTTATATTTTTTTTATTATTGTTTTAATCAATGTTATTTGATATGCAAATTACTATATCATACGGTAGTCTTAAGGGTAATATATTATTATTATTTTATCATTATTATTATTTATTTATGTATATATTAGTGATATTTTAAGCTGAATTATTTCGACACTTGATTATTGGGGAAATGGTCGTATAATCAGTACCATTGGAGAGCCATGAATATTATAACTGTCCTGTTTTTAAATCTCCGAAACAGTTACATGGTAAACAGCTGATGATCCCCGTGTTAATATTAGACGCTTAAGGTCTCCTGTTTTTGTTTCAATCTTAGATAATTAACCCCCCCCCCCCTTTTTTTCTTTTACTTATATTTTTTCATTTATTAATTTTCCAACGAATGTTAAGTCTGCAATATCTTGGATTTAGTTAGTTTGTCTGGGGATTTAAACTGCATTTTACATTTTTTTTTCTAATGACTCAAAGCTTCTTTAGACTATATATATATATATATATATATATATATATGCAGCAAATCATTGTCTTTAATCAGACATGTATCGATAACAGAAATTTCTCTTTTCGTAATTTAGTTATAAAACTACAGATTGAAATAATAAAATACCAATTCAAAATCGCCTGTATTGAATTGATAAAGAATTGATGTGCTGATGATGTGATTCAGATAATTGTCAATTTTCTACCCTGCTATGAAAGTGATAAGCTGGAATTTCTGAAACATACGTATGCAAGAACAAATATTGTTGGTGTTGAATTTTCCGGCGCATGATTATTACTAAATATTGACTATGTCATAAATTGTTTTCTACTGAAATATAATAGCAGCTCTGTTTGATTTTAAGTGTCAACCATTGAGCTCAATTTTACTTGTAGTATTTATTTGTATCCAGGGAATTTGTAAAATTTTATTTTATTTTTTATTTAAAAAAAAAAAAATATATATATATATATATATATATAGTACGTAAAAGGATTACTTGTTTTTTTATTAATATGTCATAACCATGGTTTCATGCACTTTTGCGACCATCAGATGGCTCAATGCACAAATTTGAGATCCAATTTGAGCATGTTTTGATTCTTTCTATAGCTATTTCTGATTGTTCATCCCGCCATTGAATTTTGTGCTGGTCTGACTATGTGTGTAGTGTATACAGGATTTTGGGATACATCCGAGTCTCCAATCACACAGGTAATACTATGGTCTTTTATGAACATTTAAAGATGTGAATTAATTTTATTGTTAAAGGAAATGGTTCTTATTCAGATTGTTGTACAAGTTAAATATGACAGTTCAAAATACAAAACTCATGGATATACTTATCAGTTGAATGTATTAGTGTTCACCAAAAATTACGGAAAATTATCGAGTAGAATTTTAGTAATAAATAAAATTAATTTACTATTCGGAGTCAACGAACTCCAAACCACAAGAACGCATGGCGTCTTCATATTAGAAAGAGGTAGATGATCTTCTACAACGCGCTGGCTTGGAGACACGTAATGGCGTCGCTTCAACGTAGAATGAGACATATTAGAAAACAACTGATTTTTATTATTTTCTAAAATTCTACTCGATATTTTTCCTTAATTTTTGGTGTACACAGACACTTTTGTCTGATAAATAAGTATATTCATAAGTTTTCCTATTATATGGCAGTTCTAAAATAAAATATCACTAGTGCATCAATCTGAATAAGAACCAAGGAAAGTTGTTAAGAATTAGGAAAAAATTATCAACGGATTAAAAACCTAAAATACCTTTTTTATTTAATGAATTAAGCTTGAATAAATCAAGCTAATTCATTGAGTTATGGAATTTGACAAATACAGCGTGTTCAGGATTCTTATATTCTTTCATTTCAGAACCATTTGAAGTATTAGTAGCAGTAAAGTGCAACGGATAGCTGTTTCTGTTTACTATTGGTGGCTTTAAGAGCTCGAGTTCATGGATGACTGAAATATTGGAAGAGAGTGATTTACATCATGATGATTCGCACTGGATATAAAACTTTTTGGAAATCTTAGTTGCAGCTCAGTTCTCCTTGAATACTGAGAATTACGACGGAGATGTGGAAGCAGTGGCTAGCAGGAAGGATCATAACAGGGTCCACACAATGGAATTCATGAAGGAGCTGCAAAAATAAAAAAAAACAAATAAAAAGTATGTGGTAAGATCCAGGAAAGACAATGCGACCCTTGAACAGTGCGCCCAGATTGTAAAATATGGGAATAAATTCAATATCTTGGCTTTAAATAATTGCATAATAATGGTTAAGGGAAGCGTATTTATGAGCCGCTTCTAGTGAAAGCAAAGTTTTCAATTTTTACGGGGTTTAGGCCCAAATTACCATATTTGGGCATTTGAGGCATATCTTAACATAAAATAATCACCTAATATTGGTTAAGGGCTCATTACCAAGCCACTTCTAGTGAAAGCAATATTAGTCAAAATTTTTCGCCTGGACCCAAATGACAATATATAGGCATTTGAGGCCAAAAACAATTTTATCTCAACGCACCATTATCACATAACATTGATTATTGCAAAGAAAGAATGCATCGATGCAATCCGAAGGAGCACTGGAATCTTGATGTATACACCATGTGGGAGTGGAGGAAATATCAACAATGATCCACTTTGCGACAGATTTTTCAGTCCTGAAAATCATTTCCATATATGTTCCTTCATCTTAAAAAATGTTGATCGTGATAATTTTGAAACATTTATGTGTAACACAAACATCATCTTGGCTATCACCCAGTCCGTCACAAACAAGTGTGTGCGCGTGGAAGCATTGAAAACTCTAGATATTGAGATAATGCTTCATCTGAGAACCGCCTTCCTTAATGAAAAGGGTGAGCCTTGGATAATGATAACCCCAAGCTTTCATCAAATGTGCGCACACAGAAGATGTTCAGGTGGAATGACGGTCATTCCATAGCGAAATGGAATGAAAGGCCAGTGGAGTTGTGGAACAAACATGTTCGCTCTCTCTAAAGTGTCCCAGCTGTACGGTCTGGCAAATTTCCACCAAGAACAATATTCGGGATGTATTTCGATGAATGTTGATCATGTCTCACCCTGAAATTGCTTCGCGCTGTCCCCGACCTCACTGTAACATTTGTGGTGAGATTGGCCATACCGCAAGGTTGAACAGACATAAAGAGTCTTCTGTTTCAAACTTGGAGCAGCACCAGATTGAGTCTATGTATTATTGATGACTATTGACAATTTTGTCCCTGTGTTTCATCCCTTGATGCCTTTTTAATTGGTCATTTTTAATGATAACATTGACTCACTATTTTATAATACACCAGGTGCCAATTGGTGAGAAATTATACGATCATTTTGTTAATTTAGCATTTTCAGGGGAAATTCCGGAAAGTTCCAGAGAAATTTTTTAGTTCTAAATAACTCGCCCACATCCAACTTCAAGTTGAATTTCAAATTTAAAAGCCAGCTAAGGGTTTTCTTTTGTATATATTCAAAAAGGAGGAAAAATGCTTTCAGATAGATAGAGACAACATTTGTCAGTCTCCTTTCAGAAAAATTTGCCGATAGTTTGAATATTCATCAATTTCAGCACGGAATTTTATTTAACGGCAATTTTCTTCCTATATTTTCAAAAAATGTTTAGAATAATACTGTGTTTGACCCCTTGATATCTTTTGATTGGTCTTTTATTTAATGATAACATTGACTAACTCTATTGTATAGTCCACCAGGTGCCCATGGTGTGAAATTATGTGATCATTTTCAAAATTTACCTTGTTTCGGAGAATTTACGGAAAATTCGACGAAAATTTGAGGTCTAAATAACTCACCTATATCAAACTTCAAATTGAATTTTTCAAATTAGAAAGCAATCTAAGGGGTTTCTTTGGTATATATTCAGAAAGAGGAGATAAAATGCTTTCAGATATACGCAAACAAAATTTTTCAGTGTTGCTTCTGAACAATTTGGCAAAGGTTTGAAAATTGATTATTTTTCCTCATAATTTTACTTGGACGCCCAAGGAGAAATGAAGTAACCGGTTAGTAAAATTTGGCGGACTTTAAACTACTCAAATCTTAACCGTTGCATATTTTTACATGCATTTTTTGCATTGTGTTCCCTGGGTCTTCTAGTTAAAGAGATTCTAAGAAAATATCATTTTATGAAACCTTGAAAAATCAATAAATTCCCACTCTGGGCGCACTGTGCTCGGTGAGAGAGATGCACATCAAAGTGGTGACCATCAAAAAAGAGTTGAACAAAGATCCTCGCTACTACTCACACAAGAGTCACAAAGGGCTAACTATTCACTGTCAAAGACCAAGAGAACTGCCTTATGAAAAGTCAAGAAACTCCTTAACAAGGTGAAATCCCCAGTCAAGCTGGATATGCTCTGTTTCTTCTTAGTCAAGAAGAACTTCTGCCAGAACCAGTTTTACAATGCGCAGACCAACAGGTGACTAATCTACAGCATGCACGTCATGAAGACCAAGTTCTTTCAAACTGTAATGGTCTTTGGATACACAACACGTAGAATAATAGGTGGCTAGCCTACAGTCTGCACGAAGTCATATGCATCATGAAGACCAAGTTCCCTAAAATTGTGTTGTCTTTGGGTGTGTTTCCAGCGAAGGTCACGTTGGAGAATTGCGACAGATGTAAAAGCAGTGGCTGGTAGGAAGAATCATAGCAGGTGTTCTGACTGTGTCCGCACAATGAAATTCCTTAAGCTGCAAAAACAAAGGTGCAGCAAGATCTAGGCAAAGCAATGCGGACTTTGGCGAAAGAGATGGGCATCGGAGTCGAGAATATTAAGAAAGTGCTGAATGATAATCTTCGCTACTCCTCATACAAGAGTCGCAAGAGCCAATTACTCATCTCCAAAACCCAAGAAAATCAACCTACGAAAACCAAAAAAAACTCCTCAAAAAGTTCAAACATCCAGTCAAGTCGAGGACGCTCCGATTATTCTCAGGACCATTTGCACAACAGGTGGCTAGCCTAGTCTGCAAAAAAGTTCCACGCGTCATGAAGACCAAGTTCCCTCAAACTGTCATGGTCTTTGGGTTTGTTTCCAGTAAAGGCCACCCCACATTGTTACGAAAAAGGACTCGGACTCAAACAATTCAGATGACCATATTAAGTTTCTGTCAAGCATCGAGTGAAGAGGCTGGCTTCGGAAGGCCATACGTGTAGCAGCAGGACTCACCTCAGTGTCACGCATCTGTGAAAATCCAGAAATGGATGTCTGAGAACTTCCACATATTCACTAATCCCAACATCAGGTCCTAACTTGCCTTATTGCAACTCCATGGACTATTTATGTGTAGGGCACAGTTGAGAAAGACACCGACCGTACCGCCTGCAACATCAAAGACGAACCGATTACCAGGATGAAACTGGTATTCAAGCAGCCATCAAAGGACACCATAAAGCTGCAGGCTCTAGACTTTGGTCCCTCCAAGTGGCGGTGTTGGAGGCTCAGGGCAGCTTTTTCGAGTGAGCTGTATTCGTCAAATATCCTTTGATGCACTTTGATTTTGAGAATACATAATTATTTTTTTCTTTCCAAAACATGTCAAATTCATCCCAATTCATCTGTAGTAGCTGAGCCCCCTTCCCCCATCAGTACTAAATGACCCTAGGCAAGATTAGTAATAGACTAAATAAGATTGTTAGCTGTTAAACAATCTGATGACTGTTTTATGCTCATGTTGCTTTCCAAATTGTTATCTAAGCATCTGCACAAACCATAGTCATGCTGTTCTATGCTGTCAGTTCTGCGGTGCGGTGCTGCACAAGTTTGGTAAATAAAGACAGATAACAACATGATCTGAACAGCATTTCTGCATTCCTATATGAGTGGATCTCATGATTTATTATCTCCAATTTAGTCTGAGCCAATGTTGAACAGATGATTTTTGTCCTCAGTCGATTAAGTGTTTTTCTCTCTAGTCATGTTGTTGATGCACAGACTCGAAGTTCCTCAATTTGTAGCAAGCCAAGATTCGTAAGAGGGAGAGTTGCTTTTCAATCTCTCCTATATTCACCCATATATATATATATATTTCATTTTGCTTTTGTTAAAAATGAACTCTTTTTCGGTTATTGATTTTTTTTTCCTGAGTACAAATAAAGGATGTTCCAGAAATCCTGTAATCAAGAAAGATGCTGGTTAAACAAATTTTGTGTTATATTGTATAACTGAAAGTAAACATCATCTGGAAACAGCTGTAAACGACTTGGATACCAATGTGTGTAGTTTGTATTTGGAATATGATTTTAAAATAATATATATTTTAGAGATTTAAATTATTTTACTTACATACTATACACTACTGTTTGCTGAGGATACCCGGCTTTCATCTATCTGTTCATTTTGAATTTAAAAGAAATTTCAGCTCGTTTTTATTCCGGAAAGATTCATCAGTCCATTTTGAGCAAAGAGTCTAAAATAATTAATTAACTCTTGTAAAACCTATGATCAAGCATTTTGATGTTTTTCTTTCTAACTTGTGATACATGCTATATATATATATATATAAAAATCTAAAAATAAAATGAACAAAAAAAATGAAAAAAAAAGTAAAGTCAGGCTTCACTCATTAATTTTTTTTTAAGATCCTGCATTGTGGAAAAGACGACACTCTTTCCACCAAGTACGTGATGACTGTTCAGAGTGACAATATGTGCTATGTGACAAAAACCTAGTCTTGAGTCCAGTTTACCCTACTATTTCATCCATAGCTGGGAGCCCCCCCCCCCATTCATTAAGGGTAATAGTGTGAAAGTGACGCACGCCAAGTTCACAATTTCCCTTATGCTAATAAAATTAACCCTGTTAGTATCTCTTTCTGTCGACAACATCAATGCATGAGAGAAACTTGTCCTGCGACAGAGCGTGATCATCACAAGAGACTAGATGGATCATAGATGCTCAATGCTAGAGTGGCATCCACTCCCACTCACACACTTATATTCGAGTCCCAACAATCACCCCCAGACCCACACCAGATTTGGAGGTGTGCTCATTTTCAAATCAAATCTAATCAAATTTATTTGGCAAAAAATAGCATAGTGCAACAAGCCATGTAAAAAGACAGAAGATATTTACATCCACATACTGTCTGAATGTTTGTCCAAAGCCACTTTAAATCTGGATATGGTAGTCATCGGCATAACCTTCGCTGACAAGCTGTTTCATGAAGCAGAAACAGACAGAGAATGCTGTCTTTCTTCTACTGAGACGAAAGCGACGGTGGTACAAATAGCTTTAAATTCCTGTTGATGATGTTGTATGCGAGAATCAAGTCTCCTCGCATCCTCCGCTGCTCAAGTGAGAACAGATTCAGTCTTTAGAGCCGCTCTTTGTAGGTAAGCGTAGAGAGTCCTTCCACCATTCTGGTTGCCAACTGCTGAACACACCCCAGGTGTACAATATTTTTTTGTAGAGGAGTATACCATCCAAGCAACAGCTCGTTAAGAATTGGTCATACCAGAATTATGTATAGAGGACGGAAACTGTCTGCCGTTATGTTGAGAAAGGATCTCTGGATCAGGTAGAGAACTCACCTGGCTTTGTTCGCCATCTCGTTAAAATGGCGTGTTGATTTGAAGGAGTTGTTCACAACTGTACTGGGGTCCTTTACATTAGCGACAATATTGAGCAATTGAGGTGGGAAACTAATAGTCAGGGGGCAGTAGGTGGAGAGCCAATAAGATGGCTGCATTTTGTAAAGTTCAGCAGTCAATCCTAACTTGAAAACCAGGACAAAACTTTGTTCAGATTATCCTGAAGTTGATCATAGTTACAACGTAATCAAAAAGAAAAACTAAATATTGTCACTTTGATGTAATAAGTAAAAACAATGTGTGAATTAAAAAAAAAAAAAAGTTTGTATATTTTCCAAGCATTTTTATTGACGTTGCACTAAATTTCAGAATAAGAGACAGTGGCACCATATTTGACAAGATTTTGTTGCACCTACCACAAAAAATTAAAAAAAAAAAAAAAAAAAAAAAAAAAATAGGCGGGCCAGAGGAAAGGGAGTGGGACAGAGTGCAACAAGTGGAACGCAATTGGGGGGAAAAAAAGCGGTTCTGTTGCTGACAAAGCCACAAAGAAAAGAGAGAGGGGGGGAAAGGATATCAATAAACCATAGAATCTTCTGCTATTTGTACTTATTTACATTTTGATGTAATTACGGAGAGGGGGGAGTATTATGAGCGTTAAAAAACAAAAAAGTGCACAACAAGACTAAGCAAGCATAAAATAGAAAGACCAGGGAAATTGAGTAGAGAAATAATGACGATAGTTATGATGATGGTCGCGGTTGTGGTGGTGGTGGTGGTGGTGGTATATCTAATCTAGTGAGTGATTTAATTGCTTTGTTTTTTTTTTGTGATGAATATTGGCCAGTTTGAAGAAGACAATGAAACGGGAGGATTTTTATGGAGGAAGAAAAGAAAAAAGTGAGAGACGAGTTTAAAAGAGGTTATTTCTGATTTCACTAAATTGTAAAATGACTGAATCGTTTTTCATGTCTTTTTTTTTTTTTGCTTGAAAACATTTAAAATGAAACAATATCTGTCCTTTTGAAGATTTTACAAAAGCTTGCGATATAAAATAAAAGGTCTAAAATCTAAGCAAATTATAAAAGTTTTCTGTTTGTGGTAAATAGTTTATATTGAATCCAAAAGTACTCAATATTATAGAAGGTAGAACAGTTATAATAATATTTGGCTAAGATAGTCAATGTTTCGATCTAGCTTTCTTCAGAGCAAGCATTTTGCTCTGAAAAGACCGTTGGCCATGAAACCATGGCAGTGTAAGTGAAATCACCAGCTACCATTAACAATAATGAAAAGTTTTTCATAAAAACGAATAAAATAGGAGGAATGTGTGTGGTTTTATTGTTCCGAAGATGTTTAAGCTTTAAGTGTAGATCACACATCAAAGAGGACTCCACACCAATTACACACTGATAATTGTTATCTCACTAAAAATCTAATTGTATATTTCTTTTTTTTTATTTTTGTCTCTGAGTCATAATTTGGACTAGCCGTGTAGTGCCCCGAATTAGAGATGATCAACAAGGCAAAATCGCCAACTCCACTTTGTGGATGAAGAAAACACCAAAGCAGTCGGCTAAACAGAGATTGAACAAACTCATCTTTAACAATATTAAAAAAAAATTTTTTTTTTCATGCCATAATCTAAAAAGTACAGAATAAAAAAAATGGAGACAATTCAGGATTCAATAAGAAAAAATTATACAATCCCAATAAAATCAAATCATTTTTGCCTCTTTCTTAACCAGCCCCTACAGCTTCAGGATATTTTTTTTCTTTCTTTTTTTTAATGTATACAATAATAAAAATAATTTTTAAAAAAAGAAAAAAAAAAACGACTAACTATAGATGTTAAAAATTTTGTTTCAAATTGTCTGCTGGACGAGAATTTTTGTTTTTTGGCCACATCGACTGTTACTTAGTTGTACAAATACAGATACTCTGAAACATTATTAGGAATTACAATGACTGGGAAGAATGAAGGGTTCTGATAGCTGTTAACTGTATAAAAAAGATATTTATATCATTTGGATTATTGTGGTTTTACATGTACATCAATGGACTGTGTCATATGTGCGCGATAGAGGGGGAAGGGATATAGGTACTTGTCTAATACTATTCGGGTATTAAAAAAAAATACTATCCAAAAAAGGATGCTGCTTGCGGGTGTTTCATCCAAATTCTTGACATAACCAATCATATTTGAATAAATATGATTGATTTTATAAGCCAACAAACTGGATGAACTTTGTCATTCGATTTATGGTAGAAAATGAAGCAGAAAAAAAAAAATCGGTTATGTCGAAGAAATGATTCTAAAGCTCATGCAGAAAAGAGAAATAAAAGAGAAATAGAGTCAGCAGTTTTTGAAGAAATAAAATACAATCAGATCTGATCTTGTTTTTTTTGGGTTTTTTAAAATTTTAATTTGTGGTCTCCTGACTATTTACTGAAAAATACGCAATTACACGGAGAGAAAAAATATTGTTAGATTATCTGCACTTGAACTTGTAGGTCTTCTGAAAAGATGAAATACAAAGAATCTGTATTGAAAATGGAAGAACAAAAAAACAAAAAAAAAAAACAAGGATAAATTTATGGTAGCAAGTAAAATCATCATCATCATCATGTATGAAAATATTACTTTAACAGAGTTGGGGGCGGGGGGGGGGAGTCCAATTCTGTCAGTTATTGAGGGGGGGGGGTGCTAAATCAGTTATAGGTGGAAGGAGGAGTTGTTTGAAGGAGGGGGGGGGCAACTTCATAATTAATGACCTTTAAGTATTGAGAAAAAGATTACCCCCTTTAATAGATTAACCCATCTTCTAAATATTTAAGAGTTTGTTTCAGATAGAGTTCACTGTAGAATGTAAATCAGGAGACAGTTGTGTTTTTTTTTTGACAAGATTAATCAGCATTGCTGACTATGCAAAAAGTTTTTCCAAGAAGGACTCCATCAAATCAGATCTACATTCAACAAATGTGTCAAATCTGTCTTTCAAACTTCATGATACTTCCAGTTTAACACAATTTTCCCTCGATAACTTCATCGAAATAAGTGTGAAAATGTAAGATTTTCAGTATTATTACTAAACTAAAATATATTATTCTATAAAAATTACCTTTTTCTGTTTAGTACATATAAAAAAAATTTGGTGCCTAATCAATAATACAAGTTTTTTTTTTGTAATAAAGTCAAAAATATTAGAGAGGGGTGAGGTGGGGTGGTGGATGTCATTATCATGTAAATCTTAACAAACAAACAAAAATTAACAAAAAAACTATCATGATGTCAAGTGAAAACGAATGTAGGAAACAAAAAATAGAATCCCACAAATGAAGGGAAAAGGAGGGGGGGGGAGCAATAAAGGACAGTTTGATTAATTATAAACCATCATGAAAGTGGTTATTAATTCAAACATTAAAAATCAGTACAGATTTCTTTAATGAGTGTCTATGATCACATGATGTAAAGAAAGATTTTTTTTTTAATTCATGCCAATTTGGATAAGTTACAATGATTAAATTTGTTAGAGGAAGGGGGGGGGGTTCTTTCCTATTAAGATTGACAAAATTAATTATAACCCCTCTCCCAACTCTCAGTTCATTCACAGAAGATTAATGACATTATATATATATATATATATATATATATAGTATTAGTTACAATATTTATAAGAGTGCTCAATATTGGTGATAGATTCTATACAGATATAAGTTTGAAGAGCACAGACATAAAATCAACAGCATATGGTAACTCACAGTTTCTGTGTTCGTGATCATCAGACGAGTCTGCCAATTACCATGCGCTGTTGATTTTATGTCTATTGTCTTCAAACTTATATAATTCTTTCTTTTGGAGATGGCATAGAAGGAGAATGCCAACAGTCTGTATAACTAAAAGAGAAAGGAGGATAGAAAAAAAAGATTAAAGTTTAAAGCGCCAAAACGGTGACGGTAAAATTGGAGGACATTAGAAATCTGGTTGGAAAAAATGATTGAATGAGTCAGCAGACATGACGATGGTGATAATGACAAAGATGAGCAAGGTCAACATTCCAACAGCCATTATGTAGAATATGATTTTAAGACTAAAAAAAGGGAAAGAAAATATGGCATTAATAACCATGTCTACAAGGTAAAAATTTTCATCATAATTTTTAACAATGATACTTTTCTATTTTTCTTTCAAAAAAAAAAAAAAAAAAAAAAAACGTGTCCATTTTTTTTTTTTAAGTAATGGTTCCATTTATTTAAAAAAACAAACAAGGGAAGTGAAAATGTCTTCTAACCACATAGCTTTTGATTCCTTTTAGTGACTGTCCAAATACCATTTATTTGTAAAATGTAAAATATTTGGCTAACAGGTTTGAACATCCTGACCCCACACAAAAAAAAACTATACATTTTTTGTATTATATTTTAAAGGAAGCACTTACATCCAATAGCTTTTAATAATTAAGATATTTGACCTCATTTCTATTATTTCTAAATAACTATTTCACTAAGCAGAACATCTGGAGTTTTATTTCAATCAATACGTAAAGACAACGTAGATATTTTTTTGCGGATCAAGATTTGCAATGAAATTAGATTTGTCATCATAACTTTTTTTTTTTTAACTATCTTTTCTCATTTGCATATTTTTGTGTAGTTTAGCATATTTCATTGAATAAAGTAGACATTCTGTTTATTTGTTCTGCTGATCATTCGTTCCAAAATTTTAAATAACTTATGCCAGTCACACAGTAAGATAAATACATTTTCAAAATGTCTTGAACCTTATTTTTTGAAAATTTATTTATCTTACTGTGTGACTGGCATAAGTTATTAAAAATTTTGGAACGAATGAAACAGAACAAATAAACAGAATGTCTATTTTATTCAATGAAATATGACTATAAAATTTTTTTTTATATTTATACCTTACAATCTGACTTGCAGAATTTTGGAAACAATGATCAATGGATCAAATGGACACAGAATGTCTATCTTATTCAGTGAAATATAATTGAATTTCTTTTCCAGATGTTTTTTTTAAACAATGTAAAGTTGATTTCCACATTTTGATCGATCTGTGCCCAAATGAGATAAGAGAATTATTTCCTAACCATCACTAATTAATTCTGTTGCTTGCATTTCTAGTGTAACATGGAAAATACCAAACAAAAAAAAGGAAACTTTTTATTTGATTTTTATTTGTCTAAAGACCGTCAAGCTATTATAAAAATGATCCCAGTTCCAGGCTTACAGCATTGAAAGTAAAGTAAATAATTATAATAATAAATTAAAATAGAAATAAAATGATAAACGTTAGGATGAGAGAGAGATCAACTATTAACTGAGGTGATAAATGTTATGGTAAAAAAAAAAAAAAAAAATGTACACGCGAATATTAAAATAGGCAGAATTGAACTACAGAAGCGATTTTCTTGGAAAAAAATTTACAAATCAAAATGTTTGATTTTTCTCCGATAATAATAACCCTTAGTTTTATCATTTGGCAGACCAACAATGCAATACTAAAAATATAATATGAATAGCTGACAATTCATTATTTTTTTTTTTTTTTATTGACAAAAGATTTTGCATCGTTGTGGGTTAGTTTGGATAAAATGCAAGTTTAGGGGGGGGGGGGGGGGGTTAGACACAGTAAGGCAAGCAAACAGTATCTTGATTAGAGAACGTAAAATTAGGTTTAGATTTGGGAAAGAAAAAAAAACATAACCATTTATAATTCCTGCCTTTAACATAAGGGATCTGAAAAGGGACGAAGTATGTATTGACTTGTCATGGGTGAAGTTAATAAATTCCCCGTTCTGAAAATTGGTTCAGCCAAACACAAATATATATAACTTCTTGGGTTTAACACTATGAAAAGTGATATTGCTAACTACCATTAGCAATAAGGCAAAAAATCTCTTAGTAAACACAAATGGAGCACTCTCCGGTAGTTGTAAATGTTTAAAATAATCATTTCGGTTCTACTTGCTGACAGTCAAATGATTAAAATCGGCATCTGTCAACTAGACAGTGGTCGTAGGTTCGACCCTGACTTCAAGCAGCTGCCTCTTTAGTCACGGTGAAGAGCTATGAAACAGCGAAACAATCTGTCTGTGGATGACTTTCTATGTCATCCATGACTTATCAGCGTGGCTACACGTAGCAAGTGTATTCATGCTGAGATTTAAAACTCTAACGGCCAGTCACATACAAATGTGATCAGCAGTTCAAATATCTAACCTTCTGCGCAAAAAACTTCCCCACTGACAGTAAAAGAAATTCTGGCGGTATATTTACTCTCTCGACATATTTTTACTACGCGAGTCGTAACTCGAGAAATCTATTCTATACAGAAGACGTATCTAACCTACAAATATTTATGAAAATCAGACGAATGACCAAAATACTGTATAAGTTTTTTTTCTCCATCTGTCCTGAACACTAGGCCAGTTTAATGATGCTAAACCAGCTGTGACAATACATAAACGTTTTTTGAAGTTTCAATTCATCTCAGTTGAATGGTCTTCATGAAAAGAAACTCAAACGTTGTTCAGAAATTGTTTTTGTAAAAATTTGAATAAAAGATAAAAATCTTAAAGGATGCATTTTTATAATTTTAAGTATAAGCAAGACTATTTAAAAAAAAAAAAAATGAAAAAAAAAAAAAAAAAAAAAATGGAATATTTTCTTTTTTCTTTTATTTAAATTGCTTTCGATATCTGCACAGAAACTAGTTTGATATTATACGTAAAGACAACTTAGATATTTTTTTGTGGATCAAGATTTGCAATGAAATTAGATTTGTGAGCATAACTTTTTTTTTTAACTATCTTTTCTCATTTGCATATTTTTGTGTAGTTTAGCATATTTCATTGAATAAAGTAGACATTCTGTTTATTTGTTCTGCTGATCATTCGTTCCAAAATTTTAAATAACTTATGCCAGTCACACAGTAAGATAAATACATTTTCAAAATGTCTTGAACCTTATTTTTTGAAAATTTATTTATCTTACTGTGTGACTGGCATAAGTTATTAAAAATTTTGGAACGAATGAAACAGAACAAATAAACAGAATGTCTATTTTATTCAATGAAATATGACTATAAAAATTTTTTTTATTTTTATACCTTACAATCTGACTTGTAGAATTTTGGAAACAATGATCAATGGATCAAATGGACACAGAATGTCTATCTTATTCAGTGAAATATAATTGAATTTCTTTTCCAGATGTTTTTTTTAAACAATGTAAAGTTGATTTACACATTTTGATCGATCTGTGCCCAAATGAGAAAAGAGAATTATTTCCTAACCATCACTAATTAATTCTGTTGCTTGCATTTCTAGTGTAACATGGAAAATACCAAACAAAAAAAAGGAAACTTTTTATTTGATTTTTATTTGTCTAAAGACCGTCAAGCTATTATAAAAATGATCCCAGTTCCAGGCTTACAGCATTGAAAGTAAAGTAAATAATTATAATAATAAATTAAAATAGAAATAAAATGATAAACGTTAGGATGAGAGAGAGATCAACTATTAACTGAGGTGATAAATGTTATGGTAAAAAAAAAAAAAAAAAATGTACACGCGAATATTAAAATAGGCAGAATTGAACTACAGAAGCGATTTTCTTGGAAAAAAATTTACAAATCAAAATGTTTGATTTTTCTCCGATAATAATAACCCTTAGTTTTATCATTTGGCAGACCAACAACGCAATACTAAAAATATAATATGAATAGCTGACAATTCATTATTTATTTATTTTTTTTATTGACAAAAGATTTTGCATCGTTGTGGGTTAGTTTGGATAAAATGCAAGTTTAGGGGGGGGGGGGGGACACAGTAAGGCAAGCAAACAGTATCTTGATTAGAGAACGTAAAATTAGGTTTAGATTTGGGAAAGAAAAAAAAACATAACCACTTATAATTCCTGCCTTTAACATAAGGGATCTGAAAAGGGACGAAGTATGTATTGACTTGTCATGGGTGAAGTTAATAAATTCCCCCGTTCTGAAAATTGGTTCAGCCAAACACAAATATATATAACTTCTTGGGTTTAGCACTATGAAAAGTGATATTGCTAACTACCATTAGCAATAAGGCAAAAAATCTCTCCGTAAACACAAATGGAGCACTCTCCGGTAGTTGTAAATGTTTAAAATAATCATTTCGGTTCTACTTGCTGACAGTCAAATGATTAAAATCGGCATCTGTCAACTAGACAGTGGTCGTAGGTTCGATCCCGACTTCAAGCAGCTGCCTCTTTAGTCACGGTGAAGAGCTATGAAACAGCGAAACAATCTGTCTGTGGATGACTTTCTATGTCATCCATGACTTATCAGCGTGGCTAGACGTAGCAAGTGTATTCATGCTGAGATTTTAAACTCTAACGGCCAGTCACATACAAATGTGATCAGCAGTTCAAATATCTAACCTTCTGCGCAAAAAACTTCCCCACTGACAGTAAAAGAAATTCTGGCGGTATATTTACTCTCTCTTGACATATTTTTACTACGCTAGTCGTAACTCGAGAAATCTATTCTATACAGAAGACGTATCTAACCTACAAATATTTATGAAAATCAGACGAATGACCAAAATACTGTATAAGTTTTTTTTCTCCATCTGTCCTGAACACTAGGCCAGTTTAATGATGCTAAACCAGCTGTGACAATACATAAACGTTTTTTGAAGTTTCAATTCATCTCAGTTGAATGGTCTTCATGAAAAGAAACTCAAACGTTGTTCAGAAATTGTTTTTGTAAAAATTTGAATAAAAGATAAAAATCTTAAAGGATGCATTTTTATGATTTTAAGTATAAGCAAGACCATTTATAAAAAATAAAAAAATAAAAAAATTTAAAAAAAATGGAATATTTTCTTTTTTCTTTTATTTAAATTGCTTTCGATATCTGCATAGAAACTAGTTTGATATTTTGGTGCTTATGCAGTTTACGAACCGGGCTATTTTTTAAATAGGATTTTCAAGTTAAATTCAATTTTTACAGTATCTTTTGTGTTTTAAATTGTTAAGTGAAAGTACAGAATAGTTAATAAAGTCCCCCCCCCCTCACCTACATATTAAGAATGGCTTTCTAAATAATAATGTTATTATTTCAACCTGGTCCGTAAACTGCATAAGTACCGATATTTTAGTTACAAAATTGAGACATATGACACAAATTTGTAAAAAAAAAAACACACAATGGGGAAGGGGCATAAAAATGTCGTACTAAAGCAAAACAATTCTTCAGATTTTCTGATGTAACATTTCATGGATTTAAAGTTCAAATGTAGATTAACCCCCCCCCCCCCCCCCACCCACCCACCTCCACAGGAAAACTCCTAAACTCTGAAAACATTTTTAGAGAGGAACAGGCAGAAAAGAAAATATTTTTATGTTGAAAAAGAAAAGAAAAAAAAAACTATGGAAACCCTAATTCAAAAATAGGTAAATCTAATAAGTATAGAGATATGGATTGTGTAGATGAGATTCCCAGTAAAAGAAGGTCACCATCTAGGTCATTTTGTTTTTTTTGTTTCAAAGAGAAAGATGGGGTAAGTTTCTACTGATGACATGAAAGGTTATATACATTTTTATGATGTATTTTCGTAAAATGAATGAAACAGGATGCAAAAATGTCTTTTCTAAAAGCAGTAATTGCTGATAATATTGCGAGAGGGAAAAAGGGGTGGGAGGGTACTAATACATTGTACGGAGCATGGTCAATCGACTCTTTCTGAACAGGAATGGAAATCAACGAAAAAAATTATAAAGAATGCAGACCACATAAAACCTGTTTTGTTTGTTCCTAAAAAGATTAACTATAACAAAAAAAGAAAAAAGTAATCTCTAATTATTAAATCAAACTTTTAAAAATTGTTTTTGTTATTTTTTTTTCCGTAAAAATTCTTACTATTTCTCTTTTTTTTCTTGGCATTTTCTAAGAATTGTCGATTTCTGGCTCTTTCGGTAAAGTGTTTTATAGAAATAGCCGATTGGCCATGAGCATCATTACACTGCATTAGCATCAAAAATAAAATAAAGAAACAAATCTAAAAAAGAGTAAAACAGGAGAAACAAAATTGCAGATAACCAGATTAAAATTAACAACAAAGATATTTAAAAGCCAGGATATTTTAGTATATTATTAACCCCTTCTTTATTTAACCACTGTCAATATTTCTTTTGATATACCAAATTCAATGGGGGTTATCTCAAAATTTTGAGGGTGAATAGATAACTTGCATGTGAGATAGGGTGATGGGGGTCTATTGGTTACAAATAGCAAAGTGTATCTATCGATAAGTTGGAAGACTAACCCTTTCTTCTTGTTGCTCATGATGATGATGCTTTCACTAAATTTGGGAAGATTTTCTCGACAGAATTCTTCAGCGAATCGAACTATGTTTGAATCAAGCCCTGATGTTTCTTTAGTCATGCCGCAATGAAAAAACGCAACTTACTCAACGGTTTGGTGTGTCTACAAATCTTTCATAAACTCTTAGAACCTTAATGCATTTCAATAACAAAATATTTTTTAATATTTTATTTTTTCAATTAAAAATAATACATTAAGCATTATGAGTTTCAGCCATATTGTTTGTCTCCGTCTTAGACTACAGCAGTGCATAGAAACTTACTATTGTAAGGTTTGAATATTTTGCAAACCTAATTTCTATTGTTTTTATTAAAAATTCAACTTTCTAAAAATCCGTAATTTATTAAAATACAACTTCTTTGTAAGT